>JALMGJ010000044.1:967500-1345000 GCA_023362775.1 Charina bottae | reverse complement strand
CCTACAGAAAAATGACCATACAATTGGAACATACTCAGACAATGCATGGCTTCAATATCTATGTGTTCCCATCATCCTACTGATCTTCAGGAGCACTTCTGCAGCAGAGCTGATTAATTTCTGGCTCCAGTTCCAACATTCCATATATATATTTAATTAATTTATCCCCGCCCATCTCTCCGAATAGGGGACTCTGGGCGGTTTACAGCATAACAATGGTTAAAATCTATACATATACAATCACAATAAAACAATAAATAGATAAAAATAGGTAAAAATCCAAGAGATGGTAAAATCAGCTATCAGGAAGACACTATGGGGCCAGCCGCCCCCAGGAGGTTACTATTACCTCCCTTGTCCAAGGCAAGGTGGCAGAGCCAGGTCTTAAGAGACTTCCGGAAGGTCAGGAGTGAGGGGGCAGCCTCACCTCCGGGGGCAAGATGTTCCACAATGCGGGCGCTATCACAGAGAAGGCTCGCCTCCTGGACCCCGCTAGATGAAATTCTCTTGTTGAAGGGGTCCAAAGCATGCCTTCTCTTCATGAACGGGTGGGGTGGGTCGATGTTATCGGGATGAGATGGTCCCTCAGATACCCTGGATAACTTCCTGGATACAGGGGTGGCCAACAATCCACAGCCACTCCATCTTACCAGGGTTCAGCTGAAGCCTGTTGTTCCCCATCCAGACCCCCACAGCCTCCAGGCACTGAGACAAGGCATCAACCGCATCACTTACTTCATATAGCTTCTGATTGGTGTGAGGCAGGCACCACCATTGACTTGAGAGACAACCTCTAGCTTAGATATCCTAGCTTGGATAGAACAGCACAAAGATGCTTAGGGTAAAATTGGGTTTTGGTTGCACTTGTAGCATTCTGGCTAAAATGTGTCAAAACTGGTTAGTACTGTCAGTGCAGAATGTTGTATATGGCATGGGTATGACTAAGGCTAGTATCCTCCTTTATCTTAAAATAAGCATGATGTGAAAGCTGTGATTGACCAAAACCATGATGGAAGATGGAGATCAATATGTATGTGCACATCTGGTGACTGTTGAAGGGAAGTGTGTGTACACTTATGAGCATTCCTGAGAGTATGCTCATACTAAGCACAGTGAGCAAAGTGTAGTGAAATAGGTTTTATGACTTCAAGAAAAAGGAGATTTATTTGCAGGAAATTCATAATAGGGAGAGGCAAAAGCTAACACTTGCTAACTACATCCAACCAGGAGAATTGTCAAGAAGTATCTGTTCCATGCATTTGTGCCTGGGAATAAAGGCAGAGGAAGGTAACCTGAGATTAGGATCTCTTAGACATAGAGCAGGCAGAGTAGACACAGAGTAAATCTCTACCTCATTGCCCTTTGTGGTCAGTTGGTTGTGAGTTGCTGAAGAGTCAGTGCCACTGAAGTCATACTTCTGACAATCATGACTGTGGCATATGGAAGATTCCAACATGGAATATAAGAGGAGTAAATGGTAAAGAGCATGAATTAGCAAATGAAAGAAAAGAAAAAAATGATATGTTCTGTATCTGTTAAACTAAAAGATGTCAGATAAATGTCATTTATCTGAGTTAATGAATACATGCAGGAAAGTAAGGTGTAATAATAAAGGAAAGGGCTAAATGTCAGAATGTATGAATTGGTATCATCTAAGTTATTGTGGGTGCATACAAAAGTAGGAATCCATAAGAATCCATAATGATGTCTTTGTGCAAATGACATAAATTGCATAATTCACACCATTTGCACAATGACTTAATAATCTGTTTAATGTCACTCATCCCACCCCCCACCAACAGATACCCATCAATACAGTTTTCAGGAAGATAATTAGGAGCTGTGGCAGTTGTAAAATCTACATGCTAACACACACGCCCATGCCTATGCATTTTATTACATTATGAGTGTCCTTCTAATGCCTTTGTATATAAATCAAAGTTTACTAAAAGCACATGGATTCTAAAATTGACATGGTTCCTAAAGGAAGTTGGCATACAGCTGAAGAAAATAAATTGTGCAGGAGATAAATCAGACAGTCTGTAGATGTTTACTGGAGTTTCAATTTTGCTGACTGGCAAAAAGAAAGATCCATGCTTTTTCTGCAAATATATGCTTGGAAGCATACTTCAGTTCAGAAAAGAAGATAATCAATTGCTAAGCAGTTGATTTTCACATCAGAGCAACTTCATCACAAAAGGCAGATTATCTTAAAAATAACTAAGAGTGGCCTGAGAGTCCAACCTTAAAGCGCATTTTAAAAGCTTACTTCTATTTTGCACATTAATCTAAATGCATACCTTTGATTTGGATCCCACTGTTCATTTTCAATTCACTCCCTCCCTCCATATTATTCAGTGAAAGGAATTTGGCCTTAGCCAGAGAGGGAGAAATGAATCACAGTTTTTTAAAAGTTAATATTACTGGCATGCTAGAGGTTGGGAAAAGTAATACTTGTTCTAAAAACGATTTGATCTGAACTTAGGTTACATAAAAGACATTTGTTTCTGTGAAACTTGAGATTCTCTGTTTGGATTGATTTATGCAGTTTTTTATTCATTTCCAAATCTTTTTTTCATAAACTACATGAAGCAATACTGCATACAGTGAAGGAGGCAACAACAACAACAGCAAAATAAACTAACCACCTTGTAGCTATGGAATAGACAAACACACCAAGTCAAAGCCAATGTAAATCATAATTAAATGTATAATGCCAAAGTCAGATGGTGTTGGAGGTTGAATTATTCTGTGTGGGCATTCTTGGGAGAGGGAATTTGAGCTGATCAAGCATTGGTGAAGCATGTTTTATAAGAGAACAGAAATGAGATTTATTTACAGAAACTGTACTCTAAGGTTAAGCAAAGACCGGGATCTAGCTAATTATATCCTACCAAGGGAGAAGTCGAAAAACATGTGCTCTGTGCCTATGTCTCTGGGAAGAGAGGCAGAAGGCAGTGCTCTCAGATTAGCAATCTCTTGGAGAAACAGCAGGTTAGATTGATAGAAAAAGAGGGGACACAGAGTTAATTCTTAACTCTTTATGCATCTCCCACTTCTCCCTTTGTGGTCAGTAGGTCATGTGGTGTTGAAGAATCTGTGCCATTGGCTTTGGATTGAAATGTTTCAGTTAAGCAGCAACAAATCAAGCCACTTTCTAGTCCTGATTAGTTTAGCATGTAATCCTGTTGTTGGCCTATTCTGTGCCGTTTCTGCACTTGACGAAAAGTGTTTATTTCTGTATTCAGTTTCTCTTAGAGAAACTCTTATTCTCTATGGAGAATTTCTTTATAATACCCACTGTTCCCACATGTGCAGATCTAAGGACCTTTATGCCAAAAAGTGTGTCACAAAATGTAGAGAGGGATAACTTTTTTTTGATTTGCAAATCCATGTTAAAAGCCAATTATGTAGGTTCACCTTTCAAATTATGATCAAGCAACATTCTCCTTTAAGCCTAAATTTTCCGAATTCCCTTCCAGTTGAAAGATTAGGCTAGGCAGTATTTATCACAAGATTCAGTTTAAACCCCACTGGGCCCTTCCAAAGCCGTTTTAGTCTAAATTTTTAACAGCTCTATTGTGAGTTTCCAGCTTCAAGGCTTGAATCTGGCTTAATTTTCATAGATGTTCACATGCCACTTTGCCTCTTGAAATTTTGGCTCAAAGTAATCTTCCCTGAGAACTCTCTGTTCTCCTTGACTTTATAAGATAATTCCACATCATCCTGGTTGACAAGAATTCATTTGGACCTAAAATTTTGCAGCCTGTCTGCCGAATCCTTGATTTCGATCAGCTTCAAGACAGCCTTGTCTGAGCTGAAGCAAGTTTTTGACATTGATCTGTAGAAAGATTTAATCTCCAGCCCAATATTGTCTAGGTCAGGCTTGTTTGGAAAACCCTTTCGAGTTGCTAATTGCTTTGCCAATATTTTATGCCTGACTCATAGGAAAGCCATTGCTCCTGGAAGCGAGTTTCAGTAGTGTTCTATTGCAAAGGTGCCTTTGTGCCTGCTTGATGGAGAAGTAGAATCAAGGTGGTTTTTCATTGTCCTTTCTATAAGAGCTGGCATAAGGATTTAATAATGGCAGTATTAATCAATATTCATGGAAGCTCAGAAGAGGAAATTATTGTCAATGGCAATCCCCAGAAAGATTGCCAAATTTTGCTCAATTTCAATTGTCATCCATTGTTTCATACTGTTTGATGTAGTGGTTAAAAGAGCCAGTCTGGTGTACGGGTTAAAGTACTGGACTAGAAATTGGGAGGCCATGAGTTCTAATCTTCCTTTAGGCATGAAAATCAGCTAGCAAAGTCTAGTTACTCTCTTGCAGTCTAATCCTTACAACACAGATCTTGCTCTGCTGTATGCACTATGTTTTTGGGTTTTTTTTTACTGTAAATTAAGATTAGGTGAAAGTGATTTAGATCCTGATTTGATCCCACTTCAAGTATTTGTCTGAATGCATGATGGCTTGAAAATAGCTAAAGGTTGGGTGTGCATGGTAGCTCCACTTCTTATTGTCTCTGACCTCTTTGTATTCCACTGAGTGTTTAATGTAAAGTTGTACTCTTTCTCATAAATGCAAATATTCATTTGTGTGTGAACCCAGGACTCTGCTTTATTAACTAATAAAGCAATGTTTCTGAAGAACATGAGCTGAATGTGTGGAGGTCAGAGAAAGTAGGGTTGTATAATTACTTCAATCCACTGAACAAGGAACTGCCCTTAAAAAACCACCAGGAAATTGCAGTTGGTGCAAAATGTGATAGCAGACTGGTACAAGGTACAGGAATCATGTTCCCTGTACTGGAAGATCTGCCCTGGCTTTTGACTGCTTACTGGGCACAATTCTAGGTGTTGGCATTGATCTTGAAAGCCCTAAATTGCTTACAGCTGGGCTATCTGCACAACTGCCCATTCTCTTATCAACCTGCCTGGTCCCTCAGATCATCAGGAGATGCCACCTTGATTATCAGCCCACTCCCAAAGGATCATCTATGTGAAACTCATGGAAGGTTTTCTGTTGTGTAGCTCTCCAGCTGCAGAATGTGGTCCTTAGGGAGATGTGTTTGGCACCCATTCCTTCCAAAATTTAGAAGGTTGGTTAAAACATATCTCTTCCATAAAGCCTTCTAAGCTGATGCTATTGATTGCCCAAGTTTCTTGGAGAAAGATAACATCAAATTTGGATAACTAAATTGTAAGAGATGAGTCTTGGGATTTAATTGACCAACCAGCTATGCTCCATCTGCACTAAATGAAATCTCCAGGTTGTACTAATTGTCAATTAGGAGGGGGATTTAGAATTTTTTATCCCACCTTTATTATTTTTATAAATAACTCAAAGTGGGGAATATACCTAGTATTCCTTCCTCCTCCTATTTTCTCCACAACAACAATTCTGTGAGGTGAGTTGGGCTGAGAGAGAGTGATTGGCCCACAGTCACCCAGCCAGCATTCATGCCTAAGGCAGGACTAGAACTCACAGTCTCCTGGTTTCTAGCCTTGTGCCTTAACCTCTAGACATTGCATATTCTATGGTTGGTAGGTCAAATGGTTGAATCGAGCAACATGGGTCCAAGACAGCATCTGCAGAAGCAATATTATTGTCTATAGAACTTTGATCAGTATTAAGGAAGTAGAGGCAGGGGGCATGGTGGCTCAGTGGGTAAGACGCCAGGCTTGTTGATCGTAAGATCGCAAATTCGGAGGTTCGAATCCCTAGCCCTGCATGCAGAGTGAGCTCCCGCACTAGCTCCAGCTCTTGCCCACCTAGCAATTCGAAAGCATGCAAATGCAAGTAGATTAATAGGTACCACTTCGGTGGGTAGGTAACAGCGTTACGCGTGTATCATGCGGCCACATGACCGTGGAAGCGTCTTCGGACAACGCTGGCTCTTCGGCTAACAAATGGAGATGAGCACTGGCCCCTAGAGTCGGACACGACTGCACAAATGTGCGGGGGGACACCTTTACCTTTACTAGAGGCAGATACCTAAGTCATATCATCATTTAGGATCTCAACGTGTTGTAAAAAAAAGGCAGAGAAGAAGCCACTGTTGGATTAGTAGATTAAAATGAGGTAGCTGATGAATTTTTGTATGGTGGAAGTTTCAGACATTTATGGGAAGGAACTAGAGCAATCTGATAAGCAGCGCTGGCTTCTGATAATTCTTGTGCCAGAAATTTAGATTTTGAATTTGAATGTACTGGGGAAAATGTTTTAGCTAGAATGCATGGGTCTATTTGATAATCTGAGGATGCTTTAGATCTTATAAAGTTATTTCTAGGAGGATGTGGGGCTAATGAAGGATCTTCAGTTGTTCAGTTGAAGCATGAATCAGAGCATGAATTGAGAGTTACACATTCAGGAGTTGTTCTCTCTGGCAAAGGATTAAGCTCACCATCATCAATCTAACTAGTTTTAATACATTTTTTGCTATTGGCATTAGAGATACACTCCTGATGTTCCTTTTCCATCTGTGAGGTAGATCTAGCATAAATTACAATAAATGCTTTCTCACTTTGTTTACATTGAACATGATGTTCAGACTCAAGTGAAGACTAGACAACACCACTAGATGTCATCACAGGGGCTTTATTAATCATAGATTGCTTAAAGGCATTTATAGAGCCAGATCCTTGGGGTGGCATTACTAAGTTGACATGTGAGGAATGTCCTATAGGATTCTCTCTCTCTCTTCAAACTGCTTCATTTCTGTTTTTTTACAATTCTTCAAGGATATAGCAGCTTGTCCCTTCTCCTGTTTATTTTGGTTCTTGAAATACTGAATAGAGACAGAAGATAGGATGAGAAGATTGTGGGAGCAAAGATTTTTTTTTAAAAAAACTTATAAATTAAGAGTTTTTGCGGATGATTTAGTGCTGGTTCTGGAAGATCCTTTAAAAGGCATTGAAACATGAATGAGTAAATTAAAATAATTTGGTTCATTAGAAGGTTAATAAATGGAAGATGATGTTAACAAAAAATATGAAATGCAAGATCAAACAGAATTGATGAATAAAATGGGTTTTAAGATTGAGAAGAAGGTAAAATACTTGGGCATCACTATGACAAATATGTATTGTATATTATTTCAAAATAATTATGTTAAGACATGGAATGAAATTAAGAAGGACATGTTAAGAAGGGAGAAAATAAAATTGTCACTGTTGGGGAGAATCTCTGTGATATAAATGAATGTTTTGCCAAGAATGATGTTTTTGTTTCAGACAATACCGCTTTTGACAACTGATGCACCATTTAAACATGGCAAAAAGACATATCTAAATTTATATGGCAAGGGAAAAAACATGAGTTAAATATAAAGTGTTACAAGATGCAAAGGAGAGAGGAGGACTGGGTTTACCAGATTTGAAATCGTATTTTGCTGCTTGTTCTTTGGTCTGGATGAAAGAATGGATGTTGCTGAGAAACAAGAGACTTTTACAGTTAGAAGGCCACAACCTGAGGTTTGGATGGCATGGATATTTATAGTACGATAAGGATAAAGTTAATGTGGGCTTTAAAAATCATTTTATTACATATGCCATATTGAGAATATGGAATAGATATAAAACCAGGTCGTGCCCAAAAACACCTTTATGGATCTCAGCTCAAGAAGCATATCATAGAAGAGAAACAGCAGACAAATGGTTGACATACCAAGAATTATTGGAAAACCATCAAGGGTAATTTAAGATCAAATCAAAAGTGCAATTGATACCAGATGGATATAGTTGTCAATGGTTTTCCTATTTACAGTTATCAGAAAGATTCAAAATGGACAAAAAGACTTATGGTATAGAGCAAAGTAAGACAGAATTTGAAGTACAGTTGTGCACTGATGATGAACATGTAATTGCTAAAATGTATAACTTTTGTTGAAATTTGAAATAGAGGA
This sequence comes from Charina bottae, assembly GCA_023362775.1. Lineage (NCBI taxonomy): Eukaryota > Metazoa > Chordata > Lepidosauria > Squamata > Charinaidae > Charina > Charina bottae. The sequence goes on along the minus strand of JALMGJ010000044.1, from coordinate 1,337,093 downwards.
AGAGCAGATTAAAGAATGTATGATAAAATGGGCTAAGAATTTTGGTTCACAAAATATGGATCAATGGGAAAATATGTGCTTAAAAATGTTGAAATTTACATTGTTTTATGATCTCAAAGAGAATTTTTATAAAATTATGTATTGTTGGTACATGACACCAGAGAAATTATCTAGAATATATAAAGGCACTTCAAATGTATGTTGGAAATGTGAACAACATGAAGGGACATTTTATCATGCTTGGTGGACATGTAAAAAAGCAAAAAAAGATTGGATTCAAATACATACTTTGATACAGAGGATTTTAAAGATTAATATTCAGTTGAATCGAGAACTTTTCCTTTTAGGATTAATGGATAAATAGTTAGAAAAAAGCCATGGAAGATTATTACAATATATGATTACTGTGGTGAGATTATTATATGCACAGAGATGGAAAGATTCAACACTATCCACTATGGAGGAATGGTTTGTGAAATTGAGAGAACTTGCTGACATGGATAAACTAACTTCTTTGATTAGAGAAAAAGCACTATCTACATTTATATGGAAACCTCTTATGGACTTTTTGTATAAAAATGAACTTGTGATTTATGGCTTTGATGATTAGACAGGATAGATTATAAAAATAAGAGTATTATGTAACTTGAGAGAGGTTAAAATATAATTGTACTTATAACTGCTGTGAAGAATATCGGAAGCTACTTCTTTGTATCTTTTTTCTTCAACTTTTTTTCTTTTCTTTCACTTTTTGCTTTCTCTTTGCTTGCTTTCTTTTTCTTTTTTCTCCCTTACTTTATATTACTTTGTATTAGGTTTTATCTTATTTTTCAAAGTTTCAATAAAAATCACAAACACACACACACACACACAGACACAAAATATATATTATAACCAAGTATTCCTCACCAATAAAAAATAATGTAATTTTTTTTACAATAAAAATAATGTAAATACATAGCCATGTAGAAAAATGGTTAAGAATTCTAATTTTTGAATTTCTTTTATTTCTGGAGATTAAATTCTTTCTGCAATGCATTCAAATAAGAAATCCTGAGAGTTCAAGATGGCCCAACATGATCACTAATTAATTGAAAGGCATAGAATTGTATGAGTTCTTATGTTGGCTGCCTGGTTAAGTTTATTAGAAATTAATAGACACTGAAACATTGAAAATTAACTTTACCTATTGTACTTATGAGTTCTATGTTCTTTGCTGTAATAATTCACTGGCATGCATTTCATAGAGATGTTTATGGAAAAAATAACATAATTTCAGATACTATAGAATGAGTATTACTTTCATTTCCATTACTATAACTATATGGTACACATGTTGTGCAAGCAAGAAAATGATCTTAGGAGGCATTACATTGTGTGCGCACCATTTATGTGAGGCAAGCAAGTTATGTACAAAAATTATTTTGACTTTTGCAGAATCCTGTCCTTGACTTTTTGAGATTTTTTTGCTCCCTGTAAATGAAATTTTTTCTTTTTTTTTCTTTTTTTTTTAAAGTAATTTTATTATTAAAAGAAAAAAAACAAACAAAGACATCAACAACATCAACAACATAAAAATGAATAACAAAGTACATAACAAACTTAATAAACATACATTCAAAACTAAATAACCCTATATAACAAAATCCTTATAACAACACATCACGTGAAACAATTAATTTAAAACGACTTCCTGTTTCTTTCTTGAAGATAGCTTCTTACTTTTAGTTTTAATTTTTACTATATCTCTATTGTATTCCTCTTTTTATTAATGTTTCTTTAATATATAAATATCTTAACTCTTATTTTATTTTAAACCTTTCATTTGTTCTTGTAATCTAGTACATATATTCTAATATATTATCTTTTTTTATCTCTTCTAATATTTTTCCATTACAATAGTTTTATTTTATATTCTTTTTGCAAAAATTCTATAAATGGGTTCCATATAAGTTCATAATCTCCCAGTTCTTTTTGTTTTATTAAAATTGTCAGTCTGTCCATCTGTGCTATTTCCATCATTTTGATTATCCATTCTTCTATTGAGGGGGTAGCTTCTTCTTTCCAGTGTTTTGCGAAAATAATCCTCGCCGCTGTAGTCAAATGGTATAATAGATTTTTTTGTTCCTTGTTCATCTTCATGTCAATAATTCCCAGTAAATAAGTTTCTGATTTGAAATGAAATATTTTCTTATTCAAGGGAAGGGAGCGAAGCCCCCATAAGATTGTATCTTCATAGAGGTTTTCTCAGTGCAGCTTGCATTCCAGTAGAAAGTCTTGAAATGCCAAATGCTCTCCAGCGTTATCATTTGGTCATTTACGGCCCAGAATTGTACAATTGGGTGGTTAACAAACATAATCAATAAATACAATAAATATGGACATTCCAAGAAGTGCAGCTGGAGTACAAGCTTTGCTTAGAAGAACTGTGTGCCACTGTATGTGTATGGGTTATCTGAGTAGTAGAAAGAGACAGAAGGCTCCTTGGTCACCTTGTGTCATCCTTGAGAGATTTCAAAAAGCAGGGTCAGAACTGGTGAGTACCTGAACTGGTGACCCCCAGAGAACTCTAGGGTTGTTGGCTAGAGTGCAAAATCAGACAGCATCCAGAACAGTGCAATACCAAACCAATTCCCTACTGTTGGCAAGAAAACTATATGCGCTTGACTCAAAGGAAATTTTAATTCTTGTCTTTGCTTTGAGGAACTGTAGGTAACATAAAATGAACAGAGCCAGTTGGTAAGGGACACCATGGGCTGTACTGTAGTGATACTATGTAATAATAATAATAATAATAATAATAATGATGATGATGATGATGATGATGATGATGTTGTTATTTATTCGTTCAGTTGCTTCCAACTCTTCGTGACTTCATGGACCCAGCCCACGCCAGAGCTTCCTGTCAGCCGTCGCCATCTCCAGCTCCCCCAAGATCGAGTCCATTACCTCCAGAATATCATTCATCCATCTTGCCCTTCATCAGCCCCTAATAATACCTCGGTATTTGGAAATTTTGAATTTAGTGGACCTGAACACTCTAATTTTTACAAAAAAACAACCTGCTAGAAACTGCCTATATTCTTAGATGTTACCTTAATAATTCTTAGGTCCTTGGTTAGGATTTGAATTATTAGGCTTAGACTGTGAATTTAATTGTAGATTACTACTACTAATAATAATAATAATAATAGTAGTAGTAGGCTTGCTCTAACTGGGGAGTTTAAACTGATAGCTGGAACAAAATGGATGGAGCACATATATCCTATTATAATATAGTAATTAAGAAGCAGATTCTGATGAAGAAAACTCAGGGAAGAAAGAGGTATTTTTCCACCAAATGTTTCTGCTTCCCTGGAAAAGCTACCTGACACTATGAAAACCCAAATTTGAATGGACAGATTCCAAATGCATTTACTGAAAATAAACATACATTGAAATAAAAGGACATTTCATGTCCCTTGGGGTAGAAGATATAAGTTTGGTAATTTTCTGAGGAATTAACCTGTGGAAACAATGAAGTGACAAAATTTGTATTTTTATGGAAACTATGAGTCCACATTAGTTTTAAAAAAGTACCCGTGAGCTTCATTACAAATGACATAGCATAAGCACGTAGCATGAACATATTCAGGAGAAAAGGTTGGAGTACAGATGAGGATCCACAGGGATCTAAAATTGTAATCATTTTCAATCAAGAGCTTAGCAGGATAGGACAAAGATCTGACAGGTTGGCAATTTTATAGTATTCATTTTCCATGTCTGATTCTGTAAATGACATGGTATTTATATTCAGACCTTACCATCTGGGTCACAGCCTGAGGGAGAAGACTTCAGCTTCCATATGGATTCAAGAACAATTCTCAATGAGCAGACTCATATGTTTAACAGAACTGCCAAAACATAGAAAAGAAATATTCCCATGGAACACTCTTGCAAAGCAACAGTTTTGACAACTTTTTTTAAAAAAAGTTTTGAAGACTCACAAAGTAAAAAAGCATTATGAAAGGAAAGGGATTCTAATCCATGTTCATATGTCTCATGACAGATGTCTTTGGTGGCTCATGTTAGTTTTGCTTAGGATCAAGGGAAGAAATATTTGTCTTTTAATCATCCTTAACAAATATAAGCCCAATTGTGTCCCTAAACCAGGGAAGTTGGCAACATTTTACAAATGGGCAAAGAAGGAAGAAATAGCATTAAATCACTGCCTCTTTCATTATTTTTTTACACCTTTTGAGTAGTCTGTCAGCTGGGCTTCACACCAGGATACTTGCTAGGAAATGGAATTCTGAAGCTGATGGGCTCCATGTGGGACAACATAAATTGGGTGCTATTCATGGATCTAAAATCCTCTGGAAGTCAAATCTGCCTTCTATTTTTTGTTGCTTCGCACCTTGGGAATTCTCAGCAGCAGTCCTGTTTCAATTATTGCTGGTTTGGAAGTTATTCAAGGCATATAGTTGCTATACCGGCAGTCCTGAACCAATTCTAACTGTCCCATGTTCATCTGTAGCTGGGTTTATTGGGTATCAACTCGCTGAAAAGCATCCTGTGATGTAGCTCATACCAGTTTTATTTCTGAACATCTTTACAAATATCCCATTAAAGTAATGTGAACTAGCTTAAAAACAAAGCAATAAATAAATAACCCATTATTATGTAGAACCATATGCTATTAAAAATAATAGGATTGGAATTGATTGAAGGGCCCACTGAGAGATTACCTAAAGACTTCTTGTAAGCCACTATGGAATATACAAAAGGAAGAGGAGGGTTACTGAAAGAAATGAATCATATTAATGACTAAAAACCTGTCAATTTTCTGCAGGTGCACTGATGTGGTTATTATTTATCAATCAGTATTGATGCTGCTGATGTTGGACTGGTCCAGAAATAAAACAGTGCACCAGATCTTTCCAGATGATATGTAATAACACCCAAGCTAATAGACTTCATGAAATTAGCATGCACAGTTTTCAATTTTATTTGCATATTCTGTGATCTAATACCCTTGGAAGAGCATGCTGAGTATAGGAAAGAGAATCCATGACAAATTAATAGCAGGAACAGATTTTTTTTTAAAAAAATAAATATGTTTCTGTAGAAGGCAATGAGAAATAGCACTCTTCACAGGAATCCAGCTTTTATTAAATTCTGGAAATACAAAACCAGGTTATTGCCTCTTCCAAGTAAGTCATCTGTACCAAAAGAAAGGGCAGGGGAAAACAGATAAAAGCAAGACTTCCTTGGTCTTCTACTTGAGGAAAATTAGTGTAACCCAAAGGGTTCCAATTTGGAGAAGTGAGTGAAGCTGATGCAAGTTGGTACAGATTTGCCCAAGAATCAAGGAAATAAGTTGGGTGCTAGGAATCTCATTCCTGGGATTGGTCATTAGCAGGAGGTAGAAAAGAGACCTTTGCTGCAAAGGTAAACGGGGAGGAAATATGGGAACTGAATCCCTGGATGTGCTAAGGAGCTTCTCGGTAGATAAAGGGGATCCTGCAAAGCAATTAGAATAAGGGAGAGAGAAGCCACCCTGAACACAGATGAAGAAACAAAACTTAGACTTTGGAAACAATATGAAAGGTGTGGAACTGTGGGGTGCAAGAGCAGATTTGGAGGTACAGAAAGCACAAGCTTAGAGACTTTGCTCAATGCAAACAGGCTTGATCCAAACAGTCCAAACTTGGAAGAAATGGCTGGGAGAAGGAAAAAACAAGGGAAGTGATTAGCTTAATGAGGAGTTAAAATGGTGAGAAAGCTTTCTAAATAGAAGAAAGAGAAGATCATCTGTGAGTAAGAGGTAAAGGAAGAATACACAAGGTTTTCCGTGTGCCCTGTTACAAGACTTGCTGAAACCTGTTTTACCAAGTGGGGTCAAGGGAGCCAACAAGGAATGTCCAGTGAGTAATGGCTGGGGAGCAGGTCAGGTTTGGTAGAGACAAGAAGCTGACTGAAACTGGAGGAGCTGGAAAGGATGTCCAGGAAGCTTCCAGTTGCCAAAAGTGAGACTTTCTTCAAGGCAGCGATGGCTGAGATCCTTGCCAAGGGAAGAGTCGGGTTGAAAATGCTTTGCCCTTTAAGGAAATTGCTGGGATGGGTGAGCAAAATGCTGAACAACCCTCCAGACACTCAGAGTCTAGCCCATTGACTTCAATGGTTATTGTTGTGCCAGCTGATCCTTGCAACTGGCTAAAAAGGGGGCTATCACTTTAATACAAGGAGCAAAATAACACTGTTCTGAATTTAGCAATGGAATAAAACTGCATTGTCTGCTGACAGCTAGAAGTGCCTTGGGAATTGGATGAGGAGAAATGCTGCTTAGTGCTCCCTTTGGGTTGGAGAGTTAACAGCAGGCTTGATTGAAGAGATTTGGAAAGGAATTAGAGAAGAAATTGAAGAGTTTCTTCAACTCATGGATGGGGAGCCCACAGGGAGGGGGTAAAAAAGTCAAGATGGCAGCCACAACCATGAAATCCAAACCCAATCCTTTTTTATGTGTGTCGCAACACATGCAGTGTCAGTCTCCTTCCACTTTAGCTCCGCTCGCCTGTCATAGTTTCATAAGTACACGTGTCAAGCATTGTAAGAACTAGACCCGTGTTTGCTTTTGTGCCAAAAGCCTTGCTGCTCGCAACAAACCACTTGCCTTGACATTCCTGCCTTGGCCGTTTTCTGATAAGACACCTGGACTGTTAATGAGCGTTCTGAAGGGAGGGGGTCGAACTGGAGTGGGAACTGGTTTGTTTTTAATTAGATAGTAAATGATGTCAGAGGGATGTTCTTAATTTCAAAGTATGCATGCCAATTTGGCCATTCGAAGCTTTGCCTTTGCCTCATGTATTCTGATCCTTAATAAATGAACCTTTTTAGCATGAACTGACTGAAAGGTTTCTTGAGTTTGGGATCCTGATAGCGAGACACTCACACAGAGGCTCTTTGGGGCAATTCTTTAAAAAAAAAATCCCTAAGCAACAGCTCCTGTGAAAAAATATGCACCTGCAACATAGTAATCCTGTTCCAGTCTTTTCTTTATCTTAACTTATTTTATATAGTGAAGAGTCTGCTTGGACTGAAAACTAGATTTTGTAAGTATATGGTGGTATCTGCAATTTTCCTGGGAATCTTATATTAAGAATATATGAAAATGATATTTGTTCCAGATCATTAGCTCCAAGCTACAGGAGGGTTAGTTAAGATGGGTGAGATGTAAAACTCACACATGCATGCGGAATTAAAATTACACGGCTATATTGCTGCTTATTGAGATATCATCATGCAAATTTTATTCCAACCAAAAGTTCAGTGGATAGTGATTAAAACATAGCTAGCTTTCTAATAAGACATGGTTTCAGAAGTTGAGCAAAACATTTTCTCTAATCTCAGTCCTCAAACTACCTGAAAAGAAGCCCCATCAAATTCAGTGGGACTTATTCATCCAGACATGTTTAAGGTTGCACATTCAGTTCTATGTGCAAAGTGGGAGTTTAGGACAATTACTGAGGACTGTAATCAATTTAATGTGAGTGGAGTTCAGTTCATGCAATATAGTTTCCGTTGCATCATACACAGGGAGCACACAGATTGTTGATCTGTCACAAGTGGTATCTGACCTAATCATGGCACTTGTTGGTTCTGAATTTGTGTGTGTGCTGGATGGCATGATGGTAATCAAAATGTGGAGGAAATTCCCATTGTTGATTTATTATGAAAGATTCCCACCTGATAGGAATCCTGCTTCTTGGGAGTTGGTATCTCTGCAAAGAAGTGGTTAAAATGATCTTTCTTAGCAAGCGGGTGGATCAGAAACATTTCATGGTGGCATTTCATGGTGATGACCTTGATAGACAATGGTGAAACCCTGACTGATCTCTGGAATGGGGAAAGGGTTTGGGTAGATGACATACTCCTATTGAGTGCTCTTTCCTGCTAAGTAGAGGCAAATGATTTCCCTGGTTTTTAGGGCACTCCCAAAAATGGAATGAGGATATGGTAATCAAGAGTGACACTGACAGAGGAAGTCTCACAAAACATGGGCTAAAAGTAGTTCTTCTCTGTCACCCAATATGGGCTGAAAGTTTTTCTTCTCTGCACAGATTTGTCCAGATGAATTGGAGTGGTCAAAGGAGTACAAAAGAAAATTATAGCCTAAGTGATAATTTATGTGGACAAATTTGCATGACAGTATGCCAATAAAATCTCTTTGATAAGTGTTCAGAACCTTCATGTGGTCCAGAATGTTGCAGCCACATTCATGATAAAAATTGTTTCTAGGCATCACATGAATCTTTAATAAAATAGCTCTACAGCACTCAAGTCCCAAAGGCTTTCTGGAACAGCCCTGTTTAAAAATGATCACAGTGTCACACCAGGCCATGCCTTCAGTTAGAGCAGAGCTTTCCAAACTGTGTGTCGCGACACACAGTGTGGTGTGTCACCACACCACCCGGAAGCGGCAGCGCGGGGGGCCTGTGGTGGCGCGGGGGGCCTGCAGCCGCCGTGCACACGCACGCTGCCACTTCCGGGTGGTGTGGTGACACACCACGCTGTGTGTGGCGACACACTTTTGTGTCGCGACAAACAGTTTGGAAAGCTCTGCTCTAACTGAAGGCCCCCCGTGCCGCCACAGGCCCCCCGTGCCGCCACAGGCCCCCCCGCGCTGCCACTGTGCACGCGTGCTGCCGCACGCCCCCCCCACGCCACCGCCGCCACTGGCGTGTCACCAGTGGCGGCACTTTGGAAAGCCCTGAGTTAGAGGAATGTGCAGAAAACTGCAATGTCTCTGGTCAGGATGTTTTTTGCATGGTTTCCAAACCCTCTTTTGGTGGATATATGTACCTTTGCTCTTCAAGATTGTCGGCACCTAGTTTCTAAGAAGAAAAACAGGGTTTTAAAATGCAAAGCAACAATTTAGACATGAACTTAAAAAAAAGGGGAGCAGCAACAGCTACACTGATTGTTGTGACAAAAGAACCAAAATGATTTTCTTAAAAGTACAAAAATAAAGCACAATTTAAACTCCTCCAGAGTATTATGTCAGTGCCTGCGGTTATACAATTACAAGTGCACCTAAAATAAATTATAGAGTTAATGAACAAAAAATGAACAAAAAATTCTTGTTAGATATAATTGATAGCAGAAATCTCATCAGAAAGGTTAACAAGCTCTTGAAAATTGTTGAATCAAGCATACATACTGAAGTCATTAATATAATTATCTACAGCTAAGCATACAGCAAAGTCCTTTTTATTATGTAACCTAACATAGTTTTTTGACAACAAATTATTGTAACAAACTATTCTTAGGCTGAAAATGTTAATTTTGTCTATAAAAATGATAGGAGACTAACTTCAAGAGTTAGGAGGAAGAAGGAGTATTAGGTATGTTCGCCGCCTTGAGTTATTTATAAAAATAACTCAATAATATTTATTTTTTATAAAAAATATTTTATTTTATTATTATTTTTTATTCTTATTATTTAGTTATTATAAAAATAATAAAGGCAGGATAGAAAATAAATAAATAAACTTCTGATAAAGTTTGGATAGCTGTTGAAATCCTTCAAGCACTATTACACTTAACTTTTCATTCCAGTTCAAGAACATCCATTTTTAGCTAAAGTTTCCCATGTCCATTATTTATATTTATATTTATATTTATATTTATATTTATATTTATATTTATATTTATATTTATATTTATATTTATATTTATATTTATTTATTAATTAATTATCCTGCCTTAATTATTTTTTACAAATAACTCAGGGCGGCAAACATACCTAATACTCCTTCCTCCTCCTATTTTCCACACAACAATACCCCTGTGAGGCAAGTTGGACTAAGAGAGTGACTGATCCAAGGTCACCCAGCTGGCTTTCATGCCTAAGGCGGGACTAGAACTCTCAGTCTCCTGGCTTGCCATTGGCTCCTTCTTAGGGCTGAGAGAGAGAGTGACTGGCCCAAGGTCACCCAGCTGGCTTTCATGCCTAAGGCAGGACTAGAACTCACAGTCTCCCGGTTTCTAGCCCAGTACCTTAACCACTAGACCAAACTGGCTATCATCATCATCATTATCATCAGAATACCTTCATTTTAAGTTTTGGCAGTTTTTCATGCTCACGTCTTCTCCTTCAAACATTATTAAAAAAGAAAAAAGAAAGGAAAAAAAACCCTTGTTCTCCTAGAGAAATATCCCACCCCAAATGTTATAGATGTTAACCATAAGATTATACTCTTCAAGCTGCAACAAAAGTGGGTTACATTTGTACCATCCATATCTCTCTCTTGTTACAATCATACCTGCAAGATTGGATTTATGCTGTGCTATTTTTCTGTCCTTGTAACAATCTTTGTCACTGGAATGATGTATTAGAATTTTATAGCCTCCTATGTTCTTTGAAAGATAACAGTACATTGCATGCTTTTGATCTTTTCTGTGTTCTATAATTTCTCAAAATGGTCATTTTTATTCTTCCCTTTTATAACCTCAATCATTTACAGGGGAAAAAAATAGAAAGGGTGTGGAAGGAAAGCCTTACACCAGTCAGTATAAGCCCTATCTTCATTTTTCCCATCTTTCCCTTGTCCCCCCTCTACCATGACTTTAAGGCAACATGAATAGTTGGACCACACTTGTGCTCCTTTGGCATTTGGGTATGGGTGTGTATGTCAAGAGGGAAAATTGCAGTCTTGTACAGGTAGTCCTTGCTTAACAACCATTTGTTTAGTGATGGTTCAGACTTACGACGGTGCTGAAAAAAACAACTTGTGACAGGTCCTCACACTTACGGCCATCGCAGCATCCCCACAGTCACATGATCACAATGTGGGCACTTGGCAACCACATTGCATTTATGACCATCAAAGCATCCCATGGTCACATGATCACCATTTTTGACCTTCCCGGCTAGCTTCTGGCAAGCAAAATCAATGGGAAACCACGTGATTTGCTTAAAGGCCACGTGGTTCGCTTAACGCCCATGGTGATTCGCTTAACAACCGCTACTAAAAGGTCATAAAATTGGGTTGGATTTGCTTAATTACTGTTTTGCTTAGCAACAGAAATTCTGGTCCCAATTGTGGTCATTAAGCAAGGACTACCTGTAGATTGCAGTTATGTAGGAGATCAGAAAAAGAGAAGGCTATAGGGGAGAGGGAGAAACACCATGACAGCACCAGTTGGCTTGATGCAGCATGCAGTGGGTAACTGGGGGCATGAGAAAAGCAGGTGTGGACTTCAGATGCATAAACAGAGTGGCACAGCCCAGCAGCCATGGCAACTTCTCCAGAAATGCCAACAACCAATAACTGGCTGGCAACTGGAGACAACTCTTTTCCTTCCCAAAGATTGTGGGGTGCTAAAGTCCCAGCAGCAGTTCAGGATGGCAGCAACCAGAACTGGGATGAACATATTAAAACACCAGCCAGCGATCAAACCAGTGAAATTTATGGTAGTTAAAGGGTGGCTAAAGTTTGGCTCAGAGGTGGCTATAAGTATGAGCTGAGGAGTTTCCCCCACAATCCATACAGAGGTGAGCAAGTCAAGCCTGCCTGCAAAGGAGAAGGAGGAAAAGAGAGAAGGAGTTTATGAAAACTCAGAGTAACTACAGATAAGTATTTTTAGAAGTAGGCATAGAGCAAATAGGGTACTATATAGTGAAAATGTTATAAAAAGGTAGGCATCATACATTTTGTTTAAGTATGAATTGGCATTTTGGTATAATAAATCCTCCCTAGTAACAAAGGGAAGAAACTCCTTGTCTATGGTCTGTACCCTTCCCCATTCCCCATTCCCCATTCCCCATCACACAAAGTGAACAACAACAACAACAACAACAACAATAAATATCCCCTATATACAAGGTATGATTATAGTTCAAAACTGTGTTGTTGGCTTTGCCTCTGCCCCAGTACAAAAAGTGTCCACGTGTATATCAGTGCAGCATTTGTGTTCCATGGATTTGAACAAGTGTGGCCTCATAGAATTGTTAAGTTCTCAGTAGCAAAACAGTAATCAGAATCAGTGGATTATTGGATATTCAGAGAAACTGAATAAACTCCCAGCTTGGTGACTTTGGTCCAGTCATTCTCTCTCAGCCCTAGACTGGGAAGTTGAAGAACATCTGTCCAGCAACTGGCACTGGACCAGCATGGTAGATTATGATCCATAACCTTCAGTAAAAAGGCTTTCATTCCAGAGTAGATGATTTCAGGGAATAAGGAGAAGTGGTGTATGAATTTCAAGAAATTCACCTATGTAGCTTTGTAACTTGCAAAATGTAAGTTCAAAATGTACAGAGGAGATCTACTGCTATTTACAGAGGTGTCCTGTAACCTCATCAAGCCGATTCTCTATCTTGCCAGCATTTTCTTTCTACCTGAGCTCTGACTTCTCAATCTAACTTGAAGCATTTCCTCCTGAGAATACAGCATCTTAAAGACACGCCAGTTTGGATAACTGTATGCAGCTCACATTTCTAATATTCAGCATCTTTCTAGAGGCCTTTTACCCCACAGTGTTCACTGCAGCAGGGATGGGGTGAAACTCAGATGTGACATTGGTTATAAAGCTCTAAACTGGTAGTTAAAGAATTGTATATGCCAATCATGTAAAAACAGCTGCTGTTTTCCAACTACTAAACTCTCATGATTGAAAGCAAGTATCAAAGATTTCAAACTATGGCTGAATTCATCTTAAGAAACAAATTTAATTGATTCCTAGTTTACTTTAAATAAAGTATGGAAAAATGTAAAGACAAGCAACCATTCGAAAAGTTCTCTAAGTGTCTCATTGGTTACCTGAAAGATCCATGCATTTCTTAAACTGTATTTATGAATATAAAAATAATATACTTGTAGATGCATTTATGAAGGATACTGTATACAGAATAATGAAATATGACTAGAAGTATTAATTTGCCATCAATTCTATGCATGCCTAACTGCTGTGAGGAAAGATTTTTCTGTATATTTTTTTATTCTCAGTCTGATGGAAGAAAAAGTCTTTTAAAATATTTGTCAAAGATGGCTAAAATATAGGTGAAGTTCTTATTAGCAGAGTGTATGATTATTGCATTAGCTATGGCAAGGTGGCTGAGGAAAGTATGAATTTCTAGCCTTTCTGTGTGAATTTGTCACTCCAGTTCTTCGCAGCTTCCCTGGTTTCCAATGTTTTGATTAAATCCCCCAAGAATGTTCACACTGTCTTCCTTTCGGAGGAGAGCCCTCTCAAATGCTTCCCTTTTTTAATGGCCATTCAGAATGGATTCATTGCTATCCACATTCTCCTTGGTGTACACTCTCTCTCTCTGTATGTATGTACTGTAGATAGATAAGTGGGTAGGTAGATACATAGATAGATAGATTTAACACATTGGCCATCCCACACAAGACATTTTATTAAAATATCTGGGAGAATCCCCACTTTTATTTCTCTCCGTACATATTGTACCTGCTAATTTAAACAAATTTAATTGGTTCCTAGTTTACTTTAACCAGGGTGTGGAAGAATGTAAAGACTGCTAGGTAGACTGGCATCTAAAAATAGAAAACTACAATGAGGTATCTCCTCTGTGAAGCCAAAACAAAGCTCACGATACCTTAAAATAAATGTAAGAAGCTGATTCCAGAATTGCATGCTTGGTTGTTTTTAATGGATTTTATTGTCTAGACAGGACCTTGTTTTTAATGGATTTTATTGTCAAGACAGGACCTTGTCTTGGCTACTGGTGTCCATGAGGGGAGAGGGTCAAAAAAAGGAAAGACATTGGTGTGATATTTATGCACATACAAAAGGGTGGGCTTTGATCACATTCTGGCAACTGCTATTTTGTTTTTTTTAAAAACACCTTTGCTACTGTCTCTAAGCAAGATCCATCCCCTGATCTGTTTAGAAGCAGGGGAGACTTGAATATTTCTTACTTGCTAATGTCCTCTGGTATTTTGGATGCTATTTGTTAAGGCAAAGGAACACAATAGTGTAGCTTGGGAGCATCAAAGTACTGAAAAGCAAAAGTTTTAGTGTTTCCCTCCACCATGTTTTTGTTTATTGATATTCTGTCTTAACCATTGATCCCATGATATCACCACATTACTAGATGCTCTTCTGAAGCTCTCGGAAGGTTAAGAAGCTTGGTCCAGCCTCTCGCAGCCCAAATATGCCCCACCTATAATGTACTGTAAAATGTAAAAATAGATAGTGTTTCTGAGAGTTGAAGTCCACACATCTGAAAGTGGCCAAGGTTGAGAAACATTACCCTTGGCTGTTACAGAAGGGAACAGGGCATCATCATTAAGGGTTTAAATCATTTAATTTAATTCATTTAGTTAATAGGAAATTAGGATTGAGCAGCTGCATCCTGCTAAAAGTTGCTCAATTTCAACTCTTTTCAGCCCCAGCAGGAGGGGCAGCAGAAAAGAGAAGCCAACCTTTGCAAATTTGCTGTTTCCAGACGGAATCTGTTCTTTGGAGCAGATGTTACAGCTTCATCCCAGTTCAGAGCTGCTTAGAGGAATCAGATCTCTCTTAAAGCAAGAAGGTTCTTTGTAATGACAAAGTGTTAGCAGCTGGAGTGAGCTCTTGGGACTGGACATTGAAGAGGCCAGAAGGGTTTCTTCTGGAAGATCTCAGTGTATGCAGCAGAAGAAAAAATGCCAGACTGGAGAGTTCTAAGAACACTTAGCAAGGATAGCTCTTGGAACACAAAATCATTTCCCAACCCTGCATCCCATAGAAAGAAAGAATGCCAAGCTGGGATTGGCCAAGTCTTGTTGGAACTGTTGTACCTGGAAGCCATCATGTAGAATGAAGTATCATGCTCAGTGGGTTTCCTGCCTCAGTTCTTCTGGAATTAAAATCAAATCTGGAAAAGGTAGATGTTAAATTGAATAGGTATATATGGGTGTGGCTAAGTGTGAGTAAAGTTTGAACAATAAAAGTGCCAGCATTTGTTTCAACCAGTCCAGAATTTCTTATGGTGATGGAAGGTGAATAAAAACAGGTAGAACTGGAGGTGTTAAAAATCTCTCTTTACAGTCCTTTGAATGAATGATAATACTACTGACCTGCTTTGCAAACAAATGTTCAAGGAAGAGAAAATTACTGGAGATTGCTGCAGTACACTGTTGCTGGGCTTGAGAAGGTGGTAGCAGTTGTTAAATTCAAAGCAGGGAAGTCACATGGCCAGGATAAGATAAAATTGCTGGAGGGTATCAAGAGTTTTCTCTCGCATCTACATCCCAAAACCACACAGTTAGTATAGTGAGGAAAGGATAAGATACTTTTCCAGGCAAAAATATCTAGCTACAGAACATGATTCTTATCTATGTATGAACAAAACAAGGGTCCCTCCTTGTGGGGGAGATGGGCGGGATATAAATGTAATAAAATAAATAAACATTTGTTCATTAATATACCATTTTCCAAAAACAGTTTATATGCACCAAATAGGCACTGAATAACATCAAAGCAAAACAGTACTTTATTTAATCGGTGAGGTATTGATAAAATATGTGAAACAAAAAAGTTGATATTTTAAAGCTTGTCAATCATTTTTATTTTAAAATAGGACAATATTTGCCTTAATAAGCTTGAATCCCAAAATGGATCAAACATTTATTTGATGAGCATTGTAGTTAATACATGCATTCATTGTACTTCCTTAACTTATTTTTCAGTTCTTCCTATGCTAGTCCTAGAGGTTCTGTTGTGTTTCTCTGTTCTTACTTAGATTTTGCAAAGCAAAACAAAGCAAAACAGAAATGGTTTAATTACTTCATCTACAATTCTGTTTTGTTAATTGTTTCTTTCATGTTTCAAGAACAAAGATTCAAAGGAGAATAGGCAAAATCTTCAGATATTCTTCATCCTGCTGTACACAAGTAACAGTTTTTGTTACAGATGTTTCTCAATTGTTGATGCATTGCAGCAAATAGCAGCATGCATTGTAATGACATGGGAATGAGCTGCCTCTAGAGCAGCGTTTCTCAACCTTGGCAGCTTTAAGCTGGGTGGACTTCAACTCCCAGAATTCCCCAGCAGGCTGGGGAGTTCTGGGAGTTGAAGTCCACCCAGCTTAAAGTTGCCAAGGTTGAGAAACGCTGCTCTAGAAGGAATGTCCTTCTGCTGTTCCTTCTGAAAGCAATAGTCCTTTAGGGTAGTTCTTATCCTGCTCCCTTCAATGAGCAAAAGGAGACAGAGAGAAAGATACAGAGATATAAAGTAAGACAAAGAAAAGAAAAAGAAAGAAAGAAATCAAAGAGAAAGCTAAAAGTGCAAGAAAGGGAAGAAAAAGTAAATGAAAAATAGAAAATAAAGAAAAAAGATACAAAGGCTTCTGATCTTCTTTACAGCAGTTATACATACAATCATAAATTTACCTCTTACTCTATGGTTACCACATCACTCTCTTCTGCCTACAATCTATCCTGTCTAATCATTAAAACCACAAATCATGAATTCTTTTTTTTTTCTGTTTCATGCAAAAAGTCCATAAGGGGTTTCCAGTCAGCTACAAATGTAGATATTGTCTTTTCTCAAAGAAGTCAATTTACCCATCTCAGCAAATGGCATGAATATTCTGACAATATTCTGACTTAGCAGCCACCAGTAGTTTAACAAGCTCTACAGGATACTAATCTCACCTCTTGTCTCTTAAGTGCAGTCATCCATTATTGACTACAGTAGGCACTGCCTCTGGAGGTCCACTTTTCTTCTAATATGGCTAATTTGCAACAACAATAAAGTGTACTTAAGTGGCAAATGGGGGGTATTGTAGATTTCTTTAGGAACTGTGAAAAGAATAACAGGGGAAAAATGGCTTTCATGGATGCCCAGCTCAAAGAATCATGTCAGTGGTGGCTTGGTAATTATTACAGACAAGTGTCTTCTGTTTAGTTTCCATTTTATTTGCTGCATCCTTCAGAAAAGCGGAAGGTGCAAAGCAAAGACTATTGAAAAAGAAATAGAAGAAAAGAAACATATAGGTAGAGGTTTTCATATTTGGATTGTTTAAAGAGGGATTAAAATGAGAATGGTTTTGTTTCTTTACTTGCTACTTAAAATGTGTTTAGATTTTTTTCCCCTTCTACCTTAATTACTTTGCCCCACCTCCCACAAATCTTTGTAATCGTTTTGTCTTGGAGAGAAGGCATTTTTCAACATTACAGGTAGTCCTCACTTAACAACCATTAGTTTTGTGATGGTTTGGACTTACAATGGTGTTGAAAGAAATGACTTACGACTGGTTCTCACACTTATGACCATCGCAGCATCCCTGCGGTCATGTGATCACGATTTGGGCACTTGGCAACCAGTTCACATTTATGACTGTCACAGCATCCCATGGTCAAATGATCACCATTTTCGACCTTCCCAGCAAGCAAAATCAATGGGAAACACATGATTCCCTTAACGACCACGTTGTTCACTTAACGCCTGCGGTGATTTGCTTAACAACCACCACAAGAAAGGTCATAAAATCGGCTCAGATTTGCCTAATAACCGCTTTGCTTAGCAACTGAAGTTCTGGTTTCAATTTTGGTAGTTAAATGAGGACTACCTGTATACATTGACAAAACAAGGCCATTGAGTGAATTTGTGTTTTGTGACACAAATCTTGTCCCTGCCTTGTCTTAGGTTCTCACCTTTGGCAATTTTCATTTCATTGGTTTGCACTTCAGTGAAATTGGATCTTTAATGACTGGCAGCCATGTTGTGATTGGACAACCTCACTGCAGGGAGGATAAGGACTATTTGCTATTTTGAAGAGTGGAAAAATACAGACTTTGTTCACTTAGAACTTTTAATATTTCCTTATATTTAAAAATAAATAACTATATAACTACAGCAGGGCTTTCCAAACTTTTCCCGCGGTGACATACCATCGGCGGCATGCAAAAACCCAGAAGCACGGCTGCAGCGGCAGAGCGCAAAAACCCGGAAGCACCGCCGCCTTCAGTTTTTGCATGCCGCAGCAGTGGCGGCAGCAGTGTCCTTGTGTGCTGTGCAAAAACCCGGAAGTGCTGATGGCACGCTGCCGCGGCCGTGCGTGGTGGTGGCGCACCATCAGCGCTTCCGGGTTTTGATATGACACACCTGGGCCCCGCAGGCGACACACAGTTTGGAAAGCTGTGAACTTCAGTATATTTGGCTGTAACAGAAACTGTCAAAATAATTCCCATATTGGAAAAGAATTCCTCTTGTCTCTTAAACAGTTATGCTTAGCTAGCATATAAAATGAACTATAGTTAATTGCTTTAACAGCACCATTTTAAAGGACAGATGTCTTAAGTTTAAATCTGGCTGACTTCTTTTTTTATTTGTCTGCAATCTCCTACCTTATCACCTTTGAGAGCAATAAAATCCTATATTTATTAGCCTGAATTGCTGTTTTCCAAGTTGGCCTCACAATAGAAATATAGGACTAAAGCTATTTAGCCTTTTTCTAGATATCTGTGCCAGCTTTCTACCTTATATTTATCTAACAAATATTATTTTAAAAATATCTAATTCATGTATAAACATCCAATTCATATTTTGGTAAGCTGTTCCAAGCTTCTTTCATATGTACTTTTCATAAAAGAGATTATGTTATCCCATGAAAATCACACCATCTTATTATTCATTAGGGGGGACATAGAAAAAGCTAAAAACTTAGGTTCCTTCTGCAAAACTTAAACATTTCTTTCTTTCTGTTTTGATACAGAACTGATGAAGTGGAGAAGCTAAAACTGTGAAGTGTGAACTGTGAGCCTGATGACCATGGTTACAATTTTCATCTCATGCATAATACTAATTGGAAGCTTTAGGTAAGGTATTATTCTCTTAAGATAAACATGGGGATATATATTCAAATCTACTTCAACTGTGATGGAAAAAGTCTAAAGCCATTGTGATGTAATATCATGATTCCTGTCATTCCACGGTAATCAAACATGCCCTACCCAGAATACCACACTACTGTAGGATGCATTTGAACATATGTAGTGGCACAGGACAATAGACATTGCCACCTCCCCACTTCACTCTCCAACATTACAATGTTGAACTGTGGTATCTGGAGCAAAATTCTGCTTGCATTAGTTTGGAAGTAAATGGAATACTCTGCCTGGCTGACGATTCTTTTCTGTCAACATGGCATAGTTGGGGGCTGAGGGGACAAGCCTGTGCCCCTTACACATTCCTAGGTTTTAAATATTTTATTTCAGCTTAATGATTAAGAAAAACCAATTACAATTGGGGCTGTAGGCTTAGTCTTCATTTCTTCTCTTTAAAGATGGTGGCCACACCTGCATTTTAAGATAATGTATCTAAGGCATAGGATCATAGACTGTGGGGAATGTTTGGAGTGCCCAAACTGTTTTGTACCATTGTCTTTTTTCCAGAAAGCACAAGTACAATGGTTTTAAAGCTGGATGAGATTGGGGACAATGGGAATGCATTTCCTGCATTGACCATATTCACTTTTGCTCTTGTCCCTTCCACATGTGCATAAGAGACAAATTTAGCTGAAAAAAGATTGTGCATCCATGCACCATCTCTTTTATTG
This sequence comes from Charina bottae, assembly GCA_023362775.1. Lineage (NCBI taxonomy): Eukaryota > Metazoa > Chordata > Lepidosauria > Squamata > Charinaidae > Charina > Charina bottae. The sequence continues at coordinate 1,317,541 of JALMGJ010000044.1, read as the reverse complement.
CCAACCTTGAACTTCCTATAAGAGTCCCACTTACCTTTCACTGGTTGTCGCTGCATCCATGTTGGGCCACCATTATATTGTGCCACCCTTATCTTGTGCCCTGCCCAGCTATGCTTTGCTTTTATACAGAGTTCTTACTCCCACCAAGCAAGAACCTATTTTGAAGCTTTCCCTTGTTTTATTACTGAAGGCTCTGAAGTCAGCACACAGAGGAGCAGTTGGGTGAAAGTTAACGCTATTTATTGATAATTTTCAAAGATGCTCTACATCTTCTGCTGCCACAACACTTCTTACTTTTAAAAGTCTATGGAGAACATGTCAAATAGCAGCAATAAAGAAAAGCTGGTTGCCTCAATCACCAAGTTGTAAACATTTTAAGAGCGAACAGGGTTGGCTTGTAATGTTTCGTGTGTGTGTGTGTGTGTGTGTGTGTGTGTGTGTGTTCTCTGTCACTTAGTCTTTTATGTTTTGATAGATGCCCAGCAATGGCTATCATTGTCTGCAAAATGCTATGTTTCTTAATTTCAAGAGCAGAATACACACACAGAGAGAGAGACACACTCACACTCACCCCATACACTAGCATTATAGATAACTATTATGAACTATTTACTAAAAAAATAAAGGTTCCCCTCGCACATTTGTGCAGTCGTGTCCGACTCTAGGGACCGGTGCTCATTCAGTTTGTTAGCTGAAGAGCCAGCGTTGTCCAAAGACACTTCCACGGTCATGTGGCCAGCATGATGCACGCAGAACACTGTTACCTGCCCACCAAAGTGGTACCTATTAATCTACTTGCATTTGCATGCTTTCGAATTGCTAGGTTGGCAAGAGCTGGGGCGAGTGCGGGAGCTCACTCCGTCACATGGGACTAGGGATTCGAACCTCTGAATTTGCGATCTTCGGATCGACAAGCGTGGCGTCTTACCCGCTGGGCCACGACACCCCTTGTAAACTATTTACTACCTGACTGCTAAAAGTCATCACAATTTTTTTCAGCTGAACACAGCATAATCTGGCACTTCATATACTGTAGAACAGATTCTTGCATGAAAACAATGTAAAATGAGAAAATGCATCCTGTTCTTGCCATGCTGATGATTCAACTCCTAAGATACAGTAAAATTCAGGCCTTGGTGATGCAGTTTGGATTATTTGTTGTTCTTCTGTCAACACATTCTAGTCACATTTAAGTCACATTAAAAGTAAAGGGGTTTTAATCAGCTCTATACCTAACATGTTCCAATGGTATCGGTGGAATTTAAGCAGAATTTTCTCTAAATTGCATAGCTGTGTTGGCCTTTAGTTTCTGCCTGCTAGCCACAAGCAGTTTAGAAAATCTGTTTTTGTTTTTTTATGCCTATAGCCAAACTTTTTTTAAAGTGCACCACATTTTGCTGGAGTCTATGGGCTACATTCGATGGACTAGTATTACCTAGTGCAAAACCAGTGAAGAGCATTTACAGTGTGATTGTTTGAGGGGACTGAAAAAAAGGGGTAAATCTTGCTGCTTCAGAATGAGGAGAGGAAGGTCCCAAATGGTTTGTGATTATATAAACTAACTTTAAAGACTACCTGTCCTTTTATGTCCTCACCCAGATGTGAGTGTCCACTGCTTGTTGTTTGTGGTCCTGCAAAGAACGCTGTTCTAATTAATGGCTATGCTTTTCCTGCAGGACTGGCATTCTGTGAAGATTTAAAAATTCTTCTCTTAACTACTGTATCTCCTTAAGTAATAATTTAATAATTTAAAGTAGTTATTCCGATGCCACTTTTTCAGGGATTTTCAACTGTTGGGGAATTTGAATTTCTCTGGTGTGCCACATGAAAATAAATTGGGCATGGTCAGAACCAAAAGCAGATAAGACTAGTCTTAGTGAACATTACCCAGAATTCTCCTCCCCCCCAAATCTAATAAAAAACTACACAAACAAATTTAATGTAATACTGTAAAATGTTAAATGTTGCAAAAACAGCATCTTTCTCATCACATTTTAGCAGCAAAGCATACTAAACTAAATTTCATTGATAAATTTTACTGCTGAATGTCATTATCAACTACAGTAGAGGTACTGAAGAGGCACCAGCACCCACGGGTTGCCCACCCCCTCTTTATACCCTTGTATCCATCTGATGCTTTCTCACTCTGCATAAGTATTAGTTTTAGTTTGTTTCGTTGATTTCTTGTTTGCTTTGTTGAAGGCTTGGCTTGAAAATCCACTGGTAAATATTTGAAATAAATGAATGAATAGCTATCATTTTATTTTTTAATGTTAATGTATTTGTTTTGTGAGCCACAAGTGTTCTAAAGTGATACATATATCACTTTATATACATACATAACATATGTACATATACATATACTTCATATACATATATACATGGTTCTTAAACTTTTTGCTCTCAGGACCCCTTCCCACTTTTAAAAATTATGGAGGACCACAAAAAGACCTTTGTTTGTATGGATTATATTATTTATCAATATTTACCTATTAAAAATTAAAATTGATGCATTCATAGAATATTTATTTATTGATTCATGTAAAAATAATATATATTAAACCCTTTAGATATTAAATATAATATTTTTCATGAAAAAGCCCTATTTTTTAACAAATAAAAATAATAATGAGAAGAGTGACATTGTTTTAAATGTTTGCAAATATCTTTAAAATCTGGCAAATAATTTTGATTTCGCAGACTCCTGAGAGGGTCTTGAGGGACCCCCAGGGGTCCTCAACCACACTTTAAGATACACTGATCTAATCATCATCATCATCATCATCATCATCATCATCATCATTTTCTGTAGCTACATACATTTCTAATCAACCCCAACTTTATACAACACCTGTCAGCCTTACCAGGTAGGCCAGACAGAAAATACGGCCAGATAAGCTAATTCTACTTTATTGTAAAGCTACATTAACAGAATCTTGCAAGTCTGAAAGTACAAATCCCCCACTGTCTCCTTTACAGCTTGAGCCTCTTGCTCTGCCCACTATGCAGCTGTGGGCTATGCTCCCTCTTATCTGACCATTCTCTAGAATCTCTTCACCTGGTCTCCCAAGGTCATTCCCACATACCATTACATCACCAGTTCTTATAGGTAATTGAAAACACCTATTTCAAGATCCATCTAAGACAGAGCCTAGATTTATTTATAGAAAGATTTGTAGAACAACAGCAACCAAGTACCCCCAAAAGATAAGCCACAATGAACTAAGATTTGCAACAACAAACCCCAGGCATAGTTTCCTTCATTTGGCAGCAGTGTTACAGATCATGCTGCCCAAGGTTCATTCGCTTGGCCATCCAGGTATACAGTAATTCCCATATAACTCTTGGGTAAAATAATAGGCAAAATCAGTGGTTCTATATCTAAACAGTGAATCCTGTGAGCAGTGTATGAACTAGGGATATTGTCTGTCTGTATTTTGAAATATGAAATGTCTTGCATGGTATCTGACTTGGGGGGAAAATATGGACAAAAGAGTTTCCCTGTCAAATCTGACACCCAGTTTGACTTCCTATCCCAGAAGATGCATATTTAAACTTCATAGCAACAGTGGGTAGGACACCCACCCTTCCCCAACTGAACTGTAATACCAAATCTGAGTGTCCCAAACTTGGTCCTAGGTACTAGAGGAACAGCAGGGAAATCCCCTTTGACCTTTTGAGTAGTAAGCTTGGCAGGAATGTAGTAACTTGTCAAGACACCACAACTATTCAGGTTTATATAGTCTGCAGTTCAGTGCTACCTCCACTGTATTTATTCATTGCTAAGGTATACGTATACCTTATATATATGTGTATGTGTGTATGTATGTGTGTATGTGTGTGTATGTGTGTATGTGTGTGTACACACACACACACACATGTATACATGCACACGCTCATAGAGGGACCTTTAATAAGATAATAGCTCTGCTTCCCAGGTGCAGCAAGCAAAATGATCTGGGTGGTCTCTTCCTTTTCTTTAGGGACTAGTCTTTATTACCATAGCCATCTGTTCTGCCTGATCAGCCCTAGTGGAAAAGCCTCCTTCTCCAGTCTTGAGATGTCTAGCCACTTCTATTTGATTACCCTCCAGGTAGGCAGTGTTTGCATGGGAAGATTTCTCAACTATGTGACTCTTTGATTTTTTCCTTACCAAGAAGGCGTGGAAAGCAGTCCTGTGAATACAGTAGCACTATGTTACTTGGCATTTTGACTTCATCTGGCTTGGGAAAAAATATTAATTCCATCAAAAGTTTGTTGAACTTTTTGTTGTGAGCTGAGTATCATTGCAAATGTGCCTTAGTTTTGAGATTGTTCTGTTTGGATTATACATAGTTATACTCTGACAGGATTCCTGCAGGCAAAACAGATAATCTATCAATAGAATAGATAATTCTGTGCTGGATGGAGATTTTTTCTGCTTAGTTGCCAGGCAATAATAATGGCCTGCCAGCTTGTGGTCTAGGAGCATCTAATTATCCAATATGGGGAACAGATTGAACTAGACAGTGTTTTGCTGCTTAGGTCCCAAACTGGTCAGGTTTAGCATGTATGTGTGTATGTGTGCAATCACAGTGATGGGGACAACTCTTCCAAGCCTTGCATGGCATGGGGCCAGGATACCTGAGGGACCACCAGTCTTCACTGGTTTCTGCCCATACTACCAGATCTGGCAGGGTGGGCATGCTCCAGGTCCCTTCTAGGAACAATGTCATCTTATGAGTTCTATCATTATTTTTATTATTTTATTGTTTCTTTTACTGTTTTTATGTGTGTTTTATTTTTATCCCTTCTTAACACCCACAGTGATTTGATTAAGATGGGTGGCCATCTAAAGTTACTAAACAATTAAAGAAGCAAGCAAGCAAGCAAGCAAGCAAGCAAGCAAGCAAGCAAGCAAGCAAGCAAGCAAGCAAGCAAGCAAGCAAATAAATAAAGTGTCCTTAGGTAAATTCTCTTCAGGTATTAGGAGTGTTGTGAATTTTTTTAAAAAAACAAGTTGAGGACTTCTGGTGGGAATATGGCCGACTGAACAGCTTTTCTCGCGAGCTCAGCGGGCAGACCTGGCAGCATCGGCGTTTTTTGGGGCAAAGGCAGGCTTTTCCTGATGCCCTAGAGCATTTTCATGGCAGAAAATGCTCGGAATTATCCCATTTGCACTCCTGAACGTCGCCTCGTAGCCTGAGGATTGCCAACAGTGTTGGCGCTAATCCTCTAAGAGACGACAGGAGTCAGGGACGCCATCGTTTCCAGACCGTGCTGTAGCCTTAAAGGGACACTTCCCATTTCTAAATCACCCAGTTTATATATATTTAAATTTGTGTACCCCAAGAGAGGCTTTTTACAACAAGAAGAGGCGAAATCTCTTGCTGCTTATCGTTATTTCTGGATTAATTTTAAAACTTTTTTTTTGGCTTATTTCCCATCTGGATATTAAGAAGGAGTGAGAATAATTATCTCCCCATTACTACTTTTGTATTTAATTTGAAGGATTTAATGTTTTCCTACACAATGAAGTCTTTTGAGTCTTCAGTTTCCTGTTCACTTTCCTTGAGGGCCGCAGTTGCTGGTTTGCATACTTTTCCTTTTATCAATATCATTCAATAACTTTTAGAAGCCTTTCATTAACCCATTAGCTCTTATCTACACAAGCCAAGTATCCAGGGGGCATCATAATCTACTGCCTGAAACATGGATGACCTTAAGGAAATTTTCTCAGAGCTTTGTTCTGAGCTTCATTGTGATTCCAAACAGATTCTCCATGATACCCATCAAGTTATTCTGCAAGATATTCGGGATATTGTAGAAAATATCAGCTCTAAAATGTGTCAACTGGTTGAGGACGCTCTGCTGGGAGAGGAAGAATTTCATCAAGAAATTCCCGACAGTGAGAACGGATTCTTTGAAGAAATACCAGGTGATGAACACACTTTGGTGTTGAAAGGGTTACAGTTTGACTTGCAAGATACTGACGAGGTTGTTTTTCTGAGGGATTGTTTTGGGAATGAAATGGCTCTGTTCTGTGGGAGGTTTTCTGCTGAGAAGTCTGACTTTTTAAGGGGGGCAGCTGGGCTGTTTGATTTCTTTATGAAAAATGCCTTATATGTAATTTGGAGACAAGTAAATCTTGTGGTATATTTTGATGTAGGATGTCGATGAAGGTTCTCAGTCATCCAGGTGGAACAGTCTGTGGCTTGAATCATGTCATTTGATGTAGGATAAAAAATTAAGAATATGTATTTGGTTTGATATTAAGGCTTATATGATTTCACTTTTCTTTAATGATTTGACTGGATTTTTTAAAGGTTTGTTTGATTTATAAGATTTATAAGGTATCTATAAGGTATAATTTTATTTTTATTGTAAACCGCCCAGAGTCTACTTTGTAGAGATGGGCGGTGATAAATTTGACAAATAAATAAATAAAATAATATTAATTGTTTTTTAGGTTTAAAAGGGTTAAGATTGTTGTAGTATTAAAAATTAAGAATATGTACTTGGTTTGATATTAAGGTTTATATGATTTCATTTTTCTTTAATGGTTTGACTGGATATTTAAAGGCTTGTTTGATTTATAAGATTTATAAGGTATCTATAAGGTATAATAATAATTGGTTTTTAGGTTTAATAGGGTTAAGATTGCTGTAGTATTATTAATTATAAAAGTTTTTATAATTTGATTTTTGTTATAGTGAACAGAAATATATAGAATAGTGGTAGGAAGGAAATAATGAAATAAATGTTTTTTTGGGGGGAGAGGGAAATTGATTTAGAGATTTATATAATTTTTTTGTCTTTTTTATAATGGGAAGGAGCAATTGCATTTGTGATTTGCATATGTGTTGATGGAGGGATTTATACAGTAGAAATAATGTGATATTGGTTTGATATAGAGTAAGGGTTCAAGTATGGAAATTGCTGTATAGTCTTGTTGTGGAAAGTCGGAAGTCACCTTATATAATCTTCAAAATTCTTTCTTCTTGCATTTCGCACTCTTTTTAGTTTTTCTTTTTTCTTTTTGTAGTTTTTTTGTTTTTTGTAGTTTTTATCTTTTTCTCAAACTTAATAAAATTCTTAAAAAAAACACAAGTTGAAAATATGTTATTTCATCATCACATTTATATCACATTTATTTAATGTTATTTGTTCAATCTGCACCACTCAGAGAAAATGTAGGACCTACAGGGTCAAGTCCAAATGTAGGCTCTATAGCCCTCTTCAAATGCAGCAGGTATTGGGGACGCATTGGCAACATACTGTATTCTTATGAATGAGCATCTGAAAAGGCTTTGATTAATTTGGTCTTTGCATTTATATGAGAGATATAAAAAGGTAAAGGTTCCCCCCGCACATTTGTGCAGTCGTGTCCAACTCTAGGGGCCGGTGCTCATCTCCGTTTGTTAGCTGAAGAGCCAGCGTTGTCCGAAGATGCTTCCATGGTCATGTGGCCGCATGACGCGTGTGGAACGCTGTTACCTACCCACTGAAGTGGTACCTATTTATCTACTTGCATTTGCATGCTTTCGAATTGCTAGGTTGGCAAGAGCTGGAGCTAGTGCGGGAGCTCACACCGCATGCAGGGCTAGGGATTCAAACCTCCGAACTTGCGATCGACAAGCCTGGCGTCTTACCCGCTGAGCCACCATGCCCCTATGAGAGATATAGATATAGATATATAGAGACAGTTTAGTCTAGTGGTTAAGGCAATGGGCTAGAAACCAGGAGACTGTGAAAATCTCTTCAATTGGTACTGTGAGTTCTAGTCCCACTTTAGGCATGAAAGCCAGCTGGGTGACCTTGGGCCAGTCCCTCTCTCTCAGCCCAACTCACCTCACAGTGTTGTTGTTGTGAAGAAAATTAGAGGAGGAAGGAGTATTTGGTATGTTTGCCGCCTTATTTATAAAAATAATAAAGGTGGGTTAGAAAATAAATAATTAAATAAAATAAATAAATATCCCACCTTTTTTCTGAGAGCTCATGGAGATCTCTCCCAATTTTATCTGCACAACAATCAAGTGAGTCTAACTGTTTCACAGAAAAAAATACAAGTACACCCATCTCTCTCTCTCTCTCTCTCTCTCTCTCTCTCTCTCTCTCTCTCTCTCTCTCACACACACACACACACACACACACACAAACACACACACACACACACACACACAGTCAGACAGACAGATAATTTCCCTCCCTTATTCCAACAGAAACAAGGGAAAAAAGAATAAGAAAAAAGCATGGAGATGGAGTAATGTGAAAGAGTAGCTATACTACAAATAGAAAGAAAAGGTACAGAGGGGACAAAACGGGCTGGAGACAAGGTGAGAGTAAATGGTAACTGGACAGGGAAGGAAGAAAGAACCATTTCTCTTAGGTGTAACAAAAGGGGAAGAATTCACTGGGCAAACAGCCCCTCTCCATCCACAGCAAATCTTCAAGCCAATCTTCAAAGACACCCATGCTTTGTAATCTTGATGTCTGCAGCTACTTGCATCCCTTGCAAATAGCTTCTTCTAAACAGCAAAAGTAAGATGACCATAAATGATTACCAATATTTGAAAAAAAAATTCTTATCCATAAATGCAGCACTTAGATTTTATATATTTAATAATAGCTTTTCAGAAAATGGCAACAAAAGTGTTCTTTTTGGCTTATAATTGGAAGCAAACCAAGAGGTAAAGGATAAGAATTGAATTTTAAGACCAAAAGTACATTTGAATTTTTTTTGCACAACTGCATTGTGATGCATTCATTGAAATTATTACCAATATTCCTAAATACATATTAGCACCTCACAAACTCTTTAAAGGTTCTACATTATAGAATACAACCTTTAAGTAGAAACCCTACTTGGAAAGAAACTACTATTTGAAAGTGGGAGGTTAAAACTTTTTGTAACTTTTTTCAACAGATGTTCTATGATGTCATTACTTTTATTTTCATACTAAAACTAAATTACACTAATTAAAAGGCATTTCTGGAATAAAGTATCCAAAACCATTTTTAAAAGAGTAAATCATGTGAATATACACTTGAAACTAAAAATGATCATTGTTGGCTGGATCTTTCTTTCATTGTAACCCAGATGTTTCTAAATAGAGATCACTAAATTGCCAGGCTTTTCTAAACTTGCAGAAAATATGGCAGAATTGTTGGTGGGAATGTCTTCCCAGTTGTCTTTGATCCACCTTCTTTTCTTTCTTTCTACCTTTGTGATTCTCACCAAGATTTCTTTCCTCTTTGGTACTGTTATTTCAATAGATAGCATCTGGAATGGGGGCTCTTCTGCCTGCCAGAACAGATATACAAAATTGTCCACTATGGTAGCATCTGCCATGTGGAGATCATTTTAAGTAGCCTCCATACAATCATCTCATCTAAACAAGTCCTAGATTGTCCAATTTATGTAATGAGAAACCATTCAATTATTATTATGCTGCTAGAATTCCATGCTCTTTTAAAGAAATCCGTAGTATCAAAAGTAAAGTAGCTGTTCCAGCCATAATATCATCAGAAATGCTTTGCTGAGTATATTTGCAAACAGCTACCAATCAAAACAGACAAAACCTTTCCATCATGTAGAGTTAAAAGTTTAGAATTTATCAATGCAGAATTAATATTTTAAGTCAGATTGAAAATGAGATAAGAAATTCAGAACCCAAGCCTATAAAATTATTTTTAAGAAGTTTAGCTAATATCAATAACATTAAAATGAAATAGGGTTTTCTGCATTAAAAAATGTAATTATAGCTGATAGCATTTTTTTAAACAAACTGGTTCCAAATCAAGGAGAAATCAGAAAAATAATGTGACAAGTTACTGTTGGTTTAACCTCAGTGTTCATTGGTACTCTGCTGAAAGCTTAAGTTAGACCAGGGGTCGGCAAACTTTTTTATGCCGGGAGCCATTTTGACATGCTCGAGGACATTTTGAAATGCTCGAGAGCCAGGGGGTGGGGTTTGCGGACAAGGGCCAATCGCATGGAAGGGGGCAGGGTTTGCGGGCGGGAGCCAATCACGTGGAAGGGGGCGGGGGAGGTTTGGAAGAAGGAGAAGGGAAAGAGAGGCTCGACTGCTCCAGTAGCTTCTCTTCTGGAGAAGTTAGTGAAATGACCTGAGCCCGCGGTGTCTTGGTGAGTATGGAGGGAAGATGAAGGGGGGAAGAAGCCTTGGGAGTATAGAGGGAAGGCCTGGTGGCTGCCACTTGCCAGCAGGGCGGGGAAGCAGGGCGGGTTCCAGTTAGTGTGCCTGGGGTGGCTGATGCTTATTGGGAGTGTGGAAGCGTCTCGAGGCTTCTCACAACTGAAAAAAGCAAAGGCAGCCGCCCTGATAGGATTGCTGGGGGGCCTGACTGTGAAGGGCACCGAGGCTGGCATTCCGGCGAAGTTGGCAAGGCAGGGGCTGAATCGAATAGAGGGGAAGGTTCAGCAGAGCCCTGCAGCCAGTGGGGTGAAATAAAAACTGCTCTACAAAACCACAACCGTCTCCCTTTTTAGTCGGGACGGGCTTCCCAGGAGACCTCAAGGCTCGGGGCTGAAGGCGGAGCAGCCCCGCGGATGGGAGCTGGGCCAATCGCGTGGAAGGGTCGGGGGCTCACGGAGGGAGGGGGCGCAGCCAGCGGCTCCACGAACCCGGCCCGGCCGCCCCACCGGGAGTGGAGGAGAAAGAGCTGCCACCCTCCGGCCAGCAGGACGGGCACGGGAGAGCGGAAGGCTGTGCCCTCTCCACTGGGCAGGACCCGCGCCTCCTTCCCCGCCGGCGCCCGAGCACAGACACCAGCCAGGAACCCGCGCGGAAGATGCCGTGCGCCGCCAGCGCCTGACATCAAGGCGACTGCGCTTCCGCGCCCGGCGGGCGGGCAGGCGGGCGAGGCAGGGAGAGAAGGGGAAATGGAGGGGCTCCCTCTCCAGCCTCTGCGCCCCTTCAGGCCCGTCTCTCCGAGCGCACTGAGTGAGGCCCGGTGCGGCAGGGAGGCGCTGCTGGCCCGGGACGCGGCGCTGTCGGAGGCGGCGCAGGAGCGGCTGCAGGGGCTACTGCAGCTGGAGATAGTGCTGCTCCGCGGCATCCAGGCGCTGGGCGAGGGCGCGGGCCCGGGACGCGAGCCGCAGGGCGGCGCAGGGGGCCTGGCCGGGGCGGTGGCGGCGGGGGGACCGAGCCGGCGGAGGTGGCCGGGTGGCAGGACAGGGCAGGCGGCACTGCTGGGGCTGGTGGCAGAGCTGGAGGGAGCGGAGGGACCAGGCATTCCCGTGGGCACAGCGCACGCTCTGCAACCCGCCTTGGGAGGCACTCCTGGAGAAGCGGCTGCAGGAGGCCCTCCGGGTGCACCCTCCCACCCCATCAATCCCCCCACCCCACCGTTCGGCGTCCTCTCCCCCCGCTAACCCAAGCCCTGCGGCGGCTGGGGGAGCCGTGCCAGGCTCGGACCGGAGGCGGCCAAGGGGAGAGCAGGTGGCTCTTCGCCCTGCGCCGCCCTGCCGCTCGCGTCCCGGGCCCGCGCCCTCACCTGGAAACTGGGGGATGTCTTCAAAGGCAGCCACCGCCAAGCCGCAGAAGAGCAGAGCCGGCACTGTGTGCGCCCGCATGATGACCAATCCCTCCCTCACCTGTCGGGCTCCAGCTCGCACCTGCCTTCGCCTCTGTGGATCCAATCCAATGTTCGAGAGCCAGGGGGCGGGGTTTGCAGGCGGGGGCCAATCACGTGGAAGGGGCGGGGGTGAGTTCAGCTGCAGAAGAGCCACACTCAAGGGGCCAAACAGCCGCATCTGGCTCGCGAGCCGCCATTTCTGACCCTTGAGTTAGACCATGACTAACATGCCCTATAGTTTGATTTCAACAGTCTCACTCATACATATTTGTGCATATGTAACAAGGAGTGTGAGAAATAGCACTTAATCTATTAAGTGACCAACAATTCTTATTTCTTTATTTTGTCTATATATTTGTCACTTACTTATATATCTACTTACGACATTCCATTTTAGCTTCACAACAATGCAGTGAGATAAGTTAATTAGATAAGAGGGAGACCAAACCAAAACACCAAGGAACTGAAATGATATTTTATTTCCTGCATTACACAAGTTGTCTTCACCCATGCCGTCATTGAATTAAAGGTATGAACAAACAACAGGACTAGAAAGACTCTGGCTTACTATTGGGCACAGTCAACCCAATTTAGTTTGTTAGATTGCTTCAGCATAAAGAATTTTCTTGACCTTCAAAAGACATGATCTCTTCTCAACAAACCAGCTTCATACTGTATGACCTTTTGCCATCAAGTCAGTGACAATTCTAATGACTATGTATGTATATTTATTTATTTATTATTTATTTAATTAAATTTATATAACCGCCCATCTCCCCCAACGGGGAACTCTAGGCGGTTTACAATAAAATAGATTAAAACAGGATAAAACATCAATGTACAATATATAAAATTAATAAATAATTATAAATCCAGATGGAGATGGAATTAAACGAAGGACAATAAATTAAGGAATTAACCACCCCCATGAGGAACTATCCCTTCCTCCTTCCCATGCCAGGCGGCAGAACCAGGTCTTCAGCTCTTTCCTAAAGGTCGGGAGGGAGGAGATCTGCCTCAACTCTGGGGGCAAGATGTTCCACAGTGTGGGCGCTACCACAGAGAAGGCCCGCCTCCTAGACCCCATCAGATGACATTCTTTAATTGATGGGGTTCGTAGCAGGCCCTCTCTGAATGACCTGGTGGGGCGGGTCGATAAAATGGGGATAAGACGGTCCTTCAGGTATTCTGGCCCCATGCCATGTAGGGCTTTAAAGGTAATAACCAACACCTTGAATTGTACCCGGAAGCAGACCAGCACCCAATGCAGCTCGTGGAGCAGAGGTGTTATGTGTGCAGATTTTGGTGCACCCAGAATTGCTCGCGCGGCCGCATTCTGCACTAGCTGAAGCTTCTGGATAGTCTTCAAGGGTAGCCCCATGTAGAGCGCATTGCAATAATCTACATGGGAGATGACGAGAGCATGAGTGACTGTTCGGAGGGCGTCGCGATCCAGGAATGGGCGCAACTGGCGCACCAATCGAAGTTGTGCGAAAGCCCTCCTAGCCACGACTGCCACCTGCTCTTCGAGCAGGAGTCGTGAGTCTAGAAGGACCCCCAAGTTGCGCACCGGTTCCAAATGGGGCAGTGCTACCCCATCAAGAACCAAAGATGATAATTTCCCAGAAGACGCTAGGCCATCAATCCACAGCCACTCGGTCTTGCTAGGGTTCAATTGTAGCCTGTTGTTCCCCATCCAGGCCCTCACAGCCCCCAGGCACAGGGACAGGGTGGACACTGCATCACTTACTTCACCAGGGATGGAGATATACAATTGAATATCATCCGCATACTGATGATACCTCATCCCATGGTGTCGGATGACCTCGCCCAGCGGTTTCATGTAGACATTAAATAGGAGAGGAGAGAGAACCGAACCCTGCGGCACCCCACACAAGAGGGGGCGAGGGTCAGATCTCTCCTCTCCTATTACCACCGACTGGGATCGGCCTCGGAGGAAGGAGGTGAACCAGCGCAAAACTACGCCGCCCACCCCCAACTCCCTAAGCCGCCCCAACAGGATACCATGGTCAATGGTATCAAATGCCGCTGAGAGATCCAAGAGAGCAAGGATGGATGCACTACCACCATCCCGCTCCCGCCAGAGATCATCCATAAGCGCGACCAATGCAGTCTCCGTCCCATATCCCGGCCTGAAACCTGACTGAAAAGGGTCTAGATAATCCGCTTCATCCAGGGTCCTTTGAAGTTGCAACGCCACCACTTTCTCAACCACCTTTCCCAAAAAGGGGAGGTGGGAGACTGGACAAAAATTGTCCAGGATGGTAGGGTCCAGGGCTGGCTTCTTGAGGAGGGGGTGCACCAGTGCCTCTTTAAAGGCAGTTGGAAGCACCCCCTCCGCCAAGGATGTATTAATCATGGCCTGGACCCATCCACATGTCACCTCCCTGGCTGATTTCACCAGCCAGGAAGGGCAGGGATCTAAATCACATGTGGTGGAATTAACAATTTGAAAGATCTTGTCCACTTCCTCGGGTCCAACAGGATCAAATCGTTCCCAGATAACAGGGCAAGACCATTCTCCCGGCATCTCCCCAGACTGCATTTCACACATGGAGTCCAACTTAGACCGAATCCGAGCAATTTTATCCTGCAGATGCTCAGCAAATTCTTCAGCACGGCCCTGCAGGTGGATGGTCGATACCACCCTACCCAAGAGAGATCGAGTAATCTTGAACAGGGCCGTCAGACGGCATTCATATACAATCTCCAAGATCATCTGTCCCCAATTTGGCCTTCAGGTTCCCAATGGTGCATCCATTGTGGCTGTAATCAAGTCCATCCAACTTGCTGCTGGTTGTCCTCTTTTCTCCTCTTTCTTTCCACTTTTCCCAGCTTCTCAAAGGGTTTGAGTCTTTGTCTCATGCATCCAAAATATGTAATTTGGGCCTTTGCATCTGTGCCTCAAGTGAGAACTCTGGATAAATTTGTTCAATTTGTTTGTTTTCTTGGCTGTCCATGGTATTCTCAAGTCTTTTCCAACACCAAATTAAAAACTATTGTGTAATAATTTGCACACTCTGGTAAGGCTCCTTTCTTTGGTATTGTTTGTAAACTGGCCTCTTCCAATTTTTTGGCCACTGTGTTGTTTTCCTGATTTGCTTGGATAGGTCGGTTAAAGTCTTTACTGGTTCTTCCTCTGTTGCTTGCCATATTTTTGTAGATATTCCATCAAATCCTGTAGCTTTCTGACTTGATAATTATTGGAGTGTTGATCCAACTTCATCTTCCAGTACAAGAGGTTCTTGTAAATAGGGCATGTGTTCTAAGGTATCTTGGGTGTTGATATCCCTATTACATAAAGTTTCAGTGTATTACATTTCCATTTTTCTTTTATCTTCTTTGAATCAGTTATCTCTCTACTAGCATTCTTTAGCAAATGTATTTGAGATTTCTTGAGTTCCGGTCAGAAAATGGCTGATTGAACAGCCTGCCTGTGAGCTCAGCAGGCAGATCTGCCAGGGTGAATTCTTTTGGGGGCACAAGTAGGCTTTTCCTGTTGCCCTAGAGTGTTTTCGTGGACAGAAAACACTCAGAATAATCCCATTTGTACTTCGAATGTCCCCTTGTAGTCTGAGGATTGTCAACAGCATTGGCGCTAGTCTGGTAAGAGGAGACGGGATTCGGGGTTACCACCATTTTCCAGACCATGATGCAGCCCTATTGGGACATTAGGTCGAGACTTTCTCATTTCTAAATCACCCAATTTTATATATTTTTAAGTTTTTGTACCCCAATAGAGGCTTTCCACAGCAAGAAAAAATGAATCTCTTGGTGATCATCATTGTTTCTGGAATAGTTTTTAATTTTTCTCTTAAATACTGGCTTACTTCCCATTTAAAATTTAAGGAGGACTGAGAATAAACAATCATCTGTCCATTATGATTTTTGTATCTATTTTGAAGGATTTAACATCTTCCTACAGGTTCAATTTGATGTTTTGAGTTTTGAGTTTTCTGTTCACTTTCCTTGGATGCTGTATTTGCTGGTTTGCATACTTCTGTTTTGTCAATATCATTTAATAGCTTCTGGAAGCCTTTCATTAACCCATTAACTTTTATCTGTATTAGCTAAGTACCTAGAGGGCACTAGACTTTACTGCCTGAATTATGGACGACCTTAAGGAGCTCGTTTCAGAGTTTTATGCTGAGTTTCTTGCTGGTTTCAAACAAATTTTCCATGAAATTACTCAAGCTATTTTGCAAGATTTTCGGGATAGTTTCTTTGAAATGTATCAATTGGCTGAGGACTTTCTGAAAGGAGAAGAAGAGATTTATCAAGAGGGAGGCATTTTTCCTGATTGTGAGAATCCAGATTGTGAAGAAATGCCTGCTGACGAACATATGCTGGTCATGAAGGGGTTACAATTCAACTTGCAAGATAATGGCTGGTCTGTTTGTCTTAGGGTTTGTTTTGAGAATGATATGGCTCTGCTATGTGGGAATTTTTTTGTTGACTTTTTAAGGGGGGCAGATGGGCTTTTTTATTTTTCTATAAAAAATGCCCTGTGTATAATATGGAGACAAATAAATGTTCTGGTTTATTTTGAGGTGGGATAAGAAATCAAGAATAAGTATGTCGATTGATTTCAAGGTTGTATGATTCTATTTTTTGCAATGATTTAATGTTTTTTATGATTTTTTAAGGTTTAATAGGGGTCAGATTGTTATAGTAGTACCAAGCATAAAAGTAGATAATTTAAATGCTTTTTAAAAATGTGTTTTATAATTTGATTGATAGTATAGTGGCCAGAAATATATAAAATAGTGGTAGGAGGGAAACATTTTATAAGTGGGTTTCTATGGGGGGGGGAGTTGATTTGGAGGTTTATAAATCTGCTTATTTTTCTTTATATATAAGGGGAAGAAGCAATTGCTCTCACTGATTTTTATAATGCCTATGGCATAGCTTTCCAAATTGTGTGTCGCGACACTTTAGTGTGTTGCAACACACAGTTTAGTGTGTCGTGAAACAACCCAGAAGCAGAGGCACAAGGCTGCCGCTGCTGCCGCCGCCATGCACACCACCACCACCGTGCACGCCGCTGCTGTGCACTCCCCCACCGCCGTGCGCCGCCACGTCGCTGCCGCTGCCACCATTGGTGTGTCGCCAACGGCGGCAGTTTGGAAAGCAGTGGCCTATGGGATGATTTATAGAAATAATGTGATCTTGGTTAGATTTAGAGTAAGGGATTAATTATGGAAATTGCTGTATATTCTTGATGTTGGAAGTCGGAAGACATCTTGTTATATAATCTTCTAAAAAATATTTTTTCATTTTCTGTTTTTTCACTTTTTTCTTTTCTTGTAGTTTTTTATTTTATTTTTTGTAGTTTTTATCTGTGTTCTAAATCTAATAAAGCTTTTACAAAAAAAGGAGATTGGAATTTCTTTCTGAGTTCAAAAAAGTATTTTGAAAAACTTTCCTTGTGTTTCTATGTTTGTTTCCATCTTCAGGATCTTTAGATATATTATAATACTGCTTCTTTTCTCTTCTAATAGCTTTCTGAAATTCTTTGTTAAATTCCTTCCTGAGATATTTGTCTCTCTTGGCTTTGACTTATCTTCTTGGCAATTTCCACCATCTGTCCTGATGTCCACTTTGGTTTCTTCTGTTTCTTGGTCTTTGGCAGTGTCTTCACATTCCTCCTTAACAAATTATTTTATTTCATTCCACAGTTCCTCTGGTTTTCTATCAATGAGGTTCAGGACTTCAGAGAAATTCCTGATGTTTCCTTGAAAATGGTGGCAGATGCTGAAATCATATAGTGAAAATCAATTGACATTCTTCTTCCACTTTAACTTGACTTGGAATTTGCACATGAATAGTTCATGATCTGTTCCAAAGTCAGCCCCTGGCCACATCTTTGCTGTTATAACTGAACTCTTCCACTTCCTTGTACCAATAATGTAGTCAATTTGATTTCTGTGGGTTCCACCTGGTGAAGTCCATGTATAAAAGCTTTATTTGTTTGTTTGTTTATTTATTTATTATCCCACCTTTATTATTTTTCTAAATAACTCAAGGCGGCGAACACACCTAATACTCCTTCCTCCTCCTCTTTTCCCCACAAAAACCACCCTGTGAGGTGAGTTGGGCTGAGAGAGAGTGACTGGCCCAAGGTCACCCAGCCGGCTTTCGTGCCTAAAGCAGGACTAGAACTCACAGACTCCTGGTTTCTAGCACAGCACCTTAACCACTAGACCAAACTGGCTCTCATTTTGGTTGTTTTAAAAATCTGCTAGCAATGAAGAAATCATTGAATTGTAAGAAACTGGTAAGCCATTTCCTGCTTCATTTCTGCTTCCTAGGACATATAGTCCATCTGCACTTTCCTCCTTATTATTTCCAACTTTGGCATTCCAGTCTCCAACTACAAATACATCTTGCCTTGCATGTTCTATTGATTTCAGATTGAACTTGACCATAAAACTCATCAACCTCTTCTTCTGTATCACTGGTTGGAGCATAAACTTGGGTAACCATTATATTTTAGGCTGTCTACCTAAAATATATGTTGATGCTGTAATGCAACCCCCGTCCAAAAAATCTGAAACTGCTTCAAAACTGATATTATTTATCTGCATTGTACTCATGTACCATCTTTGCTATATCCTTCCTATCAAAGCAGCACCATCACTCCTCCTCCTCCTCCATTTGTTTTGTGTGTCCAGAGTAGTAAACAGTATGATCTTCTGAGTGAGTGTCCAATTCCAGTCCATTTCAGTTTGCTGATGCCTAAGATGTCAATATGTAATCAATTCATTTAATATTTCACTGTGTTGAGCTTTCCCATGTTCGTGCTTTTTACATTCTGTATTTGCACTGAAATTATGCCTTTGCAGCTTCAGATTTTTTTGGTGGGGGCTGCATTGCAACATAAAGAGCTAGTCATCTGGAAGGCTTTAACACCATCAGGACTCTGAAAGATCCTTAGTTCTTCCTTAATAACATGTTGAGTGCCATCCGACCTGAGAGAACCATCATCTTGCACTATATTGTCAGTCACTTTATATTGTCTGTCCATGTGATTTTCTTGGTAAAATGCAGAAGTGGTTTACCATTGCCTTCTGCCATGCAGTATGAATTGATACCTTTGCCATTGTCACTAAAGTGATCATCTACCTCCAACATTTTTCTATATTGTTGCTGCCAGATATAGGTGCCTGCTGCTTTAGCTGAATATCTAGGATGATCTTCATGACTTGGGTGACCCTGCTAGGAGTAAATACTGTTAACATACACTACTGGAATTATTTGCTTATCTCTCCTAAGTAGAATCCCCAACCCCACCCTTCAGGCAGCACAGCAGGACTTGGGGGAGGGCATATATGCAGGGTATTGGCTGTATGTCCTGTTTCAGAAGAGAAAGCACAGTACACCTGACATTACATCCAATATCTGGCACTAAGTAATGCTCCAAAATGATTAGCCTAGGGTGTTTTTTTTTCCATTATGCCAGTTGAATACGTTTTTGCTATTTCTCCATGCGTTTCTTTATACTTAGAAGTTTGCTGGACAAATGGTAAGCTGTAATTGCTTTTTTAAAAACTTTGCACTCAGAAGCTTGTTGCATAAACCTCAGTAGATTTCAGTAGAAATTTATGCAACAAGGAAAGACTTTTATGCAGCAATGTTCTTGTCTCCATCAGCTTGCGTTTCTGAACTGTAATCAGGTCACTGGGATATTTAAGCAGCACTATCAGTTCTAACCTAGCCTTTTTCCCCCCAGATTCCTTCCATAGAAGCAAGTTATTCCTTCACCACACTGTCTTTGTTAGTCTACTTAGTGGCACTTTTACTTGTGAGGGCATATGGGCTAATTTTTAAATCTTAACTCCAATCCATATCTTTTAATTGGATGAAGTTCCCCTGTTGCATCGGGCTGTGTAAACTCAACTTCTGTTTCAGATGAAGCATCCTCCAGGGAAGCCATAACAAATTGGATAGATGGGTGTTGTAGTTTTAAGCCTCATGTGAACATCACACTGCAGTTTGAATCTTCCATGCACCCTTGCTTTGCAAAATCTTGGATGCCTTCCCATTGGAATAAAGGGGACATCAACCAATTCCTATTTTGTTGTTGTTGTTGTTATTGTGTAGAGTTTAGATGACATTTGAGTCTGGAGAGACTTCAAAGGATTGCTCCCCCTCCCATGCTTTTGTGAGCAGATCAAAATATTTATTATTGTATATATTGTGTTTAAACACATACAGACATGCACACACATACATAGAGAGCATTAGAGAAATGCTTGCTATAAGTTTGTAAAGATTTCAGAATATAACCTCATATTCTTTCAAGCTGAGAGGATGTCAAAGTCCTTCTAATGCCTTGTTTCAGCACTGAGAAACCTAGCTCATTGCAGCAGCTTAACATTAAGCCTGCAATAGAAAACAATTTTCATTCCTCCTTTCCTTTCCATTCCTTTCCTTTCCTTTCCTTTCCTTTCCTTTCCTTTCCTTTCCTTTCCTTTCCTTTCCTTTCCTTTCCTTTCCTTTCCTTTCCTTTCCCCTCTCCTCTCCTCTCCTCTCCTCTCCTCTCCTCTCCTCTCCTCTCCTCTCCTCCCGAGAATTATTGTTCTTTTTTCTTCCTAAGACGATTATTGAGGTATGTCCTGATGACCCTGGAAGGGTGGGGGTGTTAATTAAAAAAAACTAGTGGAAGGGAAGCTATAAGAGCAAATACAAGTGTTAATGTTTAACACATTCAATATATTTGTTCTATCTATCTATACATATACTGTAGATACATACAAAAGATAGAAAATCAGGTGCTGCAGAAATGTGACTAATGGATCTTGGCCACAGGTTGCTCATCACCTGTAGAAGAAGGGCATCAAAGGTCATATGATCACTTGTCCACCTTCAGCCTCCATTATGTGGTTGTCTTGAGCCTCTGGTCTCCTATTATAAATTGACACTCATAGATCAACTGACTCAGTAGATGTGCTGCTTATTTTCATAATCCTAGTGGCCTTTTGCAGGGCCTTTTTTCCACAGGAAATTGGAAATCTGATAATTTTACCCTTTACTGAAGGTAAGCCAGTGCCCTCCTCAAAATAAAAGATGGCTGTTCAAACTGGCAAAGGTAAATATAGAAAGGTTTTGTGAAGCTGATGTTTCAGATTTGATTCTCTGAAGAAGTATCAAACATCCCTGTATTCCCAGTAAATCCAGAAAGGATTGAGGTTTGTGTGTGTGTAACTATGAATAAGCATAGAGATGAAGAAATGCAGGTTTTAATTTTGACATAATTATTTATGTTTAGGATTTGTTTAGATCAGGATTATTCAACCTTGCCAACTTTAAGATCTTTTGAGGGAGATGGGCGGTGACAAAATTTGAAAAATAAATAAATAAATAAATAAATAAATAAATAAATAAATAAATAAATTTTAAGATGTGTGGACTTCAACTCCCAGAATTCCCCAGTCAACCATGCTAACTGGGGAACTCTGGGAGTTGAAGTCCCCACATCTTAAAGTTGCCAAGGTTGAGAAACCCTGGTTTAGATCCAAAAACATTGTTTGAATAGTCTAGGTTATTGCATCCTCTTCATTTTATTTTTAAGAAATTAAAATCCTGTCAGACATTTCTTTCAGTGAGAGAGTTAGTCTGAATACTTCCAGTAATATTTCACATGAAAATCAATAGATTTAAGATTAGGGAGGTACTCTGTGAGTATCAATATATTAAGTCCCTAAATTAAACATATTGCATTAAACTCTTTCTACTCCTTAAATGCCATCTGTTTGGGCAGAATATTTATGTTTCCTTTCCTTCTCCCTTTTCTTAAATAATTTTCAAATACTATTTATAACAGACTGCCCTATTAATTTTCTATGTTTCTTTAAGTAAATGACAACACCTGATTTGCTTCCAAAGCCATCAGCATCTGGTGCATTGAACAAGATGTTAACTTATTTGTCCTGAATTGTGTCATCAAATTGATTTTTTAAATAAATAGAAGTATTTTTAACGAATTCTCCCTTGCATTTAAATATATACACTGTATATATAAGTGAAATTGCTCTTGTTAATATACCTATTATAAAGTTTTCTTTTCTCAACAAATTAACTTAATATTGTAAAAAATATTTGAATAGATCCCTCCTTGGCAAGAACAAGCTTTTATTAAGAAAGGTAAATTCATCTATTCACATGTCGATCAATTAGTCAGGAGAAGCTTTTAAAACAGACCTAGTCCAACTTATTTACAGCCGAACTCACACGGGGGGTCACACATTGGATCTGGTGTTTGCCTTGGGGCAGTAGTGTTGGAATGTTAATATCACTTCCTTGCCATAGAAGAATGATTCCCTCTTGGCTCTTGAGTTCCCCACAGTCACCCCTTGCTGCAGGGAGGCAGGGCCTACTAGATCAGCCTGCCCCAGGTGCCTAATGGACCCATTGCAGTTTCAGAGGGTGCTTGGGGTTTTCCCCAAAGTTGTAGCATGCAGTTTGGTGGACACCCTCACCATGGCTTGGAATAAGCATGCAATGGGGGCCCTGGACCGAATTGTGCCTGTGTGGTCTCTGTGCATGGATCTCATAGAGCACCATGTTTTACCGAGGAGCTCTGAGAGATGAAGTGGAACAAGAGAACCTAGCGTGCCAACCAAGCACAGGTAAAAGCCTTTATTAGGACTTACCTTTGGCAATAAGGGTGGCGTAGCATACTTACTTCTCCGCCCTTAATGCATCTTCAGAACTAGAACTCACAGACTCCTGGTTTCTAGCCCAGCACTTTAACCACTAGACCATTTAATAACATTAAATGGTGTGCAAAACTGATTTCCTACACCAATATGATTTTGATGGTAAGGTTAAGTTTTTGATTCCTCAGCATTGTTTACCAGCATTAGCACTGCTGGTCATGTGTTAAATCTATTTTGGCACACATGCCAAAATATAATGAAAGTGTTGGGTGACTTGGCATTTATTTCAAAGCAACAGCATTTACCTCATTGTGAAGTTATCTTCTCAAAGTTATAGTGGTACAGAATACTGAAATAAGGTCCTGGTATGCATGTCCAGAGTGGTTCTGCAAAGTTCCTTTGGTTATCAAGTATAGGGAGGCCCTCACATTTACCTCAACAGCAGGAGATTGGAAGCTTTTATCTATTGACCCTAATACAAACTTGACTGCTGTCAGAATGTGTGATGAAAGCAAAATAGGGCATCTCTTGTTGTGTATGAAGGAGGCAAGACTGTAAAAGAACAAAACAACAGAACTCTGTCTTAAACATAAAAAGGAAATCAGTCTTCTTGGAACAATAGTCCACATCTTTTCCCTGGGGCTACTTTCTCACAGTGGAGAACTCTTTGCATGTACAGTTTGATGACTGCTTCATTACACTAAACAAAGGATTGGTAAATTGAGTTTGGTGGGGAGGAAAGTGGGTAACATCCTAATTAGAATAAATAGCCAATTGTACTGATTTGAAGTCCTCCCAATTCAATTGCGTAGAACTATATGACTTCTTAAGCAATACCTTTCAAAACTCGAGTGGGGAAAAATTGGTTATCTAAACAGAGCGGCAAACTTTCTTGTAATGCAAGAAGCAAAGTAATATATAAGAATTAACAACATCATCACCGTTTAAAATCAGAAGAAACATAATACAGATATCAAGCCCTCTTTGAATCTGCAAGGCAGCTTTTCAATCACATCAATCATGGATAATAAATATGGCATTAGTCTTTCTATAAAACTTACAAAAATGCTTCTCAGTTTGCCCTTCAACTGTAACATTTAATCTCCAACTAATTTTGTTTGTTCTGTGAAACAGGATGATCCCTGTAGAGATCAATGTCAAGAAGAATGTCAAGTTTGTTTGCCATTCCATGACAGAATTTCTGCTTTGATGGTACCAACAACCTGGCACATTCAAGAAGAGGAACACAAGATGGATTCCTTTATCTTGGATAATGGATCAGTCTGACTGTTTTTCATCTTGTCTGATCTTCAAAAGCTAAGCTGGGTTGGACTTGGTTAGTACTTTGATGGGAGACTACCAGGAAGTCTCAGAGCTGTAGGCTAGACTGAGATGTTGAAAAGCATCCCAGAAAAAAGGCAGTAGCAAATCAAGCCTATAATGCTGCTAAGAAAACTGTTCTCACCAGTAGTCAAACTTAACTTGTGGGCATCTTTACCTTTTCATATATATTCTTTACTATTGCAAAGTATGAAGTACATTTTTCAAAAAAGCACATACAAACAATTTTATGTTGGCCCAAGAAAAAGTAAGAGGAAGATGAATTGCTTAGAAGCTAATTGATTATTCCTGGTCAAAGAATAATACAAAAAATTGAGAACCATCTTTTTTAAAAAAGGCTACTAAGTTAATTGCATGGACATGCCCAGGAAGTCACTAGGCTTCAGTTTGACTCAAGGAAAGCTTTACCTTAACCATGCTACAATCTCTATGACCATCATGATAATCTACATCATAAATATTTATATCATCATCATCATCAACATCATCATCAACATCAACATCAACATCATCTCAACATATCATCTCAGTTATTTCTCACAACATTGGCCTCACATAACAGTAGATACAAATTAAATGTATCAACCAATTATAAGAGTCAGTAGAGGCTTTGGTCTGGTGATTAGGGAAACAGCCCAGTTCATCTGAGTTAGCTTCAAAGACTTACCCACCCCACCAGCAACTTGACTTCAGGTCCAAATCTTAATCTCAATTTATAAATCCAAATCTCTGTATCAGCCAGTGATTCTGATTGGAAAGCAATAGATTATCACAACTTTCTGTTTCCTGTTTGGCAGATTGAATGTAGTTTTCTGAATGGTAAACTTATAAGAGAGGATGAAGTGTACCAAATCTCAGAGAGATAGATGTAGGCAGTTCCATTCTATATGTCTTTTAAATCTTAATTAAATTTTAATTATTTGGTTTTGTGTTTTTTTTAAATTGCTGGTTATATTTTTATTTCTAAGCAGAACTGAAATCCATTTTCATGAAAAGTTGACACTTCTGAGATAGTACCTGCCAAGTTTCAGATGCAAGTGTTCAAAAGATATGCAAGAATAACTTCTACTTTTTGAAGTTTCCAAAAATGTATTTCTTCTTATCCGTATGGTTTTGTGGTCATTCATTATGAAAATGAAATGAAACTGAGAATCTTAAGATACCTGTAGAATTTCAGAAGCTATTGTATAGGAAGGAGAATCTTCAAATTTTAGTGTTTGTTTGTTTGTTTGTTTATTTATAGAGGAAATTATTCATTCCTCCAGCCCTTTTGGGGGAGGTTTAGATAATCTGGACTTCTAGAACTATATTTGGAGATCCCCAGTGCTGTAAAGATTATCAGATTTTTCTTCTTATTCTATTTTAGTTTGTATTAATTTTTACTCTTGTTTTTAAAACTTTCAATAAAATTATGTTAAAAAGAAAAAAGAAAAATAACTACTACCAGTAGAGCCAAATCAATGAAAGTATTTGTCTATTCATGAAAAATATTTTAAAGCTATACTCTCCTGTAGGATTTCAGGCTGGTTTATAAAGACCAAAAACTGCCACTATGTAATGCAATAAAAGTATAAAAGCACATCACACTCTAAAAATAAATCAGACTTATAGCAAACAAGATGGGAAACTAAAACATAAATCAGCATAACTCTTTTGAATGTCTTGACAAATAAACTTGAACATATCCTGTCATCAATATGATGGCAATGTTGTTGTCAGATGAGTTTCTTGGCAGAAGGAAATGCCGATGCTGGAGTGGCTACCACAGATAAAAGATCACAGGAGAAGATGACATATGATGGGACCCCATAATATGAATTTAGTAGAAATTCCAAGGTCTAGTTTATGGACTAGCAGTAAACAACTGTATCACTGTGCCTGCTATTCTCATCCCACAGAACCATTCCAGCAAATGTTATGGCTGAAGCACCTGGATGCCCACCATCCTTCTGAGCACCTTGTCCCCAAAAGGAGATATATGGTTGAAGTAAATCAGAATACATCCATAACCTACTTTTAGTAGTAACTATGTAGATCATGAAACACTATCAGATGAGTTTCCAGAAGTCATTCATTCATATTATTTGAGAAGGATTTCACTATTCCATTGTAGAAAAGTGTGGTAAAATAATTGCCAATGTCGTCGTAGACCAGAAATGTGGCACTATCACCCAACCTTATGCCACAAGTTGAACTCTCTACCCCTACAACTATAACTCAGTAACAGTGAAACTGTTATTTATCTATGAACAACATTTGAGAATATACTTAAATATTGCAGCCATATGAATAGGGCCTATATTGTGGCTCTTTCCAACAGATTCTTGCAGAAAAATCTTGAAAGGCACCTGTTCCCAGCAAGGTACTATAGTAGTGGATATACCAGAAAATGTAGCTGTTCACCATAAGTCTTGTTCTATTCTGTTTGTAATTGATAGCATGCAAATGCATGCACAACTATGTTTCCTGAGTCAATTTGAGAGATATAAAATACAGCAACTTCCTGATTGCCCTCAGCAATTATGGAGTGAACACCTCCCAAAATTCCCAGCCTCCATGTTCAACGCCTGGGGATTATTAAGGAATTTTATTCCAGAGGGTACCAGCATGGAAAAGGTACAGCTGGGTGGATTCCAGGGCAATCAATCCTTGAATAGTATATTCCAAATAGTGCTATGCCAAATCTCTCCTCCAATTTCCTGAAAGTTTTCTTTCCCATTTTTAAAAATGTCCTCACTTTATTATTGGGAAGCTGTTGTGTGTGTTTATTTCCTTTTTATTACACCTCTCTCCATTGCTTAATTGCCTCATGACCTGCCTGCCTTTCCCAAACTGAAAAAGCCTCACGGGACATGTTGTCTCCTAAATTCTTTCCCTAATCTTTAATTTAATAGAGGAAATCTATTTACTTGATTGATTATTTTGCCCTGAAAGTTAGAATAGCCTGGTGAACTTTTATTGGTCCCTTGTAACAAATGTGAATGCAAGAATTCATATTTTTCCCACAAAATTTCAGTGAAATGTTTTTCTCTGTTGGTTTTTGCCTCAATTTTTTTCCTGTCAAATTAAATGAGAATCTTCACCAAACAATGCAACTCACAAATATGTAAGATATTTTTTTTAAAGAACAGTAAGGATCAGTAAACCTTTCTTATTATTGTACAGTAGGAAGCATAAGATGGCAGTGGAGAAATGAAGTAATAGACAGCAGAATAAATATTGTCAGACCATACTAATCAGAATAATTCATTCCTAACTTTCTACTTGTTGATGGCTTTAGCAGCCACACTGTAAGATCAGGCAACCAACCAGTTATTGCCTCATCTGCCTCTTCCACATTTTAAGTAGGTCACTTAACTTTTCTCTAGTGTTATTTCATTGCATTGCCCTTTTCTTACCCAGTTTCTTTTCTCTTTACATTCTGATTCCAGAAACTGGGGGATTGGGAGGAAATAATTTTCCTAGAGTTCCCATTCAGCTTCCTTCTTTTGGCAAAGAGCTGAAATCCCATTCTGTTGCCTCTAAGTAGAAGATGGAGGTGGAAGAGACCACTGAGGTCACCTACTCCAACCCGTGTCAGTGCCAAGGTAAAGCATTTCAGACGGATGGCTCTCCAGCCTCTAGTTTAAGACCTCCAGTGAAGGTCTTAGTGAAGAAGTGGTCTTCATTACCACTTTATGAAACAGCTGATTCTTATTCCATTGGTTGACAGTCCTTATTGTCAGGACAAATCCTCCTAGTATATAATCTTAATCTACTTCCATGTAATTTCAATCTATTGGTTCTGGTCCTGCCCTCCAGGGTGAAAGAGAACAAGCCAATTCTCTCTTCTGTGTAATTATTCTTTAGATATCAGAAAACTGTGATCAAATATTCTTGTGGTGTTCTCTTCTGCAGGATAAACTTACCCCATCCTTCAAACCATTCTGCATAGGACTTGATTTCCACTCCCTTCAACATTTTGGTAGGTCTCTTCTGAACTCAGTCCAGTTTGTCCTTTTAGACTCCAATATCCATCCATCCATCCATCCATCCATCCATCCATCCATTCATTCATTCATTCATTCATTCATTTATAATTCGACTTGTATTTACCGCTCCATCTCCCCGCAAGGGAACTCTGGGCAAGGGAACTCTTTTCAGACTATGTTGCTCAGAACAGTATTGGCTCATGTTCAAGATACTACTACTAGAACATCCTGATCATTTCCACATGTACTGCTGCTAGGTCTAGTCTCTGCCATCCTATACCAATGTCTTTCATTTTTTTCTCATAAATTTCATCCACTATTCAAGCTTGTATATATATTTCTGAATCTTCCATTTCTTTTCTAAAGTGGTAGTCACTCCTCCTAGTTTTTTGTCATCTGCAATTTTGATAATCATCTTCTCAACCCCTTTCTCTAGGTCATTAATAAAAACGTTGAAGAAAACGGGGCCTAGGACAGTGCCCTGTGGCACTCCACTTATTACCAGTCTCCAAGCTGATGTGGAAACATTTATGAGTATTCTCTGGGTGAGGTCATTAAGCCAAGTAAGAATCTATTTAATTGTTATCTCATCTAGCCTCTTTGTTACCATTGTATTAATGAAGTTATCCTGAGAGACTTTGTTGAATGTTTTGATGTGGTCAAGCTACATTATGTCAATGTCATTGCCCAATCTACTAATTTAGTAGCTCTTGTTAACTGATGCATTTCTATCCAAACACTCACAGACACGCTGTTTAATAATCTGATCATAGACTTTTCTCAGTATAGATGATAAAATGACAAGTCTGTAATTTCCCAGGTCCTCCTCCTCCTTTTTTTTGACAATAGGGATAACATTTCATCTCCCCCAGTCTTCTGGGACCTCACAGAACTCCTGAAGTTCTGAAAGAGTACACTTCATAGTTCTGTGATCACCTCTGGAAATTCCTTCAGTACCTATGATATAATTCATATAATGGAGAAACTTGAATTCATTTAATTTGGCTAAGTATTCTGTAAAGTATGAATAGGGAAGCAATGAGGCTGAAAATTAATTGCTTTTTATCTATGACCTAGGATGTAATGTTACAAAGGCTATTTTTGAGCAGTTGGCAGCAGGTCCGCAACTAGGGTGTGGGGGCAAGCGGGGCATGTGCCCTGGGCGCTGCACTGGGGGTGCACCAAAATGATGCTCAGGGGCATGCCAAAATGACAAAATAACCCAGGGGGTGTGTGGAATCCATGTTGCCCCGGGTGACACAGACCCTAGTTCCATCCCTGGTTGGCAGCTAGACTAAATCTCACTCAGTTCTCAAAATCTTATTTTTAACAGAGTGAAAAGTTTGTTTCCAATTAATAAGATTTGGGTTGTATTCCACAGTCTGTTAGGAATAGCCTCTTGCTTCATCTGTAGCAGCACAAACCATAACATGTACCACTGTAACTGAAGCATATCATTAAAGCCATTCTGTTTTCTCACAACAGTATGGTAATAGAAGGTCCTTTGCTACACGGGAAGATGTGATGATAACCTGTATTATCAGGAACAGAAACTAAAAAAAAAGCTACAACTCTAAGGGAAAGGATTGTATCAAAATTGTTATTTTACACAATACATGTCAGGGAGTTAAAAATAAAGACTGGACAGAGGATGAGTCTAGCAATGTGACTTGGCATCTAATATTAGGTTTAGAGTTTCCAGTTTGGGAGGGGAGTAAACAACAACAATAACAAAACAGAAAAGGGCAACAATCTCAAAAACATAGAAAGTGGACCCATTCAAGGCCTCCCCTACCATTGAGCAGAAGGAAATCACTAACTCAGGCAGCAGAATTGCAATATCATGAAAGGGATGCCAATAGATTGTTCTTTAATTAGTAGAGATACATAGTAATTTTTTGGCCACAACATGAAAATATTTGGCTGACTTTGGGCTCAATGCACCTTGATTTGAGAAGTGTCACCATTTGGTGTTCTCTCTCAGAAAGTAAGTATCTTAGATTGCGCACATCTAAGCATGCATGCAGTAATAAATAAAGTTGACCGTATTGGGAACAAGAGTTCCTTTGATCAGGATATAAAATTTACAAACAAAATCAGCAGCTAACAATAGAACTACTGCAATAGATGTTGTAAGGGAAAGGATTGACCCAGTCACTCTCTCTCAGCCCACAACGTCAGTTTGATGACTGCTTCACTATACTAATCGGTTATACTCCAACCAATTTGCAATAAATGCCTTCATTTTCTTCACAGAGTGGTAAATGAAAGTGAATCATTTACCCTTGAGATTCTAAGAATCTAAGAAGACCCATCCCGGATGAGACCCAACACAGAAATATCATGTCCAGCATTCTGTTGCTATGGTACCCAGTACCCAGTACAGTACTGTACCCAGATGCCAAAGGGAAGCTTGCAAACAGAATAAGAAAGGTAACACTCTGCCAGGGCTAAAAGTCCAGGTTGTGTTTGTCTTCCCCACTTCCCTTTAACGATCACCACTCCCTTTCTTTGAAGAGTTTAGAGATGCTTCACAAGTCAATGAATGTCAAACATGCCATTTATAAGAAAAAGAATATCAGAGAGATTGCTATGAACCCACATACAACAATGTGAATTAGGGTCAGTGATAAATAAAAATATAATGAAGTTTAGAAAATACTAAAGAAAAATATGTTGTACTGTTAAAAGGCATATGCAGACCCTTGTATATATAAGGCATATGCAGTATGTATAGTATATATCAGTATATATAAGACAGTATATATAGTACATCTTGTTGGATTGTAAACATATTCTTACATTTCTGTATATATAAATACAAATATATTTCATATTCATATATTAGAAACATTTGCACTTGCATTATGGCTCTGAAACCATGTTGTATTTCCTTGAAGAGTTTTGTTGACACCCTTCCTTTCTAGCAGGCCTTGATAGATAGCTGTGCCCATAGAATAAAGTGTACTTTCCAAGGATAGCTTCTCCAGGGGAAATGTATTGTTTAATAACGGTCAAGGAGCCCTAGCAAGGATGGAAGGAAGTTCCTAATATGGAGTGAAGGAAGGAAATTCCTAATATGGAATGAGGGTAAGGTGGAGTATGGGTAACTGAGTAAGGGGTGGTCTTCTAAAGGAGGAGTTGAATGGAATCTATATAATGTGCTGTAGGAAGGGGGTCCTGCACGGCCGCCCACCTAAAAGCTTGCTGTCATTGCTTTTGCTCTTGGGTGAATAAACTCCTAACTTCATGCAATTTGTCAGTTTCTTTACTCCCGGCTCAGGAACGAACTTGGTAAGATAAAATTTACTTCTAACAATCTGTTGGAGCCACTCTCCCAGCTTAGGAGTCACAGCCCGAGTGCTCCTACCACCACTGGGACCACTTTGGCCTTCACTTTCCACATCCTTTCTAGTTCCTCCTTCAGGTGCTGGTACTTCTCCAGCTTCTCATACTCCTTCCTGATGTTGCTGTCACTTGGCACCACTACAACTATTACCACCGCCGTCTTCTGGTCCTTGTCTACTACCACGATGTCTGGTTGATTGGCCAGTACCTGCCTGTCTGTTTGGATCTGGAAGTCCCACAGGATCTTAGCCCTGTCATTCTCCACCACTTTCTGTGGAATCTCCCATCTGGACTTTGGATGGTTTAGCCCATACACTGTGCAGATGTTCCTGTACACAATGCTAGATACCTGGTTTTGCCGTTCAGTGTATGCTGTTCCTGCCTGCATCTTACACCCTGCCTCTATGTGTTGGACTGTCCCTGAGGCCTCTCTTCACAGTCTGAACCTCGGTACTTGTCTAGTGTGGTAGACCCCTGCTTCTATGGATCGGGTGCTTAGTACCTGTTCTTGTGCTGCTATTATCAGTGCCTCAGTGCTGTCTTTTAGTCCAGCCCTTTCCAGCCACTGGTAGGATTTCCCAATGTCAGCCACTTCAGCTATCTGTCGATGGTACATCCCATGCAGGGTCTTGTCTTGCCATAACACTTCCTCTGCTTGATCTTCCTTCCATGTCTGCTGCTGCTTCAGGCATTCTCTCAGCAGCTCATCTTTAGGTGCCATCTTACTGACGTACTCCTGGTTGCTCTGGGTCTCATCCAGGACAGTGGCTTTGTGTGGGAATAGAATTAGATACTAGGAGAGGATATATTATTTAGTTATTATCCTTCCTTCCTCACGTGAGTGAGATTAGCAGAGTACCATCCTCAGCAGCATAAACTTGGAAGCTTAAGACAAGGTAGGTTTAACCTTCTAGAAAACAATAATCCAGGATGCTTTGAAGCAAACTGGATTTTCCTGGTATTACCCCTTTTATCCCTCTTAAAATAACAATCACATAGTTTTGTGAAGAAATAAAAGTAATGTTTACTCACATAATCTAGGTCTCAAAACAGCAGTTGCAGTAGTAAAGTCAAGGCAGGTTTAAAGTACTAACTAAGTCACTAAAATAGAAGATCTAAGCTTAGAATTGGTGTCTGAGCTTCAGAGCTCAGACATACACATGCTTTCAGGTCGGATGCATGGTGAAGAAGGAGGAAGTGATCTCACAGAGTTCTTTCTCTAGAAAATTACTCAGGAAAGCTCTGTGAGCCTCTGCCCCCTTTCATGTGCCTATCTAGCAAAACATGAATTGTTGGTTTGACTGCAATAATATCCCACACTTTGACACTCACCAGACCCTGCCCGCCCTCTTTCCAGCTGGTGTACAGTCTCTGGGTGTTGGACTTGGGATTGAAAGCCTCCGTACATTGTGAGGAGCTTCCAGGTCTTCACATCAGCAGCCTCCATGTCCTCCTTTGGCCAGCTCACTATACCGGCAGGGTATCTGATGACTGGCAGGGCATACATGTTAATGGCATGGATCTTGTCCTTCCCATTGAGCTGGCTCTTCAGGACCTGTCTTATCCTTTGGTGGTACTTGGATGTTGCTGTCTTCCTTGCCTCCTCATCGTGGTTCCCATGTGACTGTGGGATACCAAGGTACTTGTATCTGTTGGAAATTGTTGGCCTTATGGGGTTCCAGGCGCAGAGGAATCCAAACAACGTGTAGGGCTCACAATATTTTATTGTAGCATAAGGCAATAATGGATATATAGTACATTATTGCAAAAGGAAAAAACAACAACAAAGCATACGCAGAGTTTCATGGCCCATACAAAGGCCAGGCATAGTTACAGTTCAGGAACAGAGTACATGGTAACATGACAGATAGAAGTCAAGAAGAAGAGAGTAGGAATATAGACCCATAGTTCACAGCTGAAATATACACTCGTTTCAGCATTCTGATTGGCTATATGTGGGTCAGGACATTTTAAAACTGACAATGCATTTACAGAGTTGTACTAACTATAAATCGCCATGTGATGGCAGTGTTGCACATTGTCTTCCCTTCGGGGAACGGTTCTCATGGGACAAGGTATTTTTGGGCTGATATCACTTTGTTTTGACTAGCCAAAGCTACACACCTGTTGCTTACTAGTGGAATGTTATGGGAAACACTTACAGCAGAGGGAATGGAAAAATTCACAGTGAAGGAATCCATTCGCATGAATTCTACATAGAATAACCTAACACCCCTTCCGAATGGGTTCCGAAACATTTTTGGGGAGTGAAAACTGTCAGTTTGCAAGAACACAGAGACACAAATGATTTATTCCAGACACATTTGCTCTAGTCCCAATTTGGTAACCATGGTTGCATGTTTTTCAAACGGTAGAGCTTTTGTGAACACATCTGCCACATTCAGTTCAGAAGGACAATATTCCAATTGGATAAACCCTTCCTGAATTGCATGTCTTACATTTTTAAACTTCACATCAACATATTTTGTTCGGCCTTTCACATTTTCAGATAGAGCGAGTGCAATGCATGATTGTGAGTCTTCATAAATTGTGAACGGTGATTTGATGTTTATGGTGAGGTCTTGAAATAGTTGTTTACACCAATGTAGTTCATTTACTGCCTCACTGAGGGTGCTATATTCTGCCTCGCAAGTTGAAATTGCAATTGCATTTTGTTTTCTTGCTCGCCAAGCAACGGCTGTGTTGGCAAACAGGCAGACAAATCCATTTACAGACTTTCGATCTCCTTCTTCTGCAAAAGAACTGTCAACATAAATCACAGGCATTTCAGATTTTGTGGTGGATACTTTAAGACAAAGATCTGCTGTGCCTTTGAGATAGCGCAGAACTCTTTTCAGCCCTTGCCAATCTCGCATAGACGGTTTGGCATCTTTACGACTTAGCACACCAACTGAGTAAGCTAAGTCAGGATGTGTCCACTGTGTTAAGTGTAGCAAGCTTCCTACAGCTGAGTGATATAACTCAGGTTGAGGACAAAGTTCCTCACACGTGTTAACCTTTAGGAAATCAAGAGTCATAGGTGTTCTGGTAGGTTTTGCATTTGACATCTCAAGCTGATTTAACAATTGAACAATTTTTCTTTTCTGACTCAGATAAAACTCACCACTCTGAGATCTAGTAACTTCAACACGCAAATAGTATTTCAGTTCCCCTAAGTCTTTCAACTGAAAGTACTGTCTTAGCTGTGTGGCAAACTCTTGTACAAGGTGCAAAGAACCAGTTGTTAGGCAAAAATCGTCCACATATGTTAGCAGCACTGTATAACTACTTCCAGAACCTCTTACGTACACACAAGGATCAGCAACTGACTTTTTAAACCCTAGTTTCGTTAAAGCTGAATCTAAGCACTGATGCCAACAACGACCAGCCTGCTTTAACCCATAAAGCGCCTTGCGCAGTCTGTACACCTTCTGGGAATTGCCACAAGCATAGCCAGGAGCCTGCTTCATGTACACTGTCTCAGGGAGCTCTGCAGTCAAATATGCTGTGTCAACATCAAAATGATGGACAACCATTTCACGCTGTGCAGTCAGAGAAAGTGCCATATGTCTATATGTCTATATGTCTGCTATGTGGCCTGCTGGTAGTTCCACCCCATCAGTCTTAACTACCTTCCCTCTCTTTACTACCATCCGGACACACTTCTCTAGTCTGAATGACATCCCAATGTCCTCACTATAGATCCGTGTCAGGTGGATCAGTGAGTCGATGTCTTGTTCACTCTTAGCATACAGTTTGATGTCATCCATGTAGAGAAGGTGGCTGATCGTACTGTAGTTCCACTCTTGAACTTGTATCCATATCCAGTTCTTGTGATAATCTGGCTGAGGGGGTTCAAGCCGATGCAGAACAGCAGTGAGGACAGTGCATCACCTTAGCGGCTGGATAGCGGCTGGATAGCGTAGTGGTTAGAGCACCACCTTTGGAGCAGGAGACTGGGGTTCAAATCCTGGCTGTACCTACCTTACCAGTAGGGGTCCTTGGGCAAAGACCCGCTAACGCTTCACCTGCCTACCTCAAAATATGAGAGCGACACGAACGAAGTACATAATATATATATATATATATATATATATATATATATATATATTATGTACTTCGTTCGTGTCGCTCTCATATATATATATATGGCGTGGTGGCTCAGCGGGTAAGATGCCAGGCTTGTCGATCGGAAGATTGCAAGTTCAGAGGTTCGAATCCCTAGCCCCGTGTGACGGAATGAGCTCCCGCAATAGCTCCAACTCTTGCCAACCTAGCAATTCGAAAGCATGCAAATGCAAGTAGATGAATAGGTACCACTTCAGTGGGTAGGTAACAGCATTCCACACGCATCATGCGGCCACATGACTGTGGAAGCCTCTTCGGACAACGCTGGCTCTTCGGCTAACAAACGGAGATGAGCACTGGCCCCTAGAGTCGGACACGACTGCCCAAATGTGTGGGGGGAACCTTTACCTTTTCCTATATATATATATGACATATGCAGACCCCACAAGCTATACCGAAAGTCAAAGACATCCTGGAAGAGTTG
Source organism: Charina bottae (assembly GCA_023362775.1). Taxonomy (NCBI): domain Eukaryota; kingdom Metazoa; phylum Chordata; class Lepidosauria; order Squamata; family Charinaidae; genus Charina; species Charina bottae. Next base: position 1,282,070 of record JALMGJ010000044.1, on the reverse strand, counting down.
AACAAGGGAAGAAAAATAGCAGTTTATTTCCAAAACTGTGCAGTATTGCTGTATTGCCTGTGCAGTATTGCAGTATTGCCTTTTCTTGACTATAAATATGAAAGCTGTTTGTGAAGGATTAGCAAATAACAAAATTGCTATGGCATGAACAGCCTTATTCTTCATCAATTGGTGTCATAACCTGGCTGTGTTATTTGGCAATAGTAAGCAAGTGTAAGAAGTCAGGAGTTTTCTTATGTGTACAAATATAATAGAGTGCAAAATGGTTTGACATTGTCACAGCCTTTTTGAGTGTTCAAAGCATGAAACAAAACACACTTGTTCCAAGGGTCTTCTCCTGTTCTTGGAACAGACATGATTTTTTTCAAGCATCGCTGTTTTGAGTGTTCCAACTGTTCTGAGTATTGTGATTGTATTGTTGCTTTGTGACTTGTGGCTGGATTGCTTTTTGCAAACATCTTTCTAGCCTCGAGTTAGAGTTTCGTAGTGGATGGGTAGGTCAATTGCAAGTGCATTGTGCTCTGCTGTTTTGGGGCAGGCAACTAGCCTTGCTTGAAAAACTGAAAAGCTGGGGATTGCAGGTTGAACAAAACAAGTGAAGACAAAAAGTGTGTGCAAGTATGTGAAATATGCTGCTTAACACACAAGTGTTGCTGTTGAGATGGTCAACGCAAAAAGCACTAGTACAATGTTGAACTCTCAGAATGTATTTAAAATGCAAAGTCTATGTTGGGCTGGGCTGGGCTGGGCTGGGCTGGGCTGGGCTGGGTAGTGAAGTGTGAAGTGTGAAGTGTGAAGTGTGAAGTGTGAAGTGTGAAGTGTGAAGTGTGAAGTGTGAAGTGTGAAGTGTGAAGTGTGAAGTGTGAAGTGTGAAGTGAAGTGGAACTCTGAGCATACTCTTGCACTCTATTGAAGGTGTGCTTCCAGAACAAATTTAAAAATTCTAGAACTCTATGGTTGTTTTGCAGGATTGATTATTGATTGATTATGTGCTATCAAGTCTTTGTTGACTCTGAGCAACCACATAGATAGATTTGAGGGATAGTTGCTGGATCTTTTGTCCTGTTGATGCTGCTAAGCTTTAACTGTAAGAAAGACTTGTTGGTGCACTTGAGAATGTGTAGTGCATCTTTGCCCCTTCATCCTATTGAGGAGTTTATTTGCTGTTGGTATAGCCTGAAATACTATCTATACTGTTTTTTGTTGCTTTATTTTTCTACTCTGCTGTAATATTCAATTTATTCATGAAATAGTTGAGAGCCCAGCTAGATGGTAGCACTTAGCCCAGAGCATTCCAAACTTTTCATGTTGGTGACACACTTTTTAGACATGCATCATTTCGCGACACACTCTTACAGCAGGGCATCATTTCACGACACATTCTTACAGCAGGGCACAGGGCAGGCACTAGGACCTGCGTGGAATCACAGCTTGTTTGGAACCAGCAAGGCACAAGGCAGGCACTAGGACCTATGCAGAATCCTGACAGGGCAGGTTTGGAGGCAGCAAGGCACAAGGCAGGCACTAGGACCTGCGTGGAATCCTGCCAGGGCTCGGAGGCAGCAGCAGCCGCGACACACCCAGACACTGCAGCCGACACACTAATGTGTCGCGACACACAGTTTGGAAAGCTATGACTTAGCCAAATGTGGTTGATCTTGAAAAGCTAAGTAGGGCTAGACCTAGTTACTATTTAATTGGGCAGCCACCAAGAAATATGAAAACAGTAAGCTAAAGTAGGAATGGGGGTTGGGGAAGGAAACATATTTGAAGAAGCAAGCAATGGCACACTACTTCGATAGCCTTGCAAAAGAGGACTAGCTAGACATGTAATCACCAGGAGCTCAGTGCATCTTACAGGAGACTAAGTTGTAATTAGGCAACAGCATTTGGTTACAAAAACAAAAAACAAAAATGTATTAGTTGAACTTGTGAAGTAAGTGAGATGGTACCCAGTGGTGTCTGCTAACAACCTACAAATAATTGACAAAGGGGACTTAGTTTTTTTTTAATACAAAAAAAAAGTGAAAAGAACACAGTACAACTTGTACTTCCCTGGATGGCTTATTAATCAATAGGACAAGAGAGATACTAATTGAAAAGAAACTGGATTGGATTAGCCCTTTTGACCAGTTAGTGTGTTGGTTGGACTCTTCAGTTTACTTTAAAAATTGAAAAAAGGGGGAGTGCTTCTAAGAACAGTAACTTATACTGTTAACAATAACTTATTTTTCATTGCTGTTTCCAGTATTTCCTAATGGGATTTTTTTTATGCCTTCAAAAATATTTTCAAAATAATCTCTGTGGCCATTTTTTATTAAGTAACCATACCCATGAACTGTAGATTCCATCTACTCTTGTGGCTTTGAGGCTTGTTCCAAATAACATTGTTTCCTATGAGTGGAATACTTAAGCCATTTCAATTTTTGTCAACTACCTCAAAATGTCTTGATGGGACATGTCTAGGGGACAATTTTGTTCCAAGCTTGAAAAAAATCATGTTTTCTGCTTTGTGTATAACCCCATTCATTGAGCCACTCAAGTATAAGGTATGCCAAAGTTAAAACAGAAAGTTGATTAGTCCCATACAATATTCTCTTTTCTTATGCCTTCATCTATCACTGTGGTTGTTGTTGTTCAGTCGTTTAGTCGTGTCCGACTCTTCGTGACCTCATGGACCATAGCACGCCAGGCCTTCCTGTCCTCTACTGTCTCTCGGAGTTTACTCAAATTCATGTTCATTACATCGGTGATGCTATCTAACCATCTCATCCTCTGCCGTCCCCTTCTCCTTTTGCCTTCAGTCTTTCCCAGCATCAGGGTCTTTTCCAGTGAGTCCTCTCTTCGCATTAGGTGGCCAAAGTACTTGAGCTTCAGCTTCAGCATCTGTCCTTCCAATGAGCAGTCAGGGTTGATTTCCTTTAGGATTGACTGGTTTGACCTCCTTGCAGTCCAAGGGACTCTCAAGAGTCTTCTCCAGCACCAGAGTTCGAAAGCATCAATTCTTCGGCGCTCAGCCTTCCTTATGGTCCAACTCTCACAGCCATACATTACTACTGGGAAAACCATAGCTTTAACTATACAGACCTTTGTCGGCAAGGTGATGTCTCTGCTTTTTAATATGCTGTCTAGGTTTGCCATAGCTTTCCTCCCAAGGAGCAAGCGTCTTTTAATTTCATGGCTGCAGTCACCGTCTGCGGTGATCTTGGAGCCCAAGAAAATAAAATCTGTCACTGCTTCCATTTCTTCCCCTTTTATTTGCCAGGAAGTGATGGGACCAGATGCCATGATCTGGATATTTTTAATGTTGAGTTTCAAGCCAGCTTTTGCACTCTCTTCTTTCACCCTCATCAAGAGGCTCTTTAGTTCCTCTTCCCTTTCTGCCATTAGGGTGGTATCGTCTGCATATCTGAGGTTGTTGATATTTCTCTCGGCAATCTTAACTCCGGCTTGTGATTCATCCAGCCCGGCATTTGTCATGATGTACTCTGCATATAAGTTAAATAAGCAGGGTGATAATATACAGCCTTGTCGTACTTCTTTCCCAATTTTGAACCAGTCAGTTGTTCCATGTCCGGTTCTAACTGTTGCTTCTTGACCACATACAGGTTTCTCAGGAGACAGGTAAGGTGATCTGGTACTCCCATCTCTTTAAGAATTTGCCACAGTTTGTTGTGATCCACACAATCAAAGGCTTTAGCGTGGTCAATGAAGCAGAAGTAGATGTTTTTCTGGAACTCTCTTGCTTTTTCCATGATCCAGCGAATGTTGGCAATCTGATCTCTAGTTCCTCTGCCTCTTCGAAACCCAGCTTGCACTTCTGGTAGTTCTCGGTTCACATACTGCTGAAGCCTAGCTTGTAGGATTTTGAGCATAACCTTGCTAGCATGTGAAATGAGTGCAATTGTACGGTAGTTTGAACATTCTTTGGCATTGCCTCTCTTTGGAATTGGAACGTAAACTGACCTTTTCCAATCCTGTGGCCACTGTTGAGTTTTCCAAATTTGTTGGCATATTGAATGCAGCACTTTAACAGCATCATCTTTTAGGATTTTAAATAGCTCAGCTGGGATACTGTCTTCTCTGCTAGCTTTGTTGTTAGTAATGCTTCCTAAGGCCCACTTGACTTCACTCTCTAGGATGTCCGGCTCAAGGTCAGTGACCACACCATCATATTTATCAGGGATATTAAGATCTTTCTTGTATAGTTCTTCTGTGTATTCTTGCCACCTCTTCTTAATCTCTTCTGCTTCTGTTAGGTCCCTGCCTTTTTTGTCCTTTATCATGCCCATCTTTGCACAAAACGTTCCCTTTATATCTCCGATTTTCTTGAAGAGATCTCTAGTTTTCCCCATTCTATTGCTTTCCTCGGTTTCTTTGCATTGTTCATTTAAGAAGGCCTTCTTATCTCTCCTTGCTATTCTCTGGAATTCTGCATTCAGTTGTTTATATCTTTCCCTTTCTCCCTTGCCTTTTGCTTCCCTTCTTTCCTCAGTTATTTGTAAAGCCTCATCAGTCAGCCACTTTGCTTTCTTGCATTTCTTTTTCTTTGGGATGGTTTTAGTTTCTGCCTCCTGTACAATGTTACGAACCTCCATCCATAGTTCTTCAGGCACTCTGTCTACCAGATCTAATCCTTTAAAACTATTCCTCAACTCCACTGTATATTCATAAGGGATATGATTTAGGTCATACCTGAGTGGTCTAGTGGTTTTCTCTACGTTCTTCAATTTAAGCCTAAATTTTGCGATAAGAAGCTCATGATCTGAGCCACAGTCAGCTCCAGGTCTTGTTTTTGCTGATTGTATAGAGCTTCTCCATCTTTGGCTGCAAAGTATATAATCAATCTGATTTCGGTATTGACCATCTGGTGATGTCCATGTGTAGAGTCTTCTCTTGTGTTGTTGGAAAAGAGTGTTTGCTATGACCAGCGTGTTCTCTTGACAAAACTCTATTAGCCTTTGCCCTGCTTCATTTGGTACTCCGAGGCTGAACTTTCCTGTTATTCCGGTTATTTTTTGACTTCCTACTTTAGCATTCCAGTCCCCTATGATGAAAAGGACATCTTTTTTTGGTGTTAGTTCTAGAAGGTGTTGTAGGTCTTCATAGAACCGGTCAACTTCAGCTTCTTCGGCATCAGTGGTTGGGGCATAGACTTGGATCACTGTGATGTTGAATGGTTTGCCTTGGATTCAAATTGAAAGCATTCTGTCGTTTTTGAGGTTGTACCCCAGTACTGCCTTTCCCACTCTTTTATTGACTATGAGAGCTACTCCATTTCTTCTAAGGGATTCTTGCCCACAGTAGTATATATAATGGTCTCCTGAATTAAATTCACCCATTCCTGTCCATTTTAGTTCACTGATTCCCAAGATGTCGATGTTCAATCTTGTCATCTCATGTTTGACCACATCCAGCTTACCTTGATTCATAGATCTTACATTCCAGGTTCCTATGCAATATTGTTCTTTACAGCATCGGACTTTCCTTCCACTTCCAGACACATCCACAACTGAGCGTCCTTTCGGCTTTGGCCCAGCCGTTTCACTCTTTCTGGAGCTACTCGGAATTGCCTTCCGCTCTTCCCCAGTAGCATTTTGGACACCTTCCGACCTGAGGGGCTCATCTTCCGGCGTCATATCTTTTAGCCTTTTGATACTGTCCATGGGTTTTCTTGGCAAGGATACTGGAGTGGTTTGCCATTCCCTCCTCCAGTTTTGGACACGTTTTGTCAGAACTCTCCGTCATGACCTGTTCTTCTTGACCTGACTTCATTGAGTTACGCAAGCCCCTTCACCATGACAAGGCAGTAATCCATGAAGGGGATCACTGTGGTACCTTGCTGTATAGAGTTCTGAAGGTGGGCTTCAATTCAGTGATGCTTTGAGGGAAGCATTCCTTGTCACTTTGTGAATCAGTGTATTCCCCTTCTTTTTCTAAAGAGTGAAGCAAAGCTGTCACATTGCTCCAGGTGCCTCTTGTGGCATTGTCTGGCTACTAGATTTCTGACTAGTGGACAAGTTGGAGCAACACAACATTCTTCAACAAAGTGCAGAGCATTCCCTTGCACTGCATAAACTCTGTTGATGGTAAGGCATAACGTGATCAGTTCACTCAGGCCTGATGGAGAATATCTTAGTTTGTAGCACAATATATAGAGAAATTTTGTTATTAAGACACTTCCTCCAGTGGGACTCCTAATAATAAAACTCAGCAGAAAACAAATTTAAGCTCCATGGTAAGAACATCTAAAACTAATTATGGTAGGAACAACAGCTATTTAGCACAACATATTTATAAACACATTGCTGTCAACAAATCTGGGCTAGATATAGTAATGGGGAGAAGACTGCTGGTTCTAAAAAGAATAGTTCAAAGCTTTTCAAACGTAGACTGTTTTTCTCTATATTCTGAGTTTTTCCTCATGCTAAAGTCTAGGAAAAACTGCTTCCAGACCTCTCCTGCATCATCTTCTCCTTCTCCTTCTCCTTCTCCTTCTCCTTCTCCTTCTCCTTCTCCTTCTCCTTCTCCTTCTCCTTCTCCTTCTCCTTCTCCTTCTCCTTCTCCTTCTCCTTCTCCTTCTCCTTCTCCTTCTCCTTCTCCTTCTCCTTCTCCTTCTCCTTCTCCTTCTCCTTCTTCTTCTTCTTCTTCTTCTTCTTCTTCCACTGCCCGACCCGCAACACTGGGTAGTTCACAAGTAAAAACACAGAAAACAGCAACAACAATAAAATAATTCAATATTAAAGACAAGGAACAAAACATGGAAAAAACCAACCAACCAACCAACCAACCAACCAACCAACCAACCAACCAAAGCAGGTAGTAACAAACGCCCACCCACTTCCCAGAAGGGGCTACACAAGGCCTTGGCAAATGGCCAAGTCTTCAAGGCCCTCCAAAACTCCAGCAGGGTGGGGACTTATTCCAGGGGGCAGGCACTGCAGCGGAGAAGGTCCCAGTAGATGGCATTGTTTCATTGAAGGAAATCAGTTTCATCATAACAGCCAAGCAGATACTATGGGAGATTCATTTTCCTTATTATACTATATGCTACTTGAAGTAAAAGAAGGGATAGCTCTTAAAGAGGAGGAGGAAGAGTTGAAATAAGTTCTTTATAAAGTTTTCTGAAGCAGAAACTCATTAAAGAGATGGGTGCTGGCTTCAAATGGCAGCTATAATTAATGATACAAGCCTGAGCCTGATTTGCCTTCCAGACAAATAACCTTTAAATAAAACAATACAGTATGATACTCTTGCAATTTTATCACTCTCCAGGACAAGATATACCATAAAGCACCAAGCCTTACTTTCTTGCTATTAAACTCTGAAGCTGAATATTCAGATGGAATGATAAATACAATGATAGTTTTGGGAATCCAGCCTGTTATTCCAGCTGCAGTCATGCTGTTCTGCAAATTCTTACTCCATTTAAATTACAACTCATAGCAGTCCCAGCCTGAACAATAATAAGGGACACTGGGATTTAGAGTTCAGCAGTATTTGAATGACTATCAGGGTTACCCTTCTTTCATTGCCCTCTAATTCTCTTTAGGTTTGGGTGTCAGAGTCCAGGATCAAAGGTTCAGTCTCCCAATGAAATCCTCAATTCTCCAAAGACCAAAAGAGATTCTGAGTCAATGAAAAATGAAATTATTCAGGATTATGCACTAAAAATTATCTAGTCCAAAAACAGGTGTAATGCGGCAAATAAGATCTAACAGAGGAAGACCTTAAACCAGACATCCATGTCATCAGGTGGATGTACTCCCATAAACATGAGAGTTAATGAGAACCATATATCTGGAAAAACTCAGATTAGGAAAGATGAATTAGAAAGAATTGACTAAATAATTATATCTGTTACCACTGTTTTTATGTCTGACACTTAAGTATGTTTGCATTCTTATCTTTTGATATCACCATGTATAGGTTATTTTAATCTAGTTGCATCAAACCATTTCTTATACACCTCTTATACACTCAATTTCTTACTGCAGAAAATCCTGCTAATGATAATAAAAAAATCCACATATAGGTTTTTTTGGGTGAGGGGGATGTCTATGTATGTGAAACAAAATGGATTTAAGCCAATAATACATCAATTCATGTTTTGGTGCCAAACAGATGATTTGTTTCTTTCACATTGGTGGATTTAAGTCCTCCTATGAATTTAAAGCAGTGCCAGCTGCTATTTAAAGTGTAAATAATAACCTATTTTATTTTTCAAAGACTTTAATAAAATACATAACATTATATCCCTTCTCTGTTTTCACAGCTGACTGAACAATGGAATTGCTGTTGATGATGGAACAGAAAGGACAGAAGGACTATAGACTAGCTGATCTCAGAAAGCGAAACAAAAGCTGATTTACACTTCGATGGAAGACCACCCGAAAGCATCCTAGAAAACAGTGGTAAACAAATTCTGTATTGTTACCAGGAAAACTGTATGGATGTATCTATGTCACCAGGAGTTGAGTGTATGCAAATGAACCTTTATCTTGCCTATTTTCCAAAGAGTTCAGGGTGACTTACAACAAATCTTTAGTTATTAAAACATTCCTATATAATAAAAATGCAGAACTAGTAATAAAACACATTTGATCATATTTAAAAACTTATCTTGACAAAGTAGTATCATAAGGCTGTAGTTCTTGTTGGACTCAGGTTGTTGAAATCTAACAACTCAAAAGAATTTACATTTGCTTTAAAAAATATCACAATAATGTCAGATTTCAGTTCAAGGGCTTTCGGTATGTTATGATATTTTCCAGTGCATATCTTCACAAATAAAGAATTATCAAATATTAATAATTAGGCTATTTATTCTCAGGCAAAAAATATTTATGTCAGTTGATACCCAGTATTTGTCCTATTGCCTTTTAAAAATATAACTAACTTTTTCCTCTGTGAACCTTCATCATTCTCCAAAGCCATATCCTTTTATCCTTATCCTACCTCAATCTGTTTGTTTGACCTTTAGCATAGTCCTTGTTATTCTCTGTATCTAGCCTGTTTGAAGCTCTACAGCCTTTTCAACCCTTCCCTCCATTTTCATTTTCACCCACTCTCTTGAACACACACACAAACATACACACACAAACACTATTGTTGGTCTTTGTCTTGTCTTGTTTTGTCTCATCTTGAGTAGTGAGTCTTTTTTACTGTGTGAGCAGTTCTTACATAGTGTATTTGCAATTATATAATTGCCTATATTATGTACACTATTTTGACATCAGGCTCAGGCAACAAGCCAGTCAGTGAATTCCTGTTGTAACCAATGGATCAACACTCAGTTGATCCAAAAAAGCAGACCCTGCACCTTTGTGTAAAACGCTAGGAAGAAAAAAATATACATATGCTATTTCTTTCTATCATAAAGATATGCATCAGTGATAACATATATACCAATTAGAGTTTTATTTAAAAAAAAGATATTGCACAGCCAGATCATTATGCATCATTCCCAAAAGAAGGTAACTCAACAAGCCATTGACTGATTGATTATGTGCCATCAAGTCGGTGTCAATTCTTAGATAGATTTTCTCCATGATGATCTGTCCCAAACCTGGTCCTTCAAGTCTTCCAGTGGTATAGTCATCATCACTGTAACTCAGTCTATCCACCTTGCTGCTGGTTGTCCTCTTCTTCTCTTTCTTTCCACCTTTCCCAGTATTAGAGCCTTTTCCAGCTGGGTCTTCACATTATGTGTCCAAAGTAGGATAATTTGAGCCTGGTCATTTGTGCCTTGAGTTGAGGACTCTTGGTTAATTTGTTTAATGATCCATTTGTTTGGGGATTTTTGTCTATCCACAAAATTGTCAAGAATCTTCTCCAACAGCAAAGTTCAAAGGTATCCATGCTTTTCCTATCCTGCTCCTTCAAAGTCCAATTTTTGCTTCCAGAGAGTGTCACATGGAATACCATTGCTTGCACTATTCTGATCTTTTATGTATAGACACATCTTGATATCTGAGTTATGCTGAGGCTGCTAAGTGCTAACCTGCAGCATATTTCTTGACTGCTTGTTCTTTTACTGTTGATGATTGACCTTAAAAGGCAAAAACTATCTACCAGTTTGATATATTCATTGTCAGTTATAAGGCTGGCTGTTGTACCTGTTGCCATTAGTCTTATTTATATTTAAGTTTAGCTCCCTTTTTCCACTTTGCTCTTTGAATTTTATTATTAGTGCTTGTAGATGTTTTGCATTTTCAGCTTTCAGAGTAGTATCATCAGCATGGCATATGTCATTGACATTTCTTCCTCCAAATTTAAAGCCATGCTCATTTTCTTTCAATCCAGCTTCCCTTAATATATATTCAGCATATACATTGAATAAATAAGAGGAGAGTATATAGCCTTGTCTCACCCCTTTGCTAATCTGGAGCCAGTCTGTTTTGTCATGTTCTATCTGTTCTGTGGCTTCCTGATCTGTGTATAGGTTTTACATGACAACAATGAGATGTTTAGGGATTCCCATTTTTCTGAGCATATTTCACAGCTTGACATGAGTAACACAATCAAAGGCCTTTCTACAATCCATAAAGCACACACAGACTTTTTTTTGTTATTCTTTGGCTTTCTCAATTATCCAGTGTGCATCAGCAATATGTTGATATTCCTCATCCATTTCCAAAGCCAGCTTGAACATCTGGCATCTCCTTTTCCATGTAGGGCTCTAATCTGCATTAAAAGATCCTAAGTATTATTTTTGCTAGCATGTGAAGTTAAGGATATTGCACACTCTGTTCAGTCTCCTTTTTTTGGTATTGGAATGTAGATTGACCTCTTCCAATCTGTTGGCCACTGTCATTCTCCAGATTTGCTGGCATAGCATTGTTAGAATCTTGATGGATTCTTCTGTTGCTGTAGCCTTCCCACTTGGTAATGACTGGTTTGCTGATCTAAATTCATTTTCTTGCACTAGAGGTTCTTGTAGGTAGGAAATATCTTCTAAGGTATCTTGGACGTTGACATCCCTATTGTACAGTATTTCAATATATTCCTTCCATCTTTCTTTGATCTTTTTTGAATTGGTTACTATCTGTCCATTGGTGTCTTATAGCATACCAATTTGAAGTTGGAACCTCTTTCTAAGTTCAGACAACAAACCATACAGCATAGAAAGCAAGTACTTAGAAGGTTGTATCCTCTGAGTTCTTTAGTAAGAGCAAACTATTCTTAATCTTTGAAAGTTTCTAATTTTAAATTGAAATAGGACATTTTCTGCATAGGTTCAAGAAAGGTCTTTTATAGCTGCTTGTTGGATAGATTGCAGGCTGCTTGTGTTCTTTCTTCATCTTTGTTTAAAGAGGTGCTAGGAGGATATTTTAAACTTCATTGCAATGAAATATTTGAAGCTGTCTTTCTGAAATTAGTCAGGGTTAATGTCCTTGTTATTTCCACCCCTTTTGTACCAAAAAATTACAGAGCTGCAGGCATTTTGATACTTTTCCATTATAGCCTATGGCAAATCTTTTAATAATCTGAACATTGAATCTGTTTGCTTTTGATTCCTGCCACCTTCAAATCTCAATTTTAAATCAGATTGAGATTGATTTCTAAACATGAGTACACATACACATGTCCATGCATGCACATATATACATGGCAGGTCATTACAATTCTGACAGCAATTTTTGAATTTGGATTTGTAGTTTCTTCCTGGAATGTTTAAAGACAAGATGCAACTTCAGTACTTCTTGGAAGATTAGCAACTTTCTACTCTCAGAGGTTTCAGTTAGGGGAACACAAAAAGTTGAGATTATGCAAAAAAAGTAAGTGGATTTTAATCAAGTTGGTTCCGATTAACCTATGTGAGGTTTTGGCTTTGAAAAGGAAGAAAACTATAATTCAGGACATTCCTTGCTGCTGGCATTTGGTAAAGTTGTTATTTTGGTGGGAGGGAAAAATATTTTCAGCAAACTAAATATTAAACAATAGAGTATATTCATTGTCATAGAAAATAATTTGTGACTGAAATGACATTTAATAGAATGAATTGCAGGAACCTATAAGATGATTAGGATCAAGAAAATGTGATGCACCCATAACTTTAATATTAAAGAAAGAACAGTAAGAACTGGTGGTTTTCCTCATGAAAAGCTGCATCTGTGAAAAATCGTATCTTCTTAAAGACATCCATAATTCCTATTCAGTTTGATTTGTTGATGCCTATATTTCTTCTTTGGTTTTAGGAATTGTATTCTGTTGCACAGTGGCTGGGAAGTTCTCCAAGACAGCAACATGAGAAATGATTATTTCCCTTTATGTATTTCATGTGGAGGTGTAGCATTTACTGATGAAGCAGAGCAGGTTCCTTTATGTCAGAAACACAGTCTGGGATCTCTTTAGTCAAATAACCTTTAGATTGTTAGATTTTAGTTTAAATTCTTGTTAGATTCCTGATTCAGAGGAATCTTTTAAATATTTGGCATGTGATATGTCCCTCTAACGACTCAGGCTATACAGACATAGAAGCCTGTCTATCTATATATCTATATATAGATAGAGATATCTATATCTATTTTTTTATTCTGTTCAATCATGTCCAATTCTTGGAGACTGCCTGGACACGTCCCTGCAGTTTTCTTGGCAAGGTTTTTCAGAAGTCATTTGCCATTGCCTCCTTCCTAGGGCTGAGAAACAGTGACTGGCCCAAGGTCACCCAGCTTGCTTTGTGCCTGAGGCAGGACTAGAACTCATGGTCTCCCAGTTTCTAGCCTGATGTCTTCACCACTACACCAAATTGGCTCTCATCTATATCTATATCTATATCTATATCTATATCTATATCTATATCTATATCTATATCTATATCTATATCTATATCTATATCTATATCTATATCTATATCTATATCATCTATATCTATCTCTATCTCTATCTCTATCTCTATCTCTATCTCTATCTCTATCTCTATCTATCTCTATCTCTATCTCTATCTCTATCTCTATCTATATCTATATCTATATCTATATCTATATCTATCTATATCATCTATACAGTATCTATATCTATCTATAATCTATCTATCTATAGATCTATCTTTGGTTCCATAGAGGACTGCTGAATGTTCTAAAATGATTCAGGAACCCAATACTGCATTTTGAAGAGTAAAGCAAATGTTCGAAGATGGTATCTCCTGGAATATAAGCACTGTAACACTCCATTAAAAGCTACAGAAAGGCTCAAATGAATACTTCTGGATACCTGTATATATGTCTGTAGCTCATACAGACAGATAAGGTATATTTTTCATCTGAAATTAGATCTCAGATGAAAACTATACCTACATTGGTATCAGAAGATCATTCTGTTTGTACTGCTAATATGAACAACACTGAGACTTTGACAGATGTTTTTATGAGAATTAGCAAATTAGAAAATTGGACAGAAAGTGATAGGTAGTGGCAGTTCTTTCAAATTTGCACAGTGACCTTATGGATGAAGGTTAGCAGAAAAAGATGATGGGTTGAATATGGATTTCTTTATGTAGGAATTTGAAAATCACTGCAAAAATATCTCCCCAGATACATACATGGATATGTTATGGAAATTAACTCAGGATTTGATCCTGCATTCTGTTAATTTTATAGCCTCCCACTTGCCAAATAACTCTGGTGCTATCAGAGGATTAAAAACATTAAAGTACAAAATAAGAATTCATTAAACACACATACACACAAACATCAGGAGCAAACAACTAACATACCACATGTTAAATGGGATCACATTTATTTATTTATTTATTTATTTATTTATTTATTTATTTATTTTTTTATTATTCAAACTTATATTACCGCCCATCTCCCCCAATCAGGTACCATGCTTACCTATCACATGATAGGTAAGCATGGTAAAGTCCAGGTGAAGATTTTCTGGCAGCTGTGTTTCTGGATCCTGAAAAAGCATATTGCATGGAAGATTGGTTTAGTTTATAAATTAATCCATTCAGTTTGTAGTATAGAATATTATGATGGTTTTAGGATTTCTTAATTGACAGAATGTTTCAAGCTTGAGTGGTTGTTGATGCCTATATTTCTTCTTTGGTTTTAGGAATTGTATTCTGTTGCACAGTGGCTGGGAAGTTCTCCAAGACAGCAACATGAGAAATGATTATTTCCCTTTATGTATTTCATGTGGAGGTGTAGCATTTACTGATGAAGCAGAGCAGGTTCCTTTATGTCAGAGACACAGTCTGGGATCTCTTTAGTCAAATAACCTTTAGATTGTTAGATTTTAGTTTAAATTCTTGTTAGATTCCTGATTCAGAGGAATCTTTTAAATATTTGGCATGTGATATGTTCCTCTAACGACTCAGGCTATACCGACATAGAAGCCTGTCTATCTATATATCTATATATAGATAGAGATATCTATATCTATTTTTTTATTCTGTTCAATCATGTCCAATTCTTGGAGACTGCCTGGACAAGTCCCTGCAGTTTTCTTGGCAAGGTTTTTCAGAAGTCATTTGCCATTGCCTCCTTCTTAGGGCTGAGAAACAGTGACTGGCCCAAGGTCACCCAGCTTGCTTTGTGCCTGAGGCAGGACTAGAACTCATGGTCTCCCAGTTTCTAGCCTGACGTCTTCACCACTACACCAAATTGGCTCTCATCTATATCTATATCTATATCTATATCATCTATATCTATATCTATATCTATATCTATATCTATATCTATATCTATCTATATCTATATCTATATCTATATCTATATCTATATCTAATCATCTATATCTAATCTATATCTATATCTATATCTATATCTATATCTATATCTATCTATATCTATATCTATATCTATATCATCTATATCTATATCTATATCATCTATATCATCTATATCATCTATATCATATCTATATCTATATCTATATCTATATCTATATCTATATCTATATCTATATCTATATCTATATCTATCTATATCTATATCATCTATAACTATATCTATATCTATATCTATATCTATATCTATATCTATATCTATATCTATATCTATATCTATATCTATATCATCTATACAGTATCTATATCTATCTATAATCTATCTATCTATAGATCTATCTTTGGTTCCATAGAGGACTGCTGAATGTTCTAAAATGATTCAGGAACCCAATACTGCATTTTGAAGAGTAAAGCAAATGTTCGAAGATGGTATCTCCTGGAATATAAGCACTGTAACACTCCATTAAAAGCTACAGAAAGGCTCAAATGAATACTTCTGGATACCTGTATATATGTCTGTAGCTCATACAGACAGATAAGGTATATTTTTCATCTGAAATTAGATCTCAGATGAAAACTATACCTACATTGGTATCAGAAGATCATTCTGTTTGTACTGCTAATATGAACAACACTGAGACTTTGACAGATGTTTTTATGAGAATTAGCAAATTAGAAAATTGGACAGAAAGTGATAGGTAGTGGCAGTTCTTTCAAATTTGCACAGTGACCTTATGGATGAAGGTTAGCAGAAAAAGATGATGGGTTGAATATGGATTTCTTTATGTAGGAATTTGAAAATCACTGCAAAAATATCTCCCCAGATACATACATGGATATGTTATGGAAATTAACTCAGGATTTGATCCTGCATTCTGTTAATTTTATAGCCTCCCACTTGCCAAATAACTCTGGTGCTATCAGAGGATTAAAAACATTAAAGTACAAAATAAGAATTCATTAAACACACATACACACAAACATCAGGAGCAAACAACTAACATACCACACGTTAAATGGGATCACATTTATTTATTTATTTATTTGTTTGTTTGTTTGTTTGTTTATTATTCAAACTTATATTACCGCCCATCTCCCCCAATCAGGTACCATGCTTACCTATCACATGATAGGTAAGCATGGTAAAGTCCAGGTGAAGATTTTCTGGCAGCTGTGTTTCTGGATCCTGAAAAAGCATATTGCATGGAAGATTGGTTTAGTTTATAAATTAATCCATTCAGTTTGTAGTATAGAATATTATGATGGTTTTAGGATTTCTTAATTGACAGAATGTTTCAAGCTTGAGTGGGTAAAACATTACCTCAACTGCAAACTGTAGTGAATGGAATCCCCCAGGGAAGCTTGATTAGTCCCACCCTCTTTAATATAATGATAAATTATGTGCCTTACATTTTCTCACCAGGTGTGGAGGTAAATTTATATGCAGATGATTGTGATATATAAATAAGAATTAGAAAAATGGATATGGCTGTGAGAAAACTGAATTAAGCTTTAATTAAATTGGAAGAATGGCAAGATGTATGGGATTTCCAGCTTTCTTTGACTAAGATGAACATGGTATTTACAAGGAGGAAGTACCTGGAGGAATAAAAATGATTTTTTATAGTAAGCATATCAGATTGTTATCTAGCATTAGGTTTGTGTTGATTTAGCTTTAGCATTATGACCTACATATGGTTAATAGATGTAAACCTCTTCTGAAAATGTTATGCAGTACCTCAGCTAATATTTGGGGTTGGGAGAGTAGATCAGGAAACCCTGTTGAAGTTCTACTTACTTTTTATTAGTCTAGGATAGAATATGGCTTTTAAGAGAATGCACTGGTTTCAAAATCATTGTTATCTAAACAAAAGTTTTGAGATTGATACGAAGATCCATTCTTACCACCTTTTGTACTGTTCTGCGCGTAATATTAGGGAATGGTCTGAATACTTGAAATGGAAATTATTGGATTGATTTTTATGCTATAGGATGAGACACAGGAAGTATCTGTGTATACGTATATATGCAGATTGTTGGGAATTTAAAGTTTCTGGAAAAAGTGATGCTACGTGTGATTCCCAGACAGGAAATGGTAAGGCATTCATCTTCATTATTGTAACACAACTTCCTTTCCTTAGTGGATGTAGATCTTTCCAATAGTGGATATGAATTGTATGGAGGGATGGAAAGACAAGTCTCTGGCTTTAGAATTTGAAACTGAGGCTCTTGAGTATGTATCTGATCACTGGAATCAATACCATTAAATTTATACTGAGAGTTCAGGGGAAGCAGCATTTGAGAAATTGAGGGCAACTTTTAATGTTCTTGTCTTTATAGTTTGTAAGAGTATTTGTTTCTCATACTGGCTTTCAATTATGTCAGTTAAGAGAATGGCAAGATTGTTAGCTGGGGAATGGATTATGGATGTCTAAATTTCAAGAGTGCTAATGCTATATGATTGTCAGGGCTGATGGTAATCCATAATGGAGGAGTGGGAGGTTAGGATGATTTAGTGAATGAACTTTGATTTTTGAGCACAGAATTACAGATATTGAGGTTTTTTTAAAATCACTTCTGTTGGATACCAACATATGTGAGTATCTGAAAGTAGATTAAGAAGAATTTGTATCATGCCCATGCAGATCTTTCTTTGCTCTTACCTTCATTGGAGATTAAATAAAGGCTTAAATGGGAGGTCAGAGATAAAGATTAACTGAGAACAAAATTTATTCCATCTCTCCTGAGTTGGCTGCTTTTTTGGGTTTTGACTGTTTAGGGTATGAAATAGGTTATCCTTTTCTGAGTCTTGTTGGACATGATACATTAAAAAAGAATCTCTTCAGAACTAGAAAAGATGCAACAGGATTGTGGACTGTGTGTGGACTGGAAGAAACAGTAGATTTTATTCATAGAGTATAGCTTTTCACTGCTGCTATTGATTGTGAAATGACTTCTGAATAATGACTAACAAAATATCAACATATATTCATTATCTCACATACCATTACCTGGAAGTCATTTCACCAGTTGATCATGTTCTTTAAGACAGAGCCATGCTGGGTGTTCAAATTCCTTCTTTCTTAAAAAGGATGCTTAGTGAGAAAGCAATTCAAAAGGCTGCTTTGCAGGTCTTCTGGATACTGTTGTAGGATTCTAGGATTTGTGACTTATAGCATTAACTGAATTAACAGGATCTTTTCAGTAGATAGCAATAGTAGGATGTATATTAGCTTTGATATAAGGAGGAGGAGGAGGAGGAGGAGGAGGAGGAGGAGGGGGAGGAGGATCCAATCCATGTTTGAAGCCTTTTATGTTGCTGGTCTTATTTCTGGCATGTTTAACTCATAAGCATGACTCTTAGATCAACATTGGAGTATACTTATTCTTAGTGGCTCACTTCACTTTGTTTTCCTAAGCTAATTGCCTGCTTGATTCAGTCTATCCTTCAGTCTATTTACTAATTCTGATCTGAGAAGCTGACTTTACTGATCATGTCACTAGATTAAGTATGTCACTAGATTGATGGTGCTGTAATTCTGTTCCTGATGTTCCTCTCCACTTTTAGTAGGATGCTCAATGCCTTCCCTAACCCAGTTTTCTCCATATGTGCTGGACGTCAATTCCCAAAATTCCCAGCAAGAACACTTGTTGAGAACTCTAGAAGTTGTAACTCAACACATCTGGAGAACACTAAGATAGGAAAGATAGGTCACATCAAACAATAATAGTTCACCAAGTTATCAGACTTCAAATATCAAGGAGTTGAATTGATTCAAACTTGGAACTTCCAGTACGAAAGGGATGCGCTCAAACAATAAAGTATTCTGTTTCTGTATTTTCTAGAACTACATCTCTGGCTTCCTAAATAAAAACATAAAGTGGAGGGATTATAATGAACAAATTACATATTTTGAAATATGTGGAAATCATTCTTGGCGATCACTCGTGGCTGAGTAAGATTGTCTTCCAAGGGTAAAATCTTAACAGTGGATCCATAAGTGGCTGTAAAGGCCAATTCTGGATCCTCACAACCTCCCACAATGAGGGCATAGGTTTCCAGGTGGAAGACAGTCATGATGAGGGTTTGCTTGAAGTGCTTTCCTCTTAGCTCGTTTCTCCCTTTCGACCTGTACTCGTGCTTCTTCAAAGTCCGTAGCACCTTTAATAAAGGCTGACCTCCAACTGAAACGCTCATGAGTTAGGGCTTCCCAGTTCCCAGTTAATTTTTTAAAAAATTAGCTTTGAGAACATCTTTAAATCTCTTTTGCTGTCCACCAATATTCCGTTTTCCATTCTTAAGTTGGGAGTAAAGTAGCTGCTTTGGAAGACGATGGTCAGGCATTCGAACAACATGGCCGGTCCAGTGAAGTTGATGTTGGATGATCATTGTTTCAACACTGGAGGTCTTCACTTCTTCCAATATGCTAACATTAGTCCTCCTATCTTCTCAAGTAATTTGCAGAATTTTTCAGAGGCAGCGTTGATGGAATCTTTCAAGACGTTGGAGGTGGCGTTTGTAGGGGGTCCATGTTTCACAGTCGTACAATAAGGTCAGTAGTACAATGGCTTTGTAAACAAGCATTTTGGTCTCCCTGCGAATGTCCTGATCCTCAAACACTCTACACTTCATTCGGGAGAAAGCTACACTTGCAGAGCTCAGACAATGCTGAATTTCACTGTCGATGCCAGCTTTTGTAGATGGATGGCTGCCAAGATAAGAAAAGTGGTCAACATTTTCCAGTAACACACCTTTAAGCTGGATTGATGGCGCTGCATCAAATACGCAGTGGAAACATACTTCAAGAAGGTTTATTTGCTTAAACTCTCACTGGAGGTTTTAAGAATAAGCATTGAGTTTAGGAATAAACTCAAAGGAAAGGAATCAAAGCATGGTGGTATAGTGTTTATAAGTAAATATCAAAGCAATAAGGAAGAAAAATTATAATAAAATATATTTCAATAGAAGAGAATATATGTAGCTCAGGGTTGAACTGTGGAGTCCTTGGTGCTCTCTGAGCTTGGTTGTTTGCTTGATGTTACCAAGTTGGGTAATGAAATGTCTGCAAGCAAACAACCAAGCCCAGAGAGCACCAGAGACTCCACAAAATATATTCCTATTTAAGAATAATCTTGCATTGCTTTGTTTTCCTAAACCTTTATTTGATACCACAAAATACATTAGTGAAAGAAAGTTGGTGAACCCTTTATAGCTGTCTGTAATCCTGTAATACTTTGACCTACAACATGTCCTGAGCTTCATTTAAATCCTATTAATAGATAGAAAGATTCTCTTTAACAAACAACAAAACAGTGTATCATGTCATGTCTTTATTGAACATACTGAGCCAATATTGTTTGAAAGAGTGTGTGAAGCTTTAAATTTAGCCACATTTTAGCAGCATTGCATTCAACCAAACATTTCCTGTGCTTGTTGATCAATCGTGTCCATTAGAATGGAAATATTTCAGCCCATTCATATTTACCGAATTGCTGCAGCTCATGAATATTTGTGTTCTCGTTCAGGAACTGGCCACTTCAGGATATGCACAGCATTTCAATTAAGTTAAGATCATGGCTTTACATTGGCCCTTCCCAAATGTAGAATTTGTTCTGCTTTAGCCATTCTATTGTAGATTTACTTATATGTTTAGAGTTGTTGTTGCACTGCATGACTCAAATTTCTTAAGCTTCAGCTCATGGAAAAATACCCTGACATTTTCATATAGAATTTGCAGAATCCACTATTTCCTCAATAATTGTAAGCTATCTAGGTCCCAAGGTTGTAAAGGTTCCCAAAACCATGATTCTCATTCTGTCATGCTTCATGGTTGGGATGCAGTATTTCATTTTCTTCAAATATAACATTTCTTATTAATGCCAAAAAGTTTCATGTCCGTATCAACTGTCTAGAGTACATAGTTTCAATAGCTTGCAGCAGCATCCAGATGGTTTTTGGCAAACTTGAGACAAACAGCAATGTGCTTTCTGAAGAGCAGTGGTTTCCTCCTTGGTCTCCTCCTATGGATACTGTTCTTTCTCAGTGTTTTCCTTATGGTGGACTCGTGAACATGACATCAGACAATGCAATATTGGCTTGCAGATCCTTTGCCATAACCCTGGGGATCTTAACAACTTCATAGAGTATCAAACACTTTGTCTTTGGATGAATTTTGTTAGAGAATCACTCCTGAAAAGAGTAACCATGGTATTGCATTTTTTGGTTATTTGTACACTATTTCCCTGACCATGGACTGATGGAGGCCAAAGTCTTTGGCAGTGGTTTTGTAGCCCTTTCCCAACAACCCTTTCTCTGAGGTGTTCAAATAACTCTTTTGATTGGAGCATGATTCAGTTCCAGAAGCTTGTGTTGTGAAGAGCAGACCACAGTGGTAGAAGTTCTCTCTCTCTTTCTCTCACTGTGTTATACGGGATGACACCTCAAACTCACATCTGATTATTACTACATTGATGAAATATATGACTCAATATTCCCCATAAGAAAGTGGATTATCCTAGGACGTAATATACTTTTTCTAGCAATGACAATGAATATTGCCTCAGAGTTCATTATCTTTGTTATGTCTGCTGCTTGGCCTAGTGTATTGTTTTTCCAGTTGGCCAGGATTCTTTTTACTTGTATCTCTGTATGCTGTTTTCCTTTTTTACTTGTAAACCACCCAGAGCCATCAAGGATTAGGATGGTGTCTAAGTTTGGAAATTAATGAACAAATGATGTGTTCAATAAATGCATGATACAGTACATTGTTTTGTGTACTGTTTGTTTTACCAGAATATTTTAAAGTATTAATAGGTCTTTGATGAAGCTCTGCTCACATTTTCATAAACCATGTATTGCTAATACTATTAACATCTGAAATCTATGGTGATACTGGGTGGAAATTATTGAAGTTGTAGTTAAGTACATATGATGGCACCAATGCCAGGTTGCTATAATGTATCAAAATATATGTAGAATAGGTTGCATTAATAACTTTATACCTTTCTCTGTCTCATATATATACACTGCTCAAAAAAATAAAGGGAACACTGAAACAACACAATGTAAGTCCAAGTCAATCACACTTCTGTGAAATCAAACTGTCCACTTAGGTAGCAACACTGATTGACAATCAATTTCACATGCTGTTGTGCACATGGAATAGACAACAGGCGGAAAGCATAGGCAGTTAGCAAGATATCCCCAATAAAGGAGTGGATCTGCAGGTGGTGACCACAGACCACTTCTCAGTTCCTATGCTTTCTGGCTGATGGTTTGGTCACTTTTGAATGCTGGCGGTGCTTCCACTCTAGTGGTAGCATGAGACGGAGTCTACAACCCACACAAGTGGCTCAGGTAGTGCAGCTCATCCAGGATGGCACATCAATGCGAGCTGTGGCAAGAAGGTTTGCTGTGTCTGTCAGCGTAGTGTCCAGAGCATGGAGGCGCTACCAGGAGACAGGTCAGTACATCAGGAGATGTGGAGGAGGCCGTAGGAGGGCAACAACCCAGCAGCAGGACCGCTACCTCCGCCTTTGTGCAAGGAGGGACAGGAGGAGCACTGCCAGAGCCCTGCAAAATGACCTCCAGTGGGCCACAAATGTGCGTGTGGCTGCTCAAACGGTCAGAAACAGACTCCATGAGGGTGGTATGAGGGCCCAACGTCCACAGGTGGGGGTTGTGCTTACAGCCCAACACCGTGCAGGACGTTTGGCATTTGCCAGAGAACACCAAGATTGGCAACTTCGCCACTGGCGCCCTGTGCTCTTCACAGATGAAAGCAGGTTCACACTGAGCACATGTGACAGACGTGACAGGGTCTGGAGACGCCGTGGAGAACGTTCTGCTGCCTGCAACATCCTCCAGCATGACCGGTTTGGCAGTGGGTCAGTAATGGTGTGGGGTGGCATTTCTTTAGGGGGCCGCACAGCCCTCCATGTGCTCGCCAGAGGTAGCCTGACTGCCATTAGGTACCGAGATGAGATCCTCAGACCCCTTGTGAGACCGTATGCTGGTGCGGTTGGCCCTGGGTTCCTCCTAATGCAAGACAATGCTAGACCTCATGTGGCTGGAGTGTGCCAGCAGTTCCTGCAAGACGAAGGCATTGATGCTATGGACTGGCCCGCCCGTTCCCCAGACCTGAATCCAATTGAGCACATCTGGGACATCATGTCTCGCTCCATCCACCAACGCCACGTTGCACCACAGACTGTCCAGGAGTTGGGGGATGCTTTAGTCCAGGTGTGGGAGGAGATCCCTCAGGAGACCATCCGCCACCTCATCAGGAGCATGCCCAGGCGTTGTAGGGAGGTCATACAGGCACGTGGAGGCCACACACACTACTGAGCCTCATTTTGACTTGTTTTAAGGACATTACATCAACGTTGGATCAGCCTGTAGTGTTCTTTTCCACTTTAATTTTTGAGTGTAACTCCAACCCCAGACCTCCAGGGGTTGCTTACATTTGATTTCCATTGCTTTTTGTGTGATTTTGTTGTCAGCACATTCAACTATGTAATGAACAAAGTAATTAATACGAATATTTCATTCATTCAGATCTAGGATGTCTTATTTCAGTGTTCCCTTTATTTTTTTGAGCAATATATATATATATATATATATATATATATATATATACACACACACACACATATATATACACACACACATACACATACATACATACACACACACACACACACACACACACATACATACTGTCAGATTTCTTATTGGGTTATATGAAATTGGAAATTGGGTTTCTCTACAAAGCAAAAGTGTCTCGGCAAATTGCATCTTTTACAAAGCACAGCCTTCTCATGGTGACGTGAAGTGCAGGTGCAAGATAGCAACGGTAACGTGTGTATTGTTATGACTAGTGCCCACACAAGCACTGGATATTCCCATGGGAACTAATCTTCCTGATATCCTTCTGTGGGAAGCCTTGCTCAAGCCCCCCCTGAGCAAGGAGGGGGGGAACCAATGCTGTGTGCTTTGAGGCCTAGTGTGTGTCACAGCTAACATCCAGCCAGTCAGAAAGCTAGAAGAACTGAATATACAACCATGCAAAATGGTGTTCTATGTCTTCTTGATTTCTAGTGTCTTTAGCCATGTAGTTCTTCACGTGTTCACTTCCCGTGGACTGGGCAGAGTGAGCTATGCCTGGCTTTGGGTATAGGCCATGGCAGGAACTCTGGCCCTGGGATCAATACACGGAACTCTGCTTATAAGTTTTTTTTTTGTTTTTCCTTTTACAATGATGTATCCTGTATATTCATCTTTTTCATTGTTGCGATAATGTGATTGTATCTGCATTATTGCCCTATGCTAAAAAGTAAACACTGTTAGCCCTAACAAGCTGCATTCTTGTCTGTTTATTCTCAAGCCTCGGTTTTTCCCCTTTAAGCCAGCATATATCCCATCAACATACATACATATACACACACACACTCACACAGACACACACACTCACACACACACAGTGAGACACCCTTCCTATTGGATGCTTATTTGTAGAATGGGTGGATTCCTGATCCTTTTTTTTCAGTTGCTAAGCTTATAAATTGAATTAAAGAAGAGGAATGAAACTTTTAAATGGTGGATAACTACAATACACCAGCTCATTTTATTTATCAGTTTAATAAAGTATAGGTTAAGCAATATCACTGCCAGGACATACTAAAGGTTCATGCACTAATTTATGTGCATCATTTCAGGTTACTTCCTTTTGTTAATGGAAATGTTGCTTGAAGCATAACTTGCCTTAGAAGATGTGTCTCAAGTATCAGAGCCGTCTGGACAATTTGATTAGCATCCTGAGAAGAAGCCAAGTTAAGCTATCTAAAACAATGTGTCACTGAGCTCATATTTTCCCTAGATCCATTTGATGGGAAAAGCCTAGAGCAATCAGATGCAATACTGGCCATAATGGTCCCTGGAGTGTTATTGGGATAATGACCTGGTGTGCCATCTTTTTCCTATCCCATATGTGCATTTAGGCCTATAGGCCAATTTGGCTGCCATCCAGTAGCAGACATATGGAAGGACATGCAACTGAAAACATGGATAGGTTGGGGTATACTCACAATAAGTTGTCCTAAATGATAACCTCCTTTGAAATGACCCTCGGGCTTTTTCCTCAGTGAAATAATAATTTAAAAAAAAAGTAGCAGAGAAGAATATGAATTGGCATCCTTGTGAGATTCCAAATTTAAAAGGCAGCAAGACTCTAACAACCATGTTAAAACAGATGACAGAAAATGGAACAAAATGTTAAGCACTCACTGTTCCCATGTAACTGCACTCTGCCAGCTGCTTGAATTATTTACAGGCAGTTTGGCACGCTTTCCCTCTGTTGTGTTTGCAATATCCATTTTTTGCAAGCATGGTAAACAAAGAAGACATCTAATGCAGAATATATCATAATGCAAATTTGCCTATGCTAGCTTCTTCATACAAAACACTTAGTTTCTTGCTTTCTCCCAAGTGTATTTAGTTTTCTGAGCTTGGGGAAGTAACCAGTTTGCAGGTTATCTTTCACTTAAAAACAGCAGGCTATGGGCTTCTTCAGACATTACCATAACTTGCTACTGTCAGGCCATCAAATTGTTTTTCGGAGAAGGAGAAGGAGGAGGAGGAGGAGGAGGAGGAGGAGGAGGAGGAGGAGGAGGAGGAGGAGGAGGAGGAGGAGGAGGAGAAGAAGAAGAAGAAGAAGAAGAAGAAGAAGAAGAAGAAGAAGAAGAAGAAGAAGAAGAAGAAGAAGAAGAAGAAGAAGAAGAAGAGGAGGAGGCGGCGTGGCTCAGCGGGTAAGACGCCAGGCTTGTCGATCGGAAGATCGCAAGTTCGGAGGTTCAAATCCCTAGCCCTGCGTGCAGAGTGAGCTCATGCACTAGCTCCAGCTCTTGCCAACCTAGCAATTCGAAAGCATGCAAATGCAAGTAGATTAATAGGTACCACTTCGGTGGGTAGGTAACAGCATTCCACGTGTGTCATGCGGCCACATGACCGTGGAAGTGTCTTCGGACAACGCTGGCTCTTCGGCTAACAAATGGAGATGAGCACCGGCCCCTAGAGTCGGACACAACTGCACAAATGTGCGGGGGGAACCTTTACCTTTTTTTTACAGAAGAAGCACTGGTTGATCTGCATCTTTGGCTTAAGTCTTTAGCACTGTTAGCACATCCCAACAACAACACCTAGACATTTTGCCTTATCAATGCCCTTTGTCATTATAGAAGGACCCAAATGTTTCCTGGAAAAATAAACATTCATACTCCCCTACTTAGGATAAAATTTTATTTCTCCAAATTTCAGCACCCCCTCAACTGATCTTCCTGAGAATATCCTCCTCCTGAAAAGACTCCTGAGAATACAATGGATAGCCAAGAAAATAAACAAATGGATCATTGGACAAATCAATCCAGAGTTCTTACTCGAGGCACAAATGACCAGGCTCAAATTATCCTACTTCAGACACATTCATTATGCAAAGACCTAGCTCTCTGGAGAAGGCTGTCATGCTGGGAAAGGTGAAAGAAAAGAAAAGAAAAGAAAAGAAAAGAAGAAAAGAAAAGAAAAGAAAAGAAAAGAAAAGAAAAGAAAAGAAAAGAAAAGAAAAGAAAAGAAAAGAAAAGAAAAGAAAAGAAGAAGATGAGCAGTAGCCAGGTGGATTGACTCGGTTACAGTGGTGATGAGGTCAGCGTGGGAAGACCTGAAGGATCAGGTTAGGGACAGATCATCATGGAGAAAATCTATCTATGTGGTTGCTAAGAGTTGACACAGACTTGATGGCACATAATCAATCAATCAATCAATCAATCAATCAATCAATTCATCCACTAATGCTTGCCCTGTCCTGTTTGTTGTATGGGTGGCTGAAAGTGTTAATCTTGCAGCAGTGTTAACAATGAGTCCAAGGTCTGTGCACCATAGGTCAGTGAAAGAAATGTTGAGATCCAGGAACAATGTCAGAGTTCAGGACTATGGAAAACCAAGATGTACACTTGAGCAGAAGGTATTGAAATCATTCTTCCTAATAATGGCGATTTAGAAAGTAAATGGGTAGCAGTTCTGTCTATCTAGCCTTCAACAAAGAGAGCATAGCTGTTAATGCAGTGTTTGTAGCTTGAATCATGTCAACTGGATTTCTATTTTCTTAGTGGAAACGTTTCGCTCCTTATCCAAGGAACTTCTTCAGTCTGAGCAAAGTTGGTAAGGGAATCCTAAACATGTTCCTAGGTAGCTGTGTGACCTTACACCTGGGGCTAGGTCATGGTTATATTGAGATGTAATTTTTAAGTCCTTTTATCATCTAATGGAGGGTCGTTAAAATCACCATGCTGCTGTTGAGCTTCTGAAATGGTCTTAATCTTCCTAGGCACAGAAGACAACACGGGGAGGAAGATGGGGGAGAGTTTGTGCCTGAGGCCCCCACCTCTATTCAAGGAAGGATTTTCCAAGTTGGCATAAATGGATTCCTTGACCCCTCTCTCAAACCACCTATCTTCTCTGTCTAAAATGTGAACATTAATGTCCTCAAATGAGTGTCCTTTTTCTTTTAGATGAAGATAAACTGCTGACTCTGGTCCTGTGGTGTAGGGAATGACCAGGTTCTTTCGTTTACTTTTCGTTTACATTCCCTACATGGCTGGCGTGTCTGAGAAGATAAAACGGATATTTGGCAAACACCACATACCTGTATATTTCAAACCCACCAACACACTGAGACAGAGGCTTGTACACCCCAAAGATCAAACTCCAAAACATAAGAAAAGCAATGTAGTTTATGCAATCCAGTGCAGTGAGGAGTGCTCTGAACTCTACATTGGAGAAACCAAACAACCTATGTACAGGAGGATGGCCCAACACAGGAGAAATAACACCAACTTGGAAAATCCTTCCTTGAATAGAGGTGGGGGCCTCAGGCACAAACTCTCCCCCATCTTCCTCCCCGTGTTGTCTTCTGTGCCTAGGAAGATTAAGACCATTTCAGAAGCTCAACAGCAGCATGGTGATTTTAACGACCCTCCATTAGATGATAAAAGGACTTAAAAATTACATCTCAATATAACCATGACCTAGCCCCAGGTGTAAGGTCACACAGCTACCTAGGAACATGTTTAGGATTCCCTTACCAACTTTGCTCAGACTGAAGAAGTTCCTTGGATAAGGAGCGAAACGTTTCCACTAAGAAAATAGAAATCCAGTTGACATGATTCAAGCTACAGACAATTCCACCTGGATGACTGAGAACCTTCATAGACTTAATGCAGTGTTGCTTTGATGGTGGATCAAGGCCTTTCCTTTTTCTTTTAGGGAGAAGAGAGAGAGAGAGACTTTCTTTCTGGCTTCTCGACATAGATATATTAATGCAGGATTGGGCTATTAGTGCTTCCTAGTCTTAATAGGGAGTCTATTAATACTGTCTCCTGAATCACAAGCAGCATATCTTAAATCACAGCTGCTGGAGAATAAGAACAAGTTTAAGAGCCTCCAAAACAAGCCACTATTTGACACAGAATGCTGGATTAGATGGATGTGGCTTGATCCAGCAGAGCTTTTCTTATATTCATATGGAGCCCACTCAGATGGTGGCATAGCTCTTTCACAAGTTCTGGCAAATCTATACTTTTCATTGGTGTGTGTCTTGTTGAACAGAATCTGAAGCCTCAAGCACCAGAGCTTTCAGAAGTACCAGAGACAAGCGTGTTTGTTCAGAAGGTGCCTGGTACCTTAACTTCTACACCAAACCAACTCTCTTTGAAATCATTACTTAGTTTTATTTCAGGCTGAGGCTTAATCTACCAACAGAAGGGCAAGGCTTCACAACACCTGTAACTTCTCTAACCCCAGTTCATTCCTTCTTTTCACTAAATTCCTAAGTGCTCTGTTACCTTTGCTTGACCTAATCAGCCTCCTTCCGTGATGCTTGCTTGGTTGAATAATAGTCCCAGTCAGGCTTGGGTTATTCACTTCCAGCCTTCTTCATGCCTGTACTTAACTTTCCATTTACTAGTTGTAATTTCTGCTGAAGGCTTTTCATCATGTTTCTTATTCTTTTGAATATGTTTTAATGTCTATTCTGCATGAACCAATTAAGTCCATGCTGATTTTCTTAAAAGCATTCAGCTGTACAATTTGATTCTTATGTCTGTGTTAATAGATTGCACATTGTTGGAAAGAATTTGTTGTATGCGTGGTTACTGGATAAATTCGTCAACAAGGGTTAATCCCCGGGGAAACATGCAAAAAACAAGCATCTTTCCTACTGACCAGAATTATATACAGTTTTGTAACAGGATTATAGTTAAGGTTGCATCAAAGAAAATTCTAAATAAATTGGAAATAATAAAATAGAGCAAACTAAAATACATTATAAGGTAAAGGTAAAGGTACCCCCTGCACATTTGTGCAGTCGTGTCCGACTCTAGGGGCCGGTGCTCATCTCCGTTTGTTAGCCGAAGAGCCAGCGTTGTCCGAAGACACTTCCACGGTCATGTGGCCGCATGACGCCGCGGAACGCTGTTACCTTCCCACCGAAGTGGTACCTATTAATCTACTTGCATTTACATGCTTTCGAATTGCTAGGTTGGCAAGAGCTGGAGCTAGTGCAGGAGCTCACTCTGCACGCAGGGCTAGGGATTCGAACCTCCGAACTTGCGATCTTCCAATCGACAAGCCTGGCGTCTTACCCGCTGAGCCACCACGCCCCTCGAAAATACATTATAAATACATTATAAATAGAAGTACTGGAATACTAGATGGTTTAAATATCTAAAATTAAACTGCTAAATTATATTTTAAAAA
This sequence comes from Charina bottae, assembly GCA_023362775.1. Lineage (NCBI taxonomy): Eukaryota > Metazoa > Chordata > Lepidosauria > Squamata > Charinaidae > Charina > Charina bottae. The sequence goes on along the minus strand of JALMGJ010000044.1, from coordinate 1,252,527 downwards.
TTGGGAATGAAGTACTGAACTGCTAAATTACTAAGTGAATAATGTGCTTTTTTAGTTTAATAAACTTCTTAACACTAAAATGCTTATTTAGTAAGCAACTAAAATATTAAATTACTAGAAAACTTAAAAATATGACTGTTAAGCCATTGATCAATCACACTATTACAATTACAAATCAGTGTCAATATTTAAATTCCATACATCAATATAATATATTTCATCCTGTTATGCTTACATCACTAAATGTTAAGCTCCACTTTATAGCAGTGCCATCTTCAACACATTGCTAGACAAATTTCACTACTTGCCACATGATTTTCAGCTCTTTATCTGCAACTAGGCACTTCATATTAATTTTATCTGGTGTTCCTGAAATGTTTTTGCATTGGGGCTATTGGAATTCTATCAGCATCCTATAGAGGTGAGCGTACAGAAAGACATGGACTATTGTCTCTAATACACTCAAACCTTTCATTATGAGTATTTTTATATTATAGAGTCTTTCATTATGAGTATTTTTTTTCAAGAATTGCTGAAGGGATTGTATTAAAATAGACTAGGATTAGAGAGCCAGTTTGGTGTTGTTAAGGCACCAGGCTAGAAACCGGGAGACTATGAGTTCTAGTCCTGCCTTAGGCACAAAGCCAGCTGGGTGACCTTGGGCCAGTCACTCTCTCTCAGCCCTAGGAAGGAGGCAATGGCAAACCACTTCTGAAATCTGAATTGGGATTTGTCTGCAGGGATTTGTCCAGGTAGTCTCTGAGAATTGGACATGATTGAACAGATTAAAAAAAAAAGACTAGGTTTAACACTTTGCAGTATTTTGGAAAAATAAGTTAAGATAATGGGCTGCTTAAAGGGTTATACAACCAACCTCTCTCTGCCTCACTCACAGAATCCTGCCTTGATCTTCTCACAGGCTCATGTCTGTAAAATCTCTGTATCAGTTTGTCTCTAGCTTGGTCATGTGCTGCTCCCAATGATATCTGGGGAGAAATCTCACACTGCAGAAGTTTTTGTTTGCATCTGGTGTAAAAAGATTCAACTAGTGTCAATGAAGAAATTCAGCTTCAACTAAAAATTGTACTTAGCCAGGCCCTAGTTTCAATCTTGGGTAGGCCTACCTCCAAGTGGAGTGCTGCAACTAGGATGCAACATGTCATCTGCAAGACTTTCCTCAGAAGTTTGGACTAAGTCTCAAGTTAAAAAAAAAAGTCTTGCTTCCTAGCCCTAATTCTACTCCATAATGGAGCTGGACTACAGGTTTGGTCACAAAGAGGTTGATGGCGGTTGGAATACATTATAATCCTCGTGTATAACAAAAATATATTCTGGATATTATATAAAGAGCGAACTTCCCAGTTCCTAGTTCCCTGCTCAAACAACTGCCCATTCTTAACCCTGTTTGGTCTTTTAGATCTTTTAAAAAACGCTATCATCTTTGTTTAATTGCAGTTTAACAGTGTTTGCAGAAGAGGTGAAAAGTTTGAAGACCCCTCTACGGTCCTATTTCACGACTGTGATAAAATCACTGTATCATCTGCATGCAGTGAAACCACTATAAGCCTGCCTGAAATATTCAGTGGGTGGATTTTTTTTTTCCAGTTAATCAACCATGAAATTAATGCAGCGGCTGAATAATAGGGCAATAGTGCAGCCTTGTTTGACTCTTTTTTGGTAGGGGAAGATATGCATCAAAACATGGGCAGGGTTCTAGTCTTGCTACTGGAGCAGAAGAGGTAGCAACAGGAAATATTGCCAAAACCAATTGTGGGATTCTTTCAGATCACAGCCCAGTGATGAGAACATACATTTCAGCTAATTCTGAAAGGGTGGTCCAAATAAGAATGGATTTATTTATTTATTACTGATTTACACATTCATCAAAATGGTGGTCTTTGGCTGGAGAATGATGACTTTTCCAACAGAGAAATGTCTTGTCCATTTATCTGCAGGGGAGTTTAATAGCCTTCTGTAAATCAAATGCAAATGGGAAGGCAGTTTGAAGAATAAGCAGTTCTTGCTCAAAATAACATTTCTTTCACAATGGAAGGAATAACATGTGAAACAACCAACCCCTTTTCTCCCTATTGCAGTATATTTCATGCTGTTGTGAAATTCTCTTGTCCTGTCCCATTTTTTAAAAAAGTATTAATATTGTATGCCACTCTTCTCTCTTATACACTGCCATTAACTTTTAGAAGCATTAGCCCTAAATGATGCAGTTCCCCCTTAATATGTTCATAAAGTTTCACGAAAATTTTAAGTCTTTCCTATTGCTTTTATTTTAATTGTCTAACTACCTGTCCCATTATATTATAATGGTAAGAACAGGTCATTAGTTATGTTTTCTATACAGTCATATATAGAGCAAACAGAACAGCATCAAAGAAAGAGCAAATAGAACAGCATCAATGGAAGAAAAAATGTTAAACATTTATTGCTATTTTACTATACCCAAAATGTGCATTGGATACTACCTGTATCTTTCTAGTAAGTTTGGTTAGATATTTCTTGCAAGAGGGAAGTCATGTTATAATTTGTATTGATTATTTTAATTATTATATTGATACTGTCATATCTTTATAAATATATTTTGTGATGTTTTAATTTCATTACAAAATGTTATGATATTTTAATTTAGAATTATGTCATATTTATAACAAAGCCACTGATAACATTACAAAAACACAGGACATCACATTAAGTGCTGTGTGGAGAAAAAACTTGATTAAAATAGAACAATATTTTCTTCCTTTTGCTCTCTCCCTTCCCTTTTTTTTTTTTTTTTTTTTGCAGCTGGGTTTTATGTTTGGCATCTGAGAGTTGGCCTTTCTTTCTCCTCCTTGGGAGCAAGCTTCTAGGCTATGTTTTAAAGAGTGCCAACTCACAGACAAAGAACAGCGATTAGACATGAGCTAGGAAATAATTTGATGCCTGTGCTTTTCCTTACTTATTTTTTTGGATGAACCTCCTTCTAATAACATATTTACATTCTGAATCAGGTGTAAATCAGGTGTAAGGAGAGTGGTCTAGCTCTGCTTTGAGGGCCACCTCGGTGATGCAATTTGAGTAGGTGTCTCAACTCAAAAGGTTGTGTCACTCTACCTCAATGCCTCACGTTAAAGTGGGCTACCTCAATCCGGCTTGCCACTTCACTCTGCAGAAAAAGGGCCTTCTGTGCATGTACAGTGCAGGCTTAGGAGACTCTTTTAGTATCCAAATCAAAGGGAAATGCTGTTTCAGCCCAGCCACACTAGACCAGACTTGACCAATGTGAAATGCCTTTTGGAAGATCTTGCACTGATGTAATATAAATGTGTTTTATTAACTCCCATGAAGGCTTATCTTTCAGTGCTCTGCTAGTAGAAAAAGGCAGAAAAAGCAAAAACTTACTTTGTAGAGACAAAGTACCTGATCAATAGTTGATTCTCCATTGCTAACTTGGAGGGACACAGGGCCTCCTTATTACTAAAGTTGCAGAAAGCTTTTTGCATCAACTGAAGCCTTGATTGAAGCCTCTGCAAGGGATGAGATTCTGGGTGGAATTTTGTGCTTAGAAGCAGTTCTGGATTATATTTTGAGGAAGAGCTGATTTTTCATTCCCAGAGTGGAAAATCCCTGATGCAGGCAATAGGCATGTGGTATTGCGGGGGTGGGGGGGATGTCAGGAGAAGTTCAGTCTGAAGGCAAAAATGGAGGCTGGGATGAGATTCAGGGTGGAATTTTATGCATAGAACTGGTTCTGGATTAGCTTTTGGGAAAGGGCTGATTTTTGGTCCCTGGAGAGGAAAATTCCTGATGCTGGCAGAAGGCGTGTGGCCCCCAGTGGTTGTAAGAAGTTCTCTCCAAATGCAAAAATGGAAGCCAGGATGAGATTCAGGGAGGACATTTATGCTTAGAATCGGTTCTAGTTTCTCTTTTGGGGAAAGGCAAATTTTGGGTCCCCAGGAAGAAAATTCTTGATGCTGGCAGTAGGCATACAGTTGCAGGGGGTTAAGAAAAGTTAACCCTGAATGCAAAAACAGAAGGTGGGGTTGAAATTCCAGGTGGAATTTTTTGCTTAGAACTGCTTCTAGATTCTCATTTAGGGAAGGGCCAATTTTGGTTCCCAAGAGAGGAAAGTTCCTGATCCTGGCGGTAAGCATGTGGTTTGGGGGGGGGTCGAGAAAAGTTAACTCTGAATGTAAAAGAGGCTGGGATAAGATTGGAGGAAATTTTATGCTTAGAACCACTTGTAGATTCTCTTTTCCAGAATGGCCAATTTTAGGTTCCAGGGAAGAAAATTCCTGATGTTGGCTATAGGCGCATGACTCCAGGATGTCAGGAAAAGTGCAGCCCAATGCAAAAATGGAGGCCAGGATGAGTTTCGGGGTGGAATTTCATGCATAGAGCCAATTCCAGATTTTCTTTTCTGGAATGGCCGATTTTAGGTCCCCAGGAAGAATAGGGACCCAGTTTGGGGCATCAGAAAAAGTTTAGTCCGAATTCAAAAATGAGGCTGGGATGAGATTTGGGGTGGAATTTTATGCATAAAACTGCTTCTAGATTCTTTTTTGGGGAAGGGCTGATTTTGGGTCCCAGAAGAGGAAAATTCCTGATACTGATGGTAGGTGTGCGGTTCTGGGGGGTTGGGAAAAGACCTGTCTGAATGCAAAAATGGATGCAATGATGAGATTTGGGGTGGAAGTTTTTGCTTAGAACTGGTTCTGGATACTCTTTTGGGAAGAGCCAACTTTTGATCCCCGGAACGGAAAATTCCTGATGCCAGCAATAGGCATGTGGTACTGGTTGGGGGTGGGAAGAAGTTCAGTTAGAATTCAAAAACAGAGTCCGAAATGAGATTTGAGCTGGAATTTTATGCTTAGAACCGGTGTTGGATTCTGTTTTGGGGAAGACTCAAGTTTTGGTCACCATACAGGAAAATTCCTGATGCCAGTGGTAGGTGTGCAGCTCAGGTGGTTTGGGAGAAGTTCAATCTGAATGCAAGAATGGAGGCTGGGATGAGGTCTGGGGTAGCATTTTATGCTTAGAACCAGTTCTGGATTTTCTTGTGTAGAAGGGCTGATTTTCGGTCCCTGGAGAGAGGAAAATTCTTGATGCAGGCAGTAGGCATGCAGTTTGGGGGGGGGGGTCAGGAAGAGTTCCATCTGTAAGGAAAAATGGAGGCCCAAATGAAATCCTGAGTGGAATTTTATGGTAAGAATTAATTCTGGATACTCTTTTCCAGAACAGCCAATTTTCGGTCCCTGGGAAGAAAATTCCTGAAGCTGGTGGTAGGCACGCGGTTCCAGGAGGGGTCGGGAAAAGTTCAGTCTGAATCCGAAAATGGAGGCTGGGATGAGATCCAGGGTGGAATTTTCTGCTTAGTACTGGTTCTGGATTTTCCTGTGTAGAAGCACAGATCCAGAGAGAGGAAAATTCCTGATGCAGGCAGTAGGCACATGGTATGGGGGTGGGGGGTGGGGGCCTGGTCCAAAGAAATGTAGTCCGAATGCAAAAATGGATTTTCTTCTCTGGGAGCCAAAAATCAGCCCTTCCCGAAAAGAGAATCCAGACCTGGTTCTAAGCATAAAACTCCATCTTGCACCTCATCCCAGCTTTTGCATTCAGACTGAACGTCTCCCAACCCCTTGAACTGCGCGCCTACCACCAGCATCAAGTATTTTCTGATCTGGGTATCATAAATTGGCCCTTCCCCAAAAGAGAATCCAGAACCGGATTTTAGCACAAATTCCACCCCTCCCCTCTCCCCCTGCATATATTGTGGTAAAGCCTGAAAAGATATATAATGGGGAAATTGCTTGCCGTTTTTTCCACAATTAGAATAAAAATGAATACACAAATATGTATATCAGGAGAAATGTATGAACATGTGCATGCAGATTTTTATTTGAATTCACAAAAGTAATAAGAAAATGAGACTGAACCAGATTTGTGGTCAGTAAAAGGAGAAACCGACAGAAAGTGGAAAGTGACAGATTTGTTCACCCCTAGTGAGTGGGCTCTGCTCAGTTTGCCAATGACCAGATGCTTCATGAGATGTAGCAAGACAGTTTTATGCTTATGGTACTGCAGTTGTAACATCAACATTTCTCTTGTCATACGACTGACACATTCAACAAAGCAACAGATGTACTGTGGATGTGTTAACTAAAGAAAGATACTGGATTCTGCACTAATAGGAGTATTTCCCCCCAAAGGAGACTAATTGATTTCACAAGCAACAACATATCCAAAAGAGGTACCCCATAATTATATCTTCAGAACTGAAACACGAGCCTTTAGTTACAATGACTTGCTATACTTTTGAACTGAAGCCTTATTTTTCACCATAGGTTAGATGCTGAAATGTCATTTAGTCCAGTGTACTGGGAAGAAGAAAATTTGATTAAGCATGTTTTTCAGGAAATGTAAATGAAAGAAAATACATTTCCAATATGGTCTCCGAAAATGTCTGGAACATGGATCTGAATATTTTTATGGAATTTACCTCTTTTTTTGGCTCCCTGAATTTGATTGCTATTTGATTTGTTCATTTAATTATCTTGTTAAAAAGGAGCTTTTATTTATTTGTTTATTTATTTTGCCTTTTCAGTTAACCATGAAATGGGACAAGTGCCATTTTATTTTACACTGATCAAGCATTGCCTAGCATTAGCCTTTGACAGTGTAGGGCAAATTCTAGGAGTTGGCTGATATCATTCATTCATTTCAATCGATGTTCATGGAAGTCAGATAACCTTTGAGTGTGGAGTTCCTGAGACCTATTGATGCTCCCTCCAGTCACTGATGAGGCCAACAATTCCTCCCATCATGCCTTTTGGAAATGAATAATAGTAAAAACATAATGTCACCTTCTTAAGGTGGCTCATTTTGAGAGGCGCACTGTATAAACAATTACTAACACAAGAGATATTTTGGATCTGAACACACATAACTCCAGACCTTTTCCACCCAGCACCCCTCCAAAATGATCATTGAGCATTGATTGGTTGGCTGGAATACTGGGTTAGTGCACTGCATGCTGCAATATTTTGGTACAGGTCACATTTGCATTTGCTAGGTTGCCATGTTCAATACATAATCACTGATTACTGCAGCGCTGTAAGAAACTGAAAAAGGTCATCCTTACTAATCCCTTGTTCTTGTTTCATGTCAACAGCAACAAAACATCTTACTGACATTTGAAAAATTAAAGTTGCAACACTCAAAAAACACCAGAAAAAATACCCCAGTCCAGATACCACAATATACTGTATATTGTAAAAATCAACAGGGAGATCATAAAAGCAGAGAGGGAAAACAATGCAGAAAAAAAGTATTCATTAATTAGATTGTTTTTCAAATAGTGATAACTTTCACCAACCCTAAGCACATTAACACTTGAAACTGTACCAACATTTTATTTTCAATGCACCAAAGAGAAACCTTTTGACATACAATATGCTAAGTTTTTGACCATATTTTGCCAAACATGCCACCACTGACTAGGTTACATAACTTGACAATTGATTATTTTTAAGCTGCAATGATTCATTTATCATGCTAAATCAAAACACATAAATCATAGTATGGCTAAGTATGATGAGCAAATCCAATCACTGGCTGTTTTATATCTCATGCTACAGCATTTTTCATCTAATGGGTATTCAACATTTTGATTGTAATTTCCATGCTTCCTAGAAACTGCTATTGACTTCCTACTCACTGCACTGTGCAAATTATAACAGAATGATGATATGTGTATCTAGACGTGAATCTTGAATTCACTGAGTTGACTTTGAGGTAAGTAAGTGTAGGACTGCAGTCTTAAGCATTTCTGGAATATTAGAGGTTGTTTTTCTCCTGTATACATTACAGAAGCTTTATATAGAAGAAAGATTTGTGGAATCTTGACATACCTGCTAGTAAAAAGATCACCAGCTTTATTGGCCACTGGAAACCTTTGCTTTGCATGAATGTTATGAACACTAGAAGAAAATGACTGCCATGGGAGGCCTACCTGATTATGGTTCTGGGTTTGCTTAATATTGAACAAACAGGTGTAAGAAGAGATCAAGGTCTCTCTTTCTTTCTCCCTCCATACTCTCTTCCCCAAACACTGTTTTTCCCACCATACAATCTTCCCTTCTCAATGAAGGTTAAAAGTTACAAGAGATTAAAATACAGCAGGGAGTGCCAAGCCATTTAGACAAAATATTCCTTTCAGACTTAGCCAGAAGAACTCAGAAGAACTTAGCCAAAGAACCCATTCAAGTAAACATTCTTCCCCGACCAAACAGACCTCCATAATCAAATAACAAAAGATTTCTTCTCCAGGAAAGTTAACATTCCAATCTAGCAGGGCTAGACAGGAAAAACTCAGCAGCTCAGTTGTCAAAGTCAGCCTAACTGCCCTAAACAAAGGAAACCACAACTCAGCAGGGTGTCTGACCACAAAGCGCCTCCCCTCTGAACTCCAGGAAATTGCACTTTCCTAGAATTCCTAGAGAGCTCTCCCTTCCAAAAAACTGGCTAAGTGCGCTTTCTCAGAAATTCCTAGAGGGCGGGAACACTTTCACATAACAATAGCAAAGCTTTTCTATATAAAGGGCTTCCAGGAAATTTCTAAGCGTGGCCACCTCCGACCAGCAGACTTTGTACCATGGTCTCGGAAAATAAATTTCTGGTTCAAGCAATTGTCTGCCTGTGCTTTTATTCCTGGCTCAGAAAACGAGGTTGATAAGATTTTCTTCAAACACAGGTTAAAAAATATAGATAAACAAGCTAAAATAAAATGAAATGGCTGCCACAGGGTCAGAGGGCCAGTCTCAAAACACCCATTTATCAGAACCTGAAGGGATGAGCGTGTTTCCTGCTACGATCACTACCATCTCAGGATATTCATTAACCTCCCAAGTGGTGTCAATCATCAAGTGGCTGCTTTGCTTCAATGCAAGCTTAAGTAAAGCACCTCCATGAAGCTGCTTCACAAAGTCCCCTTACTCCTAAAAGTGAAACTGAAGGTTCATGAGTTGCCTCCAGAGCATATGAACTTCAATGAAGGTTCCTCAAATCGAGCTTGCTGACTAAGTGGATATGTCCATGTCGTTATCTTGGCAAACATTTTGGAAGTAGATCTCCCCCACCACCACCCCTTTCCCTTTTTCTTTGGTACTTCCCAGTACAGCCCACAGTCTTGGATTTGCTGAGGATTTCTGATGGTGGAATTTTGAAAGGACGATCCAATCCAATATTGAGTTATTGAAAAAAGCAGGATAATTACCGAGCCATAGAAATTAAGCAAAATTTTGTGCTCAGCATGGGATCAGCTATTTCAAGCCATTCGTGTCCAAAAGAATGCATTAAAATTACTCACACTAATTACTGACTTTGATAAGTATGCTCCATTTTTTCTGCATGTGATATTTAGAACTATGAATATTTCTTTTTCAGATATAAACATATTTCACTCACTTACAAATATTCTCAAGATCTTTCTGGCACAATTTTTAAGAGCAAGAGGGAAGGATGGAAAATTTTTGATAACAGGGAAAGGGGTGATTTTGAGGGCAGCTAACATGAACCACCTCTCTTTACACGTGTTATGGAAAGGGATGGCCCTTAATTAGAGATTACTATAATTAATTAAGGATTCATAATTATTAAAGAATAATTATTAATTAGAGATTGTAAAAGAGATTGCTGCTCTTATGGACAAGCAATCGTAAAAACTGTTTAAAAGAAACCGTTAGAAAGAGTCTACTTCTGCAGAATTTCTAAACCAGCCAAGTTTTGGTTTAGTTTTTTTAATAAAAATCCTTAAGAAATTTCACCAAATCTGAACCAGTAACAGATAGAAGTTATTCTTACTTTAAAAACATTACAAGATGACCCAGGATCTCTTCGATCTTAATTTTTTTAACCCCAGGACCAGACTGTTTGAAGAGTAGAAGGTTCTTTACCAGTGGTTCCTAGCATGGCCATTTGCACCTAACCATGACACAAACATGCCCTGGTAATAGCTTTGTCTGCTGTGGCCCTACGACATTCGTTTCCTCTTTTCCCCTGGCCAAGGCAGGTTTAACTCATCCATATCTCTATTAATGTTAAAATAGTATTTCTCCTTCTTCCCTGCTCCTTATTCCTATAGTGTCAAAAGGCAACATTAAAGTATATAAAATCTGTCATGCTTTGCCACACATTACTTTGGGTGAAGTCGGGTGACTGCAGTGACTTGAAAGAGAGGCAATGAGACAGGACTGGGATCAGCAACAGGGACAGCAAAGGTCATGTTGATATAGGTTTCTGCTGACACAGAGATAGCACTTCAGCTCAGTGGTGGGGAAAGGACCATTTACAATCTTGGAAACATGGGGAGAGATTACTCTTCAGAGCCCAAGTACTAGTATAAGCATGCTGGGCTTTATAACATTTTTCTTTGAAGGATTGAAGCCCCTTTTGTCATTGTAAGTTCAGCCCTTGTCTGCTCTTCCCACGAGGTGAACTCTAGCTCAACTTGGTTCTAGCTAATTTTTATCCCTCTAAATCCTCTATGGATCTGCTGCAGCAAAATTCACAAATTCATTCCCACTAGAACCTATGGTGGGATTGATTTTCATGGTTACTAAAATGATGGACGATGGCTGCCCTTGTAGGAAACCAATGGGTTTCTTCATTTTCCCTTTCTTGCTGGAATCAAAATAAGAGGACTTTGACTTTGGTCATTTGATGGTAAAACTGCTAGTCTGTGTCTGAGAAAGTGACTTCAATTCAAATATGCAGAAAACCAGCTCCCCCTTCCTGGTCTCAGAAGGGAGTTGGGAAAACAGAGGACCATTTTCTCATTAATTCATATCAAGACCTACAAATTTTCCAGATGTAGAGCTGTTTTCAGATTACTTTAAAATTGGTAATAAATGCATACAGTAAATCCAATCTAGAATAGAGTTCTGAATGACATGAATCAAATGCAGAAAGCTAGCACAGCACCATCCTAAAGTAATCAGAATTGTTGTTTGCACATCTGCTGCAAAACAGAACATTCGGATAAAATCCCAGCTGACACTTGAGAAGAAAGTTCTTTCATTCTTGTTATACTTCTTAGCACAAACAACCCGTGCGGCTCATTTGTTGTTCCTCCGTCAAGACCCATTTCAGGGCTTATTTTGATAGCATGGTATGTTGTTTCCCTGTGCATTCATCATAGTTCAAGAAAGTTTGTCTTTTTCAAATTGCTTCTTCATTTCTTTGTTCAATTCAACCTGATTATGGAAAAATAGCCACAGAACAACAAAGGAACAATGTGGCATAAATGGACTAGTTCAGGCAGCTGGTGAGAGATTCTGCTTGCAAAGAAGAACATGCACAGGTATTGTAAACCATCACTGGAAATGGCAGACTGAGCTGTGGTCCTATGCCCTTGTGTAACAATTAACCCTTTTTCAACCAAATAGCAAAGAAGAGGGCTTCCTAATAATTTGGTCAGATTCCCCTGAGTTCTTTAACCTGGAATATTTTCCTCTTTCTATTTTTTTCTCTCTGCCCCTGCACCACTCATTTACTCCTGTTTCTTACAGACACATTATATATTCTGTTTCTTGTTCTATTCTTCTTTAGATCTTTCCCACTGCTCTACTTACAAATCATTTATTTGAGCTATATTTAGTCTCAGGTATGTGCAGCTGGTGGCAATGCTGGATGACCTTGTCTGAGTTTTGAAGCTAAGCAGGGTCAGACCTGCTTGGGGGACCTCTGGGGAATACCAGGGCTGCAGATTAGACTGGGAAGTTGGAAAAACATCAAAGAAGATGACAGTGGGAAACCACTGTTGTACTGTTGCCAAGAAAACTCTATGGATGTCTCCACAAAGTCTGCAGGAGTTGAGATCAATTTGAAGGAGACTTTACTTACTTACCTGCAATTATATGTAATGAAGCATTAAAGGCTGTGTCCTTGGGGACATGTCCCTCTATTCATAAGGAAGATTGTAGGGCATCTCATTTAAGTGTATGTTTTGTCCAAACATGTGATTATGGCAATGCCCTCATCCCAGAAACATGCCTCATTTCTATATAAATATTACAATAGGTCAAATGTTTCATAAAATAGCCTTACCCCCTTTTAAAAATAATTATTTCATTTCAAGAGAGAGAGAGAATAAAATCTAACAGAAAAAATATACAATGAGCAACATACACAATCTAAATACTCACAAGACCACTAAAACCTCCAACTTCATCTCAATAAATGAACTTAAAAACTGCCATAAAAATTGGTTGATGAATACAGTCCAATTTCTTATTAATGTAAGAAATACATTTTGATCATTTAATGGTGACATCATTTATGTATGAGCAACCTCTTCCAGCTTTTATTCTATTAGTTAACTGTTCGGCTCTTGCCAGTTGCCACAAAAGTTTATGGCACCTTTTAATCATTTATCCATTTTCATCTTTCTAAGAAGAAGCTATTCCAATGGCGATAAAAAGTAAGTTGCTCTTTGTCTACTAGATTTTCATTTGGACCTTCAAACATTGATGAAAGAACAAAGTGGGGTTTGATTCTATTTTAAATGTTTGTAGTACCTTCTTGAAAGATTGTATTCAAAATATTTTGAGTAGCTGAACTTCTCCATCAGTTATTAGTAAGTTCCTTGTGTACAATTTGTTCACAAACAGTTGTTACTTACTGAACCATGAGAAGACTCTTAAACATAATATGTTTCAAATAACCTGTATTTCAACTTTCAAATTACTTGTTCTCACTTCAGTTCTGTTCCTCTTTCATCACTGGTGCAATGTACTGTCATTGGCGATCACTCGTAGCCGAGTAAGATTGTCTTCCAAAGGTAAAATTTTAACGGTGGATCCGTAAGTGGCTATAAAGGCCAATTCTGGATCCGCACAACCTCCCACAGTGAGGGCATAGGTTTCCGGGTGGGAGACGGTCATGATGAGGGTTTGCCTGACGTGCCTTCCTTTTAGCTCTTTTCTCCCTTTCACCCTGTACTTGTGCTTCTTCAAAGTCCATAGCACCATTAATAAAGGCTGACCTCCAATTGAAACGCTCATGAGTTAGGGCTTCCCAGTTCTCAATGCTGATATTACATTTTTTTAAATTAGCTTTGAGAGTGTCTTTGAATCTCTTTTGCTGTCCACCAATATTCCGTTTTCCATTCTTAAGTTGTATATACAATGTATATACAATGTACTGGATATACTTGGAGGCACTGGGAGGTTTGAAATGTAGTGAAGACTCAATGTCTACTTTTGCACTTCTTGAATACTGGAGAGCCAGAGGGTTTCTTTGTTAAAATCAAATGCCTAAAGATGGCCTAAACCAGTGTTTTTCAAACCTGGCAACTTTAAGATGGATGGACTTCATCTCCCAGAATTTCCCAGTCAGCATGCTGGCTGGGAAATTCTGAGAGTTGAAGTCCACCCATCTTAAAGTTGCCAGGTTTGAAAAACACTGACCTAAACCCTTGTTCTGTCTCAAGTGCTGGGTGGTTTGTGGTTGGTAGAAAAAGAGAGACATCAGCCTTAAAAGAGTAATAGTAGCACAAACATTTCAAGGGCCTAATAACCTCACACTTTCATAAGGTTAAAGGATAATCAATCCTTAAAGGTCACTGGAAAGGAAAAGGCCATATAAAATGTTGCATTCTTTTTGGAGGCTAGCCTGAGATGAGTAGGCAGGGCAAAGGTTCCGTAAGGACATGCAATGAATGATGTTTGAAGAAAAAAGCAGGAGGAGAGCAGGTTTTAAAATAGCCATTACTCCTTGAGGACAGTAATGATCACTCTTTCTGCCAGCTAATTCAGGCAGTAAGTTGCTATCACTTCTCAGGATGATGAATTTAGATAGTGAATATTGAGAGACTGGAATTCAGAAAGGACCACAGGGGAGAAAAGAGGAAGGCATGTTGGGAGGACCTCATGGTTTGGGGAAATTAAAAAACTGATCACTTAGCTACACAAAGTTAAATATCCGTTAGAAATGCAACTGTCTGTCCAGGGCATCAGAATCTACAAGATGGTAGGTATGGTCTTGCAAAAGAAACCTGCTTCTTCTGCACATGCACTGAATTCCCCTGCAGACACCCAGGAGTTGAATATGGCTGGCTGGAACCTAATAGGAGCATGTCTATTGGAAGGGAGAACATATTGTAACATTTTGTTGCAAGTCCCGTTTGTCCGTTGCTGCTAGTTCAGCATTAGGAGTTCAAGTGATAAGAATGTGTGCACTGACATCATGTTATCAGTACAGCGAGAGATGTCTGAGTTCTAAATTAGAAATATTTAACAATGAAACAGCACTTGAATGAAAACAGGAAAACTACATTATGGATCTGACCAGAATTTATTCAAATACTAGATGTGTACTTCTTCAGATGCTCCAAGAAAAACAGGTTTATCATTAACTACAAAACAACAGCAACAAAAGAGTCTGGATGTAGAACAATGAAGTTCTATTTCAAAGTGGACATGTTTGTGTATTATGTGTGTTAAAAGAATATATTGATTTCTTTCAAGTAAATGGTTTTTTTGTTTTGCTTTTTACTTAAAACAGAAAGGAATAGAATCTTTTCCTGAACCAAAGTATTCTTCTGGGTTGCTAGGAACAACATCCCTTGTGCGGGGAGATGGGTGGTGATATAAGTTGAACAAATAAATAAATAAAATATCTGCTGTGCAAAATCAGTTTATTAGCAATTAAAGTGACAATGCTTGTCTCTAGGAAGAAAAGTGATGTATAAGTCTCAGAGGTAGGTTTGTAGTCCAAAAGAAGAAAGGTGATTCATTACTTGGAGAAGTTTATCTCAGATAACTTCCCAGAAGGGGCATTCCAGGCTGGATTAGGGGAAGAACATATCCATGTCTTTTGAGACCTCACCATCATATTATGATTACAGGTCACAGATGGCATTGGTTGCTCCTTACTCAGCTTTCAGAGGAATGTCTGTGAGCTTTGGTTGTAGAGAGACATCTTTACTTTAACAAGCAGCCTAAATCTCATATTTGAACTCTAATTGTTATCTTCATTTCCCAGGAGAAATGCACATCTTCTTTGTCACTTACTTTAGGGCAAAGACTCTCCCTGACTATGGTTCTGGACGTAGAGCCCTACATAATTGTCCTATGCCCATCCCCCCACTCCCCCCACCCCATTATTCTTCCTTAAGCTGAAGTTGAGAAGCATGAAACCAGTTATACAATTGCCTTTTGATTTCTTTAGCCATTGATGTAAAGAACATAAGGGAGCATGTTCTCTGGTACTAACTTCTCCATTCCTGAGTTCCTGTTTTAGGTGGGTAAGGATGGAGATGTGATTGAATTTAGTTGACCATTTTATAGCCTCCTATAGGCTTGGGAACCTTTGGTTCTGGATTCTGAAGAGAGTTAAAACTATAATCAGCCAAATATGGTTACCCTTTCACTGCAGACATTTCTTGTTAATACAGCAATGCATTTCCATCCTGATTTATGCACTGGTTTATGAGCATCTGAAGAGAGCCATTGTGATGTGCATAGGTAAATGAACTATTACAGATAAAGTCAAAGAGAAGGTACGAGATGGTAATAGCAATGTATCATTCCTGTGAATGCTGAATACATCTGATTAAGTTCTATTATATGCTTTTTGTATTTGGCAACTGAAGTGCCTGGATCTTCTTTATTTGACAATTGTAAGTTTATTTATTTATTTATTTATACGTATATTTATACCCCGCCCATTTCCTCCCTAACAGAGGACTCTGAGCGGCTTACATACATTGTTATACATTTTCCATTTATACATTATACTTAGTCCACGTGCAAGGGGAGGGGGTAAGGGAACCGACTCTTCCTGGCTTTCCGGACTACATGTCCCAAGGTGCCTTGCATCGGAGCCGGCTGCTGACGTCCTGTAGGTATTGTTGCTTCTGGGATCTGCCTCCATTCGAAAGATCTTCCATCCGATGAAACCTGACCCCCGACAGGACAGGAGGCCAGCATATTTTCCCACTTACGGTGGTACCCAATTTATCTACTTGCATGCTTTTGAACTGTTGGGTCAACAGGAGCTGGGACTAGCAATGAGAGCTCACCTCGTTGTGCGGGGATTTGAACTGCCGACCTTCCAACCGGCAGCCCTACAGCTTCAGCGGTTTAACCCGCTGAGCCAGCCCTAAAGTTAACAGGATTTAAGAAAGACTCTGCAATTAAAAGAGGAAAGAATACTTGCACCCTGCTAATTGTTCAGAGTACAGCAAAGTGGAAGCTAAGGCTGAAATTTCTATGCCATATACATCTACAGTAAATGCTGAACTAGGGCTATATCTATCATTGGCAATAATCTGGTGAAAGCCCAATATAAGGCTATTTTTATATTCACAAGATACATGAGTGAATAACATACTAATCCCTAAAAACATACAAAAACCAAATAGACTAATTTATACCTGGGGATCATAACTAATTTAATCTAATAATTCATCTAGAGCATGAGGATAGGTAAATTTAAGGACTTAATATTAACCTTTTTATATATCAGCCTTCTCTGTCTTGCCTGGCTAACATGAGTGTTTTATCCCTGCATCCAACATTTGCTGAAATCATCATAAGAAGTTATTTATATGAGAAAGGTCAGCATAACAAAATAGATCCAGAGAAACCCAATATGATACCTTTATATCCTACTGTTGAGATAAGAGTAGGATATAAAGATGAATGATGTTAATACCTTCACAAGCCCAATGATGGTTAACAAGGTTCAATGAATAATAACAAGGTAGGACATGAAAACGTAGAAAGGCTCATCTTAACCTGACAGAGAGGTAGCATTACATATGATAAAAAAGAGGATCTTCTGCAACCCAGAACCCACAAACAAAGGTTTGTGCACAGGTTGTTGTTGTTCAGTCGTTTAGTCATGTCCGACTCTTCGTGACCTCATGGACCATAGCACGCCAGGCCTTCCTGTCCTCCACTGTCTCCCGGAGTTTACTCAAATTTGTGCAAAGGACCTCTTCAAAACTGCTTTAAAAAGTAACACCCCTTCTAAATGCAAAACTCCTCCATTTGTGTTGCTTTGTGTTGTTTCAAATCTCTTACTCAGTGATTTCCCATGCTGCACATGCAAAAAAGTCAGCTATTGAAAGTGCCAGAAGAAGCTTCAAGGAAACAAAAAGTTGTTCACAGAGAGAAAGTACCACCTAGGATATGAAGTGTCTTTCCAAGCCATCTCAGAGGCCTATTGCCCATCCTGAAAAAAGAAGCAAGAGGAGTTATTGGAATCTTTGGGGTCTGATGTCTATAACTGTGTATTTTGTTATCAAAAAGCTTATGAAAAATGTAGGCATGATTAATCTATCTGATAACTCCTGTTTCTTGTAACTGATTGTTTCAGGTTAATAAGGTAAGTGGGGTGCTTATCATTAATAAACAGTTTACAGTATATTCTATTTTAATAACCTCTGAGCCATTTGTACAGATGGCAGGAATATCACACAATCCCAAATGTTATGCACTGTAATCTATGGGATAATATTGTGGGAGGCTGCCCTAAAGACGTGAAATTCAGCTCTTCTTTCCCTACATTCCTGTCTTACAATAGGGAAGGAAAAACAAAACAAAACACTGCTTCTATAGAAACAGAGACAATGGTAGAAATGCTATTCAAATTGTAATTCTCTAGGGTCACCAAGCAATATCATCTGCATTCTAAAGACCATCATACAGTATTTAGGAATATCATAAACTCAGCTTCAATGAGAGATCTTTACAACCAGCTGGCATTGTGAAGAGTCACAAGAGTTGGGAACACACAGAATCTACTACTGACTTCTCACTTTTGGTCCTCTGTCAAGGAGGACCAAAATTGAAATTACAAGAAAGGAAAGGGTAGTACCCAGGCTCACAAGTGAGTAGATATGCCACCTTCTGATTTAGAAAAAAATATTTGTCCAGTTTGAGCCTAGCCATTTGTCAGAGTGACCTCCTTCAAGCTGATGATTGTGAATGTCATGAAAAGTCAGCATATTGTTACATCTAAATATATCATTACTGTATTAGTATTGCCAAGACATGGAAAAAGAGAGGAAGTACATATTGGGGGAAGGGAAAGAGGCAACGGTGGAGTTCCCTACTTCATGTGCCAGGATTAACATGGGATTTGTGACCTTTGGCTGTACTCAGGGGTAGGAGATGGAATGGATCCACAGAACAAAACGTCTGGTTCCCTCCTGTATTCAGTCTTCCATGGGGGGGCGGGACAACGTTTTGTATATTCTTAGGGACATATTCATTCATTCTTACCTCACAATAATACAGAGGAAAAACACAGTTGCCACACAACAAGTGTCCCGCCTCATTTACAGGGCTCAAAAGCAACTCCTCACCCCCAACGAATATTACTGAAACAGCCTCAGTCTACTATAAATTGAAGATGGCCACGATTATTCAGCACTACTATCTATTCTTTCCCCCTTTTGAAAGCCATAAAAATGGACTAGAAATCACAACAATTGATTTTTAAAGCCCATTTCATCATTTCAAAAATCCCAGTCTTCCCATCTTTCTCTCAGTCTATGAAGGTTCTCAGTCATCCAGGTGGAATTGTCTGTAGCTTGAATCATGTCAACTGGATTTCTATTTTCTTAGTGGAAACGTTTCACTCCTTATCCAAGGAGCTTCTTCAGTCTGAGTAAAGTTAGTAAGGGAATCCTTAAATATGTTTCTAGGCTGGCTGTGTGACCTTGCACCTGGGGCTAGGTCATGGTTATTTTGAGATGTTTGTTTCTAAGTCCCTTTATCATCTAAAGGAGGATCGTTAAGATTACCCTGCTGCTGTTGAGCTTGTGAAATGGTCTTAATCTTCCTAGGCACAGAAGACAAAGCAGGAAGGAAGATAGGGGAAAGGTTATGCCTGAGGCCCCCACCTCTATTCAAGGAAGGATTTTCCAAGTTGGCATGAATGGATTCCTTGACCCCTCTCTCAAACCACCTATCTTCTCTGTCTAAAATGTGAACATTAATGTCCTCAAATGAGTGTCCTTTTTCCTTTAGATGAAGATAAACTGCTGACTCTGGTCCTGTGGTGTTACTTCTCCTGTGTTGGGCCATCCTCCTGTACAAAGGTTGTTTGGTTTCTCCAATGTAGAGTTCAGAGCACTCCTCACTGCACTGGATTGCATACACTACATTGCTTTCCTTGTGTTTTGGAGTTTGATCTTTGGGGTGTACAAGCCTCTGTCTCAGTGTGTTGGTGGGTTTGAAATATACAGGTATGTGGTGTTTGCCAAATATCCGTTTTATCTTTTCAGACACGCCAGCCATGTAAGGAATGACCAGGTTCTTCCGTTTACTCTGAGTCTCAGCCCTATCTGTCGCTGTTTTAGGTCTGGTAGACTTAGATTTAGTGAAGGCCCAATTTGGATATCCACAGGCCTGCAGAGCTGTTCTTTTTGGAATCCATGGAGGTGGGGATGGTTTCTGCTCTGTGTGACAATGTCCTGATGACTCCTAGTTTGTGCTGCAGTGGATGGTGGGAGTCAAACATCAGGTATTGATCTGTGTGTGTGGGTTTCCTGTAGATCCCTATTTCTAGCTTGCCACCGGTCCCAATGAGGACTTCACAGTCTAGGAATGCCAGTCTGTTGTCCTTGGTGTCTTCTCTGGTGAAGCTAATGTTGGCATCTATAGTGTTTATATGGACCATATAAACACTATAGATGCCAACATTAGCTTCACCAGAGAAGACACCAAGGACAACAGACTGGCATTCCTAGACTGTGAAGTCCTCATTGGGACCGGTGGCAAGCTAGAAATAGGGATCTACAGGAAACCCACACACACAGATCAATACCTGATGTTTGACTCCCACCATCCACTGCAGCACAAACTAGGAGTCATCAGGACATTGTCACACAGAGCAGAAACCATCCCCACCTCCATGGATTCCAAAAAGAATGAAAAGCAGCATCTGAGAACAGCTCTGCAGGCCTGTGGATATCCAAATTGGGCCTTCACTAAATCTAAGTCTACCAGACCTAAAACAGCGACAGATAGGGCTGAGACTCAGAGTAAACGGAAGAACCTGGTCATTCCTTACATGGCTGGCGTGTCTGAAAAGATAAAACGGATATTTGGCAAACACCACATACCTGTATATTTCAAACCCACCAACACACTGAGACAGAGGCTTGTACACCCCAAAGATCAAACTCCAAAACACAAGGAAAGCAATGTAGTGTATGCAATCCAGTGCAGTGAGGAGTGCTCTGAACTCTACATTGGAGAAACCAAACAACCTTTGTACAGGAGGATGGCCCAACACAGGAGAAGTAACACCACAGGACCAGAGTCAGCAGTTTATCTTCATCTAAAGGAAAAAGGACACTCATTTGAGGACATTAATGTTCACATTTTAGACAGAGAAGATAGGTGGTTTGAGAGAGGGGTCAAGGAATCCATTCATGCCAACTTGGAAAATCCTTCCTTGAATAGAGGTGGGGGCCTCAGGCATAACCTTTCCCCTATCTTCCTTCCTGCTTTGTCTTCTGTGCCTAGGAAGATTAAGACCATTTCACAAGCTCAACAGCAGCAGGGTAATCTTAACGATCCTCCTTTAGATGATAAAGGGACTTAGAAACAAACATCTCAAAATAACCATGACCTAGCCCCAGGTGCAAGGTCACACAGCCAGCCTAGAAACATATTTAAGGATTCCCTTACTAACTTTACTCAGACTGAAGAAGCTCCTTGGATAAGGAGTGAAACGTTTCCACTAAGAAAATAGAAATCCAGTTGACATGATTCAAGCTACAGACATCTTTCTCTCAGTTCTGTGATTTATTCCAAAAGTCTGTGTTAGTCCTCCTGCTACTGTGCATTTATGTGGAAAAATTTCATACAGTCATAGAGTGGAGACTGTCCTTTAATTTTTATTTATTTTATTTATTTATTACATTTACATCCCGCCCATCTCCCCCACAAGGAGGGACCCTGGGCGGTTAATCCCCTTATTCTTGGCTTCCCCAGCTTGATTACTCTCCAGATTATGTGGACATTGTCCCAGAATTCTCAACCATAGTCATGATAGCTGGACAGTTTTAGGAGTTGAACTGTATGCATCTGGATTTTACCACATTTGGGAAGATTACATTCTACTTGATGGATTACATCTACTGCTAAAATGTATGTGAGTGTCTTACAGTGCCATAATGCTCCATCATTATATATTTTGCACTCAATCCATCTTTTGATCACAGAAAAGAGTTCATTTTAACATCAGTTTGTGACAGTGGGATATGCTACCAGGAAGCAAGCAAAAACACCATTAAAACGGTGATTATTCACTCCAAAATTGTGAGAACATTGGGAGTTTAATATTAATGAGTTTACACTATAAAAAAACCAACATGACTTAGGAACCACACTTTTCTATATAATTTAACACAGAACTCTGCCTCCTTATTAGATGCTGGAAGAGCTAATTAGGTGCAATCACTTAAAATGCAGAAAATGTAGTAATGAAATGTGGCCTGGTACAATTATGTTGCCTTCAAAGCAATTCATTCAAGTCTAGGGGCTACACATTATGTTTACATTATGTTTCCCATCCCCATAATGAGTTCACACACTGTGACATGTAAAATCGCCACATTATCATGTCACATGGTTTCACTGTATGAATTTTCTCACCACAGCCCCCCAGGCTCCAGTAGTGGCCACCAATGGCACAGTAGGTGAGAGGAAAGCAAAGAACTCTTAACCTTATTATGCTTAACAGCCAAAATCTGGCTTCTAAAATGGCTCACAGTTATTAAAATACAAGAACTTTGTACAGTGGATTCCCCCCCCCCATTTTTTTTTACATAGAACTTGAATTTATTTCATTTTACACACAACTCTGAAAAAGGAGTTCCACAGGAAAGGCCAACAAAAAGTGCCTTTGATCTGGCAGATGCTTATTAATTATTTATATTTCTTAGACCTCTATCCCACTTTTCCTCCAGAGATTAAGGTGCCTTAATGTGGGGATCTTCCTTTATTTTTCACCCTGCCACAGCAACCCTGTGAGGTTGATTAAGAGAGAAGTGGTCCAAATTTATCAAGGGTGAAGATGAATTGCTAATAGTCCTAAACTAACCTTTTAACCATTACATCACATTGGCTCTCCACTGTGATTTATTTGCTCAATGTCAATGGCAAATTTCCCCAAACCAACAAATATGAATTTGTCGTAGAGTAAATAATATATTGGACAGAGTAACTATACACCCCTTGGTAGTACAGATGTCCAATAATATAACTACAGATCTTGTCAGGAGTGGTTTTAGACTTTCTGCTTCCAGCAAATCTATGGTAACCTCTACAGAAATCACTTCTCTAGAGCTCTTCCTGGAAGACAATGCTCTCTGAAAATTTAGAGTTTACAGCCCCAATACATTTGGATGCAGCTAATCCAAGGCATTGAGGGAGCACTGAGTAATCAGTTTTCTCTGCACATCTTGATACTGTATTCACTGTCATAGCAAGGAGGACAGAAAAATACAGTTGTTTTCTGAGCAAAAGGAATAAAAAGGATATGATCTTTCAATTGCTTTTTAACTGTTTAGGGGCTTAAGGATATATTTGTGCTAAACAAGAGATTTTTTTCTCTCTAAAGGGTGACATTTTAATTTACCTTAGGTAAAAAAAAGGTAAAGGTTCCCCCCGCACAGTTGTGCAGTCGTGTCCGACTCTAGGGGCCGGTGCTCATCTCCGTTTGTTAGCCGAAGAGCCAGCGTTGTCCGAAGACACTTCCACGGTCATGTGGCCGCGTGACACGCGGAACGCTGTTACCTACCCACCAAAATGGTACCTATTAATCTACTTGCATTTGCATGCTTTCGAATTGCTAGGTTGGCAAGAGCTGGAGCTAGTGCGGGAGCTCACTCCATCACGCAGGGCTAGGGATTTGAACCTCCGAACTTGTGATCTTCCGATCGACAAGCCTGGCATCTTACCTGCTGAGCCACCACACTTTCAAATAAACTCTTGAAATGTGGTGGATCCAAGCCTGGCCCTTCACATTCTTTGGGGAAAACACAGTGCATTGTTACTGTTGCAATGAAAAAAGAATCTGCTCTTGGTTTGTTTCTGTGTTTATTGTTCTGTTCCATGAGCATTACTCACTGAAATCATCAGGTTAGCTTCTCACAACATGGAGATCTGCATTATTAGCTGCTAATACCAGCAGATCAAGCAGGTTTTAAAAAACTAGATGGGTAATGCTGCTGAGAAATGACCACAGTAAAGCTGTTCCAGTGTCTAAGCCATGACCATGCCTATCATCATTTCATTAATAAAAAAAAAATTCTAGGAAGCAAAGAATGGTTCCAATATCCACCTTTCCCATTGAACAGTCCACCCACAAGATTGGTGGTCCTTCCCTCTATAAAAATACTAGAAGGTACAAAACTATATAGCCCCAGTGTCCTCTGTAAGCAACAGTAACTAAAAAAAAATGTTGTGATCTGAGATAGACAGCATCCCCTCTCCCATGTACAAGAGAGAGAGATGCACTTGAACCTGTCTTCAGCATTGGTGAAATGGTAGCAGGCCACCTTGGGGGATCCAGAACAAGAGATATGACTCCAAATATCTTCAACCGCTTAAAGTGACCTCCCATCACATGATACCTCATTCCACCCCATGGTTGGGTTGGCCTTGTTTATAGCAGTTGCCAAGAGGGCAGTTTGTTTACCCAGCAAAAATGTGATGATGCATTTTGAGATTGGAGAGGTAATCCCTGAGGGGGGAAAAATGACCAGAAAGGAAAGAATCTTCTTGCTAACACTGAATCACATTTAGTCTTCTGCCCTTATTATTTGTAGTTCACTGCTTTTGGTAGTTTTTCCACATCCTGTACAATCAGATAGAGTTGGCATGCTCTGAGTCCCATCAATTAACCAGTATATCTGATAGAAGTGGGCCTCCTCTGTCACAGCACCAGCCCTCTGGAACAGCACCCCCCCCCACCAAGATCCATATAGCTCTTACCCTACCCTCATTTAAAAGGTCATTAAAAACATGGCTTTTCCCTTGGGTTAGGGTAGATAGCAGGCCTCTTATAGGATTATGTATGTTGAGCTTAAGGCATTTTCTCTTCCAGATGGTTTTTGTAGTGTTTTTATTGTAGAAAGCCACGCAGGATTATGGTGCAGGCAGCCTTAAATCTTATATTAAGCAAATAAATACATATTCATATTTAGCTAATGTTCTTTGACGTTCTTCTATTTAATGCAATTGCCACTGGCAGCTACTTGTACATGTGAGTTTACTCTTCAGATTAAAAGATAGGCGGAAGAGGGTACTGCTGCTACCTTTTCTGAGTTGAATTCCATTCAGTAGACCTTAAAAAGAGCCAGTTTGGTGTAGTGGTTAAGGCACTGGGTTAGAATCCAGGAGATCCTGAGTTCTAGTCCCGCCTGAGGCACAAAGCCAGCTGCGTGACCTTGGGCCAGTCACTCTCTCTCAGCCCTAGGAAGGAGGCAAGGGCAAACCACTTCTGAGATCTTGCCAAGAAAACTGCCGGGATTTGTCCAGGCAGTCGCCAGGAGTCAACGCTGACTCAAAGGTGTGCGCGTGTGCGCACACCCCCCCCCTTAAAAATGGGTGGCAGTAAGTTAAAAATTCATGAGTTGACAAAGTGAAACATTGCAACACTTCACCCACAGGTATTTGTGTAAATAGATAGAATTAAATTTATTTTCACTTATCATATATAATCGTGGTTAAGCTGAGAATTTTAGGTGCCAAAATGTGCCCAAAAAAATTGGGTTTGTCTTATTCGCGGATGGGCTTATCCACGAGTATACAGTATATGGTAATACTTTTAAAAAGAACCATATTTCCTGTGTATATTTGCATATGAACCCATCAACTGATAAGCAGATGGTCAAATTTTTAACAAAATACCATGAGAAATGCAGGTCAGCTTATTTGCAGATTGCACATTTTTCCTGGTATTTTGGTTAAAAATTCGAGGGTCAGCTTATACGCGGATGGACTTATCCATGAGTACTGTATGTACAGTAACAGGAGCTGAAACATGGTGGCCTATGGAACATTTTTACTAATGGCTTATTATATTAGAGAAGGTAAGTGTGCAATTTTCAAAGGGGAAGTTTTGCTTCAAGGAAGGTTCATGGGAAACACCTCTTTGAAGCTATTTTCCAAAGCATAGTTCCACCTCCCATTTTAAAAATGAAGCTGCCACATTGCCTCATTTCTATTTGCTCTGCATTTGGCAGTTCCAATAACAGGAAGAGACTTCTGTGCATGTGCAAAGAAGTCTCTTTTGACTCTTTCATACCTGCTGGAAGTTTGTGATGAGGCTCAGAGTTATACAAAGGACCTTGTTGAGAACTGTGACACCCTGACCATCACCTCCACAACACAAATCACTTCAGTGACACCTTCCATGGTCTTCCGAGAAGGCAAAACTGCTCAATAGTAATTGACTGTAAAATATTGAGAAATGATTGAAACTAATTAATTTCTCTGCAAAGTGGCCTAAACATGCCGCTATGTTATTGTAGGCCATAGCTAATGTGTAGCTTTTCCTAGCAGCATAGCTTTATATTTTCCATAGGTTAATTTGTCCTACCAATGGGTGTAATAAGGTAAAAAGGTAAAGGTTCCCCCCGCACATTTGTGCAGTCGTCTCTGACTCTAGGGGCCGGTGCTCTGTTAGAGTTCTTGTGTTGCCCTGGCGAATTATTCCTATACAAAACAAAGCCAAGCTTCTCATGGTGATGTGAAGTGCAGGTGCAAGATAGCAACAATCACATGTGTATTGTTTTGACTAGATTGCATGGGAACAAGGTCTCCTGATATCCTTCCATGGGAAGCCTTGCTCAAGCCCCCCCTGAGCAAGGAGGGGCAGAACTCAGTGCGTAGATGCAGCACTGCTAACCAATAGCAGGTCATGCTATGTGCTTTAGGCCTAATGCTTTGAGGCCTAGTGTGTGTAACAGCTAACTTCCAGCCAATCAGAATGCTAGAAGAACTGAATATACAACCATGCAAAATGGTGTTCTATGTCTTCTTGATTTCTAGTGTCTCTTAGCCATGTAGTTCTTCATGTGTTCACTTCCCGTAGACTGGGCAGAGTGAGCTATGCCTGGCTTTGGGTATAGGCCATGGCAGGAACTCTGGCCCTGGGATCAATACACGGAACTCTGCTTATAAGTTTGTTTTGTTTTTCCTTTTACAATGATGTATCCTGTATATTCATCTTTTTCATTGTTGCGATAATGTACTGTATCTGCATTATTGCCCTATGCTAAACAGTAAACACTGTTGGCCCTAACAAGCTGCATTCTTGTTTGTTTATTCTCAAGCCTCGGTTTTTCCCCTTTAAGCCAGCATATACCCCATCAGGTTATGGTTGCCCAGAGAGAAATTTGCGTTTTCTTTGCTGCGTTGGACCTGGCTGTAAAAGGGAGTTTGTTTTTAGAGGCTGTTTTCGGAATAAACATGTTTTCTTTGAGTGGTCAGCAATGGCTGAACAGTGTCTGGTCAGTCTGCCATTTGAGGCTTTAGATGGCACAAACTATCTGACCTGGTGTGTGGAGATGGAATCATTCTTTTTGCAAGAAGATGATTTGTGGCAGTAAGTGGCAAATCCACTTCCAGAGATCCCTGGAGGATTCAGAGGGTTCTTTCTGAAGAAGTGCAAGCATGTTTGGACTGTGCTTATGGCATTTTGCTTTTGGGACTCAACTCCTCTGAATGGAATTATCTCAGCTACTGCATGTCAGCTACTCAGGGACTGAGTAATGGGTGCTGAGAAGCTGTTGGAGCCTTTGATACACAGTGGAGCTCTGTTGCCCTTGGTGGTCTATTAAGACAGCTTTATGGTTTGAGGCTGCAACCGGTGAGACTGTGATGACCCACCTTGGTGAGTTCAAGACTTTGTTTGCTCCATTTGAACAAGAAGGCTTGTTTTTCTGGCACTGTGAAAAAGCATGCGTGATTATTGTACAAGCCACTTCCAGGAGCCGTCTGTTGCTGTTGCCTAACAAAGTGTTCCAGCTGAAGTAAAACCTGGGATGGAATTTACATTTGCCGTGGTTTGCTGTGATTCTACAAGGCTGTTCCCTGCCCCGATGTCCAGCGGATGCAATAAGCCTGATTTACGAATGGAGGGGAGGCCAGATGCCAGGAGTCAGCTGAACAACGAATCCGAGTTTTCTACTCTACCGGCTGCTGTTGTGTAAGCATTTCTCTACAGAGACTCTGTTTTAGAATTCGGCTCGCTGTAAAGTTTGTAAACATGGACAGTTATTGTTACAAATGTCAGCCTTGAGTTCAGCAAGTCATTTTAGCTGATATTTCTGTGTAAGAATGTATATGTGTACACTTGTTGTTTTTCTCTCCTCAGTGTTCCAGCCCTGGTCAAGTCTGAGTGTACTTGTTGCTGAATGTTTCATTGCGATATGAAACTGCTTGTGTTGAGGTTGAGTGTGTTAGAGAAAAACCTGTAAAATCAAGTGTGTGAGATGCTGTGGAGATTGTGTGGACAGGACATTGTGTGTTTAATGTTCCCCACATCATAAATGCATCCATAAAGTTTCCATAAAGTACTGGGGTATCCCGGGATGGGAGAGTGTGTCTCAGATAGCCAAATGCATTCTGAGTTAGAACCCAGGAAATGTGCAAAAGTTTCTTGATTGTGTAAACTGTGCGTAAACAATCTAAAATCAGAACTGTGTCTGTTGCTAGGCAAAGTGACAGAGTATTAACTAGACCATTTCAGTTGGTTCATAGAGACCTAGTTAGCCCCCATGTCCCAAGTAATGGTGGGGTGCGAGTTTCATGTTTCCTTCTGGTTGATGATCATACCTGCTTGTGTTGTTGCTACTTGTTGAAGTCTAAAGCGAAGGTCTGTGCTCGCTTTGAAGTGTATGTAGCAATAGTAGGATGCAAATATGGTCAGTTTCAGTCAGATTGTAGTGGAGTGTTCCTGAGCCATTTGTTCCAGAATTGGCTTTGTAGGAAAGTATTCTCCCAAAGACTTGCCAATGTTGGAATTCTAGCTGAGTGTTGGTGTTGTGAATACCATTAAAAATAGCCTGATGTTAGTTGCTCAGGTGCCATCCCATGTCTGGGGAGAGGCTTCCTTGATTGCAGTGTGTTTCTAACTAACAGGTAGTAGAATTCAACTGTAAAAAGAAATTGTTTTTCTTTGGTATGGCAAGCGCCCTTCACTGAAGTGCCTGCATGTCTGTGAAACATTTGCGTGTGTTCACAACCCCAGGTCACAGAGAAGGAAGAACCAAGGAAGCAGAGTGCTTCAGGTTGTTGGTTGTTGGTTGTTGGTTAAAATCCAAGGCTTATCGATGTTTCATTAAGCCATGGTCGAATCCAAATCTCCAGAAGTGCTTTATTTTTAAGCAGCCTACTGGTTGGGAAAGGTTACATGCTAAGGTTGCAGAGGTATTGCTGCATTGCTAGTGTAAACCCACTGTCCATAGTTCAGTAGATGGGCAAAAACCAGTTCAGGTTTCTTCTGTTCCCCAGTCTCCGAGTGTGAAAAGGGCCCCTCAGGTGAAGGAAGTGGAAATTTCACCTGAGCAGTTGCAGGGCCTGGAGGGGGAGTCAGGTATTAAGAAAAGAGACAGTGATGGAGGAAGCACAGTGGTCATTCCTCATGGGTCCTCTTATTCCAGGGTGTGAAGCCTGACAGATTTGTGATTTAGCAGGTGACAGAGAGTGTCAAGTTACCTGAGAAAACCCAGTCTTTGCTAGATGTGTTGCTCCTGCCTTTGAGAGGCAGGGAGAACATTGGAACACAGCTGTGGATAGTCAGTTTAAGTTTTGGTGAAGTGTTGACAGTAACTAACCTATCCTTTGTTCTAGTAAGCTGTAGGTTCCAGATGAGTGTTCAGAAAGACATTTCTTTCTGATAATACTCTGCAGTGTAAAGCCAGTGTTGCCCAGGGATTTATTTCACAAAAAGGAGTTTGTGAACTGTGGATCTAGTGTATGCACCCACAGCTAGGCCAGAATATTTACATGTGGTGCGTTTTCTGGTTGCGTAGTGTGGAAACAGGTGTCCATTTACATATTGTGCTGTTGACACAGCATATTTGAATGTAGATCTCCCTGAAACAGTGTGTGTAAGGCAAGCGTTTTGGCTCTACATATGTGGCATTTCCCAAACAATTCATTGACTTAACAGGGTGCTTTATGGATTTTAAAGCAGGCCAGTCATTGATAGCATGGTGCAGATGCTAACTGGGATGTGAGAACAGTCGCGTGCTATTTTCTATGTGTACATAAGAAAGTGTAGAAGTTTGTGTAGGACTTCGTACTTATGTAGTTGTTTTCTGCTTAAGAAACTGAAGTTTTCCACCTTGTATAAGAATTTGTCAGTCAGCTGAGGTAGAATTGCCAGCTGAGGAAGTTCAGCACAAATTCAAACATTTATCTTGGTGTTGAAGTTACAAGAGCCCAGAACAGAGATGGTTCTTGAGAGTGTCAAATGACAGAGTGTTACAGAGTGTCATTTGTGTAAAGGAAAGTTTATCCTTAATTTGTTGTACAGTATATCACTCTACAGTAACGCAGTGGACATGCCCTGAATTAGTTTTGCCCAAGTAAAAATACCAAGCTGCGGTTTTTTCTTAAAATCAGCTAACAGCATGCAACAGGATTGGAATTCCTTATCTATGCTGACTGCGTTTTTGCAAAGGAGGGGACAGAACATTTGCGGGCAATGTTTTTCTGTTTCTCTGTACTGTTTCTGTTCCTGCATAATTTGTATTATTATGTATTTGTATGTTTCTGAATAAAACATTGCATGAAATGTATATTGTGCATTATACATATGTGTAACAAGTGTTTTTAAACCATTTTCTAGTGTTGATGACTATTGGTTGTAAAAACTGTAACTTGAATAGTGTGCTTATTACATGTATTAACCTTTGTTTTTCTTGTTTCTGTAAAAAAATGTTTGTTACTCCCATTGTACAGAAATAATTCGGGAGGGGTGTTAGAGTTCTTGTGTTGCCCTGGTGAATTATTCCTATACAAAACAAAGCCAAGCTTCTCATGGTGACGTGAAGTGCAGGTGCAAGATAGCAACAATCACGTGTGTATTGTTTTGACTAGATTGCATCGGAACAAGGTCTCCTGATATCCTTCCATGGGAAGCCTTGCTCAAGCCCCCCCTGAGCAAGGAGGGGCAGAACTCAGTGCGTAGATGCAGCACTGCTAACCAATAGCAGGTCATGCTATGTGCTTTAGGCCTAATGCTTTGAGGCCTAGTGTGTGTAACAGCTAACTTCCAGCCAATCAGAATGCTAGAAGAACTGAATATACAACCATGCAAAATGGTGTTCTATGTCTTCTTGATTTCTAGTGTCTCTTAGCCATGTAGTTCTTCATGTGTTCACTTCCCGTAGACTGGGCAGAGTGAGCTATGCCTGGCTTTGGGTATAGGCCATGGCAGGAACTCTGGCCCTGGGATCAATACACGGAACTCTGCTTATAAGTTTGTTTTGTTTTTCCTTTTACAATGATGTATCCTGTATATTCTTCTTTTTCATTGTTGCGATAATGTACTGTATCTGCATTATTGCCCTATGCTAAACAGTAAACACTGTTGGCCCTAACAAGCTGCATTCTTGTTTGTTTATTCTCAAGCCTCGGTTTTTCCCCTTTAAGCCAGCATATACCCCATCATGCTCATCTCTGTTTGTTAGCCGAAGAGCCAGCATTGTCCAAAGATGCTTCCACGGTCATGTGGCCGCATGACGCGCATGGAACACTGTTACCTACCCACCGAAGTGGTACCTATTCATCTACTTGCATTTGCATGCTTTCGAATTGTTAGGTTGGCAAGAGCTGGGGCGACTGCGGGAACTCACTCCATCATGCGTGGCTAGGGATTCGAACCTCTGAACTTGCGATCTTCCAATCCACAAGCCTGGCGTCTTACCCGCTGAGCCACCAATGGGCTAAAAACCAGCTTATACCAGCTCGCAAGAGCTGATTTTTACATTTTGTGGAATTCTGCAAACTGGTTGAGAGTGATGCCAAGCCACCACCCCTGGCATGTTCAGTGGCATGGTGGCAGCAGTGGAGCAGTTTTGGTGGGGTCTGAAGGCATTAGAAGAGCTCGGCAGCATGTCTTTTTGGTTGGAGGAGGCTGTGAAACACTAGGTAGTGGCAGCTGATCAGATCTTTTGACCCATATATATATATGCATACATTTCCCCCCAAAGAACTGATTATTAAACATTTACCAGCACACCACTGGGTTTTATGAGGGGTGAAGCATGACCACATTTCAGTTTAGAGCTTAAACATTTTGCCTCAAACCAACAGCATCTCTTGTTCACAACATTTTTGTGCCAGCTGGAAGCCTATCATAACATTCTCCTTTCTGCATTTTAGATTATGTTAACAATTCAGGAATATTTCAAGGTGATACCTTTAGTTTGTTGAGGTGAAGCACATCAAATAGACTAATTTCAAAGTTCCATCTGTTTCTTGAAAAGGAAATTGAATTACATGAGTCCTCTTACTATTTATATTATATTTTGAAGTACTGACAGAATTTCAGATGAGTGGGAGAGAATTTTCTGCCTCCCATATTTCCTCTGTCTCCATGAACAGTGCGTTCTTGAAGGCTATAGGATGTTTGGAATAAATATGCTGGAGAAGATGGGCTACTCTGCATAGAAGCTCCCAGAGACCCCACTTTCTACCTGTCCTATCAGAATTTCCACATTTTTCTCTTCCCTGCCTTAAAGGGGGTCTGTGATCACAAAAGCTGCATAAGAGGCTAGATTAGAATTTACCAGACATACCTTTTTAGTCATTGCACCTTGACGTTGGAGAGGTGCAACAACTTCTGCATATCTGTGCAGTAACTATCTAGGGCTCTGAGAGCATATCTGAACATTTTCAATGTCTCCAGAAACTTGAATTATCACCATCCTCAGTCTCAGCATTAAGTACTACACTGGGAGAGGTAAAGCCCATA
Source organism: Charina bottae (assembly GCA_023362775.1). NCBI lineage: Eukaryota > Metazoa > Chordata > Lepidosauria > Squamata > Charinaidae > Charina > Charina bottae. The sequence continues at coordinate 1,220,514 of JALMGJ010000044.1, read as the reverse complement.
AGTGAGATCTGAAATAGGTAACATGTCAGCAGGGTGGGAAAATTAACATTGATTAAAACTAGAGAATGGAACAAGAGTTCATTCCCTAAGGTCTGTATGTAGCAGAGTATGTAGGTCCGATCGCATTAAGAGTGCCTAGACAATTACAAGAGGGGGAAAAATGAGGATTAGCTGCAATAAAACCAAAGAGGCACAGAACTGTGTCTTTGGGCACAGCGGAGCCTAGTATAGATGGTCAGTTCAATTAATGCCAGACAAATAGAGCAATATTCTTTCCTTAACTACTAGGATGTTTTTCTCCAAGAGTTATTCTATGGGAAAGTACACAAGTGTCCAACATTCAGTGGGCATTAGTCTAAAAAATTTCTATTCCAGAGGGAAGGCTTGCACTCAAAATATTTCAGGGCACAGTAGTTGGCAGCATTTTTATGGAGCAGAGTTTAGGGGTTAAAATGAGAATACTGGGGCCAGATAGAAATAGTTCAGGATATTGTTTAAGGAAGATTGTAAGGAGCCTTCTGCAGGGCACCACCCATCTACGGACTACCCTCAACTTCTGCCAGAGCCCACCTAATATGGCTAAGTATTTTCAGGAACTTGCTAGCTTAAGGGCAGTCCCATATTGTACAAATATACTCCTTGGCCTCTGTAAAGAAATTCAATTGTGGTGGAGAGAGAAGAGATGTGGCTGAATCAGGATGTTAGCTGAGATGTAGGCTCTATTTTTGGCATCTCCACTTAATAAAAAATAATTCCTTTTTGCAGTACTTAGTCAATCTTTTAAAGAAGGCATTCACCAGCACATGTTCCAAAGCAGGCAGCTTGCATAACTGCTCAGTTCTTTGTCCTTGCAGTCAGTGACAGATGGAAGACATCAAATATTTGATCCTATATTCCCTGTTTTATATGATTAGGAGAAAACAACTTCATGGGCTTTAAAGTGAAATATATACATTTTTTTTCCTGGGGGATGTACCCCCTTACATGTTAGTTATCAAGTGGGTATTGTTTTGTTGTTTTTGTTTTTTGTTTTAAATAGGAAGGAATACAGTACGTACCTGTCAGAACTTCTAGGCTGTAGTTTTAGGGTTTTATGTAGCGTTTAGTCACATTAATGTTGTCACTAAAGGTAGTCCTCACTTAACAACCATTCATTTAGTGATGGTTCAGACTTACGACAGTGCTGAAAAAACTGACTTACAACTGGTTCTCACACTTATGACCATTGCAGTGTCCCCACAGTCACATGGTCACAATTTAGATACTTGGCAAGTGGTTCGCATTTATGACTGTCACAGCGCGCTATGGTCACGTGATCACAATTTTCGACTTTCCCGGTTGGCTTCTGGCAAGCAAAATCAGTGGGGGCATGATTCACTTAACGACCATGTGGTTCACGTAATGACCACTGCAAAAAATTCCTTTCTAAATTGTGATCATTAAGCGAGGATTACCTGTATGGCTAGATACAGTATCTTAGATTGTTATAATTTCAGTTATATTTAATCTTTTTCCCCTTTTATGTTTCTGGGTCAGGGTCTTGTGTGTTGTAGAGCAGCAACCTTGCTAAGATCTATTGAAAGTCAGCCTGCAACACTAGCTTTTGTCTAACCTCTCAGAGTCACTGGGATCTGGGCAGCATATAAATTTAAATAATAATAATAATAATAATAATAATAATAATAATAATAATGTATTATGTCTGTGGTTACAAGAATAGACATTACTGCTCCTGCACATACTGTAGATGCTTATACTCCAAAAGGATGAGTCAAGTTTATAAAAGAAGTTACATGCTCACATAGAAAGCCTACAGCCATGAGTTTTCTGTCCTCAAGCTGGAGGAAAAGAGAAAAAAGAAGACTGTATTTTTTCTGAAGGAAGCAGGCTGAAGAAGAACGCACTCTTCCAACTGGAGAAAGCAGAGCAAAAACAATGAATGGCGCTAAAACAGAGTCTCTTTCTAGCTGTTTCTACATGAAGACTGCTAGTGGTCAAAAGTTGCAGATGTTCTAGAGTCGCATCTCCATCTGCTTCTCTGCAGGTTGTGCACCAATCCCAAAATATAAACGAAGCCATGATTCCCATCATCATTTCTCAAGAAGTCCGGTGGTAATCCTTTGGTGGTGACTTAGTCAACCATCTGCCACTATCTTGTACATCATGGTGCTTTTGGTTGATGTGCTTAGTCCAAGATTTCATTTTTTTCTTACTGTTGAGAACTTGGAACACCCTTCGTTGTCACTGACTGGCTTTGGCTCATCAATTCCGAAGTGCAGTAACAGGTTCTGTACCCAGATGAGTTTTGCACCCATGTATTCCATCAGTCTGGGATAACTGCTTGCTGGCAATCTGGATTTCACATGTGTTGCCTGTACTCCCAACTGCAGGCCAGTCATTTTTAGTCAGTGGCCTCAGCTTTCTTCTTAAAATCTCCACAGCCATAGCAGTGTTTGGCCTTGTGAAGTAGCTATTTACAGGAGCTTCCCAATTGCCTTTCTGAACTTCTTATGTTTGGATAAATGCTCATAATTGTCATCCTACTTTTCGGAAATTAGTCTCCACTGGTATACCTTCCTTGGATTCTGTTAATTCCAGATATTCCAGCATGTCTTTTATCTTCTGCTTGTTTTGCTACTTGAATGCCAAGGTTTCAGGTGATATCTCCCATTTCTATCTTGTTTAGATTCTTTACAGCTGTCTTTTTCCTGGATAGCCTATTGTTATGCATAAAGCGGTTCTGCATTTGTACTACATTGCTAAGAGACTTTATTGTCATATTGATTGTTGATTATTGTTTTGTCTAGTTTTGGATTAAGGAATCAGATGAAAGGATCTGGAACAAAGGTAGAGCATTTGAATATTGGATCAGGCTTCAGCTGATGCATAAAATTCTATGGGCCTTAGATATATAACCTGTTTTCTTGGTTAGTTTAGCAAGAGTGGCTTCTGTTTATGCAAATTTAGGAATGAAACTGAAACATTTCCAGGCAGCATTCCTGGAAATGTCCAGATGGACTGAAGGAACTAGCCAATCTCAAGCCAGACAGTTTTCCTTGGGTACCAAGAAGCAGCACTTTGCACAAATACATTATAATGCATTATATCCATCTTGAGCATTATATCCATCCAATACATTATATCCATCTTGAACAATCAGGAATGGTTAGGAATGATCCATCAGACCCTGGGAAAGGGTCATCATCTATCATCTATCATCTATCATCTATCATCTATCATCTATCATCTATCATCTATCATCTATCATCTATCATCATCTATCAATGTCTGTAAGAAAGAAAGGTCCAACATAGAGTCAGGGGGCGTGGTGGCTCAGCGGGTAAGATGCCAGGCTTGTCGATCGGAAGGTTGCAAGTTCGGAGGTTCGAATCCCTAGCCCCGCGTGACGGAGTGAGCTCCCACACTAGCTCCAGCTCTTGCCAACCTAGCAATTCGAAAGCATGCAAATGCAAGTAGATTAATAGGTACCACTTCGGTGGGTAGGTAACAGTGTTCCACGCGCGTCATGCAGCCACATGACCGTGGAAGCGTCTTTGGACAATGCTGGCTCTTCGGCTAACAAACGGAGATGAGCATCGGCCCCTAGATTCGGACACGACTGCACAAATGTGCGGGGGAAACCTTTATCTTTACTTACAGTCAGGTTGCTCTCTTTTATAAATAATGCATACTGTATCTTATTTCATTTGAACAAAAAAAAGGTGCAGTTGACAACTCCTTTGGATATGGGATAAGCCCGCTTGGCATTTCCTTTTCCCCACTTTTTATACAAGGGTTGGGCAAAAAGTTTAAAAAAAACCCAGAAAAATAATCCTTGAAATGAGCTCTTTTCTTAGCTGTATTTACTTCTCCATATAATCACCACTATTTGCTACATACTTCTACCAATGATGGGCATGTTTATTAAAGCTGTCACAGAAGAACTCCACATTTTGTCTCTTCAACTAATTCTTTTTCTATATAAGAATTTTATTAAGTTTCAAGCAAAGATAAAAGCTACAGAAAAACAAAAGAACTACAAAGAAAAAAAAGAAAAAAGTATAGAAACACAAGAGAAATTTTTTCAAAATTACAAAAAGAGGTGAGTTCTGACTTTTAACAGCAAGGATATACAAAATTTTTCCATAATCAATCCCTTACTCTATATTAAACCAAAATCACCTTATTTCTATAAATCATTCCATTGGCACGTTAAAAAATCACTAAATACTGTTGCTCCCTCCCCTTATATTAAAAGAATATGAATATATATATATATATATATATATATATATATATATATATACACATACACACACACACACACACACACACACACACACACCCCTCCTAATCAACTTCCCCCCCAAAGATGACATTTATTTAATTATTTCCTTCCTACTACTATTCTATACATTCCTGTCTACTATAATAAAGATCTAACTAAAAAACCTATAAATTGTATGCCATTGTACTTGATAATACAACAATTTTAATAATCATATTAAACCCAAAACCAGACATTTATTATTTTTTATTATACCTTAATAATCTTAATACAAATCGTTAAAGATAAATGAAATCAGCCAAACCCTAAAAGCAATCCAGATAAATATTCTTAAACCCTTCTCTCACTTCAAAATAAACCAGAGCATTTACATATCCCCACAATGCAAACAGAGCTTTTTTCTTTAAAAAATCGAATAGCCCAACTGCCCCTTCAAAAACTCTGACTTCTCTTCAGGAGACCTCACATACATAATAACCCCTTCTTTTCCATGGCATTCCATCAGAAGATCAATTTCACTTATGGCTTGCAACTCGATCTCTCCCTTAAATTTCTTCAACTCGACTATCCAATCTTCATCCAGCATTTCAACAGAAGTCGAAGAGACATTTCTGTCGCTGTTAAGTTCCTCAGTTTCATCCACAACATCCCCAGCCAGATGACACATTTTAGACGTTATATTTTCCACAATCTCCTGAATGCCTTGCATAAAAACTTGGTAGGAATCAGAAAGAATCTGTTTAAAATCTTGTTGGAAGTCAGAGAAAGTCTTTTTAAAATCCTCCATGTCTCAAGCAGTAGATTATGGTGCCCCCTAGGAGCTAAACCAGCAAAAGTTGAAGATATTGTGATGGAATGTGCCCCTGAAGAGGAGGGTGATGTGATGGAACTGGGAGCTGAGGGGGCAGAGAGCACATTCCAGGCTGATAAGCGTTCGCACAGCTTGCATAGTTTGGAGGGGGGGTTGAGGAAGAAAGTTATACTGGCACCACCCTAGATTCCCAAGGGTACTTTTCCCCTTAGCTCAGTTTAGGAACTTTTAGTCTGGCAAGATTCTGTGTATGGTAGAAACAATAAAGAGACTAGAGTTGAACTTCGACTCAGTGTTGTTTCTTTGCCAATTTCTCTGACATCAGTCTTGCCAGACTCAGACTCCCATTGAAAGAGGGAGGGAAAATTTTTGTGGAATGGCTTCAGACCCCCAGGACCTGCAGCATGCCATACAACAGTTAGCAGCTGCCTTGATGCAATACCAGCAACAGGTGGATAACCAGGTGAATGCCTTACAAGCTGCGCTGTTACAAGTACTCCAGCAACCTGGGCAGAACATTCCACAACCGGCAGCAGCAGCTTCGCCTGTGCTCCTGAGGACCCAGGGCATCTTACGGAAAAGTTTGGGGGAGAAGCCAGACAGTTACGGACCTACATCACTCAATGTGCCATGTTCATCAACAGCAGACTGGCTGAATTTCCAACAGATCGCACCAGGGTGGCTTTTATTTTAAGTCTGCTAAAGGGACCGGCAGTGAAGTGGGCCTTTCCTTTTTTTTATAGAACTTTATTATTTTTCAAAATATAATTAAAATACAAAGTAGAAAAGATAGAAAACAGAACTAAAGAAAAAAGAAAAAAAACTATAAAAGTGTTGATAGACAGAAATAGAAAAGTGACTTCCAACTTTCTCCAATACAGATATAAATGAATTTACAAATCTAATCTCTTACCATTAATTAAACCATAATAACATTATTTTTATTAAAACAAACCATTTAATCACTAAAACCCAAAATCAAAACTTCATTTTTTTCTATCACAAGCAAGTACTCTAAAAGTGGTTGCCAAGTAGATATAAACCCAGAAATAGAGTGTTCTCTTATTAATGCTGTTAATTTAGCCATTTGAGCCAAGTCCATTAATTTAACAATCCAATCTTCAACCGTAGGTATTTGTGGATCTTTCCATCATTGTGCATATAAAAGTCTTGCAACTGTAATCATATATAACAGCAACGCTCCATGTTGCTTCTCTAACTCCTTTTCCATCAAACCTAGAAGAAACAATTCTGGGTTTTTTTTTGTATATTTACTTTAAGAATCTTTTGAATAATAATACATATTTGATCAGCATTGTTTCTTCGCCAATTTCTCTGACAGATATGAAAGCATTCTGAAATGTGTTTACATAAGCAAAAGTGAGATATGCAGACCGTTCCCCAGGGAAAGTAGAAGCAGAAAACTGAAAGTTCAAAACAGCCGATTCAACATGTAGGAGAATGCTAATATCTTCAAATTTAATACAAAAATAGTAAAGCTGAAGGTTCAAATCAGCCAATTCAACGTGTAGGAAAATGCTAATATCTTCAAATTTAATTCAAAAATAATAACAGGAAGACAATTATTTACTCTCAATCCTCCTTAATATTTGGATGGAAAACAATTGCTGTAGAAAGCCTCTCTTAGGGTACGTATACTTAAAAGAAATATAAATTAGGTGATTTAGAAATGGGGTGGCCGGTCTTAGTGTCCCTTTAAGGCTACAGCGCGACTTGGAAATGGTGGCATCCCAGCCTCCCGGCTAGCTCTTACCAGTCGAACGCGAATGCTGTTTGCGATCTTCTGGCTGCAAGCAGCTGTCCAGAGAACAGACGGGGTGATTCCAGGTGTTTTCCTTTTTCCAGAAAAACACTCAGCTTCAGGAAAAACCTTCCTGAGCCTGAAAAAACTGCCACATTGTCCGTTCTGCCTGCTGAGCCCGCGGGCACAGCTGTTCAGTCTGTCATGTCGCCACTGGAAGTCTCTCTTCAACTAATTCTTGACTATCCTTTCCACCTCTTCATTTGAGTCCAACAGAGGTCTACAGAGGTATTCCTTCAATTTTGGGAAAAGGTGAAAGTTGTATGGTGCCAAATCTGGACTGTGTGGTGGATGGGGTAAGTCAGTGAGATCCAACTTTGCAATCATGGGTGGCTCATATGATGTGAGGCATAGCATTGTCATGTGGCAGCAAAATTTCCTTCTTGTGCTTCCAAACTCTACTTAATCATTGTTTTCAAGTTTTGAGTGTTGCAGTGTAGGACTCTCTGTTGATAGTGGTGCCATGTTCAAAGAAATCCATGTGAATAATAACATCTGCATTCCAAAAACATGTAACCATGAATTTTCCTAGGTTTGATCCTCCCTCCACACCCCCACAGGGGAAGCTTTCTGATGATATTCCATGGACTATTCATTGATGTGTTAGGGTTATAATGATTAAGCCATGTTTCATACACTGTCACAATACTATGAAGAAATTCGCCACCCTCATTCTCACAGAGTGACAACAATTGCTGGCAATTTTCAACTCTTGAAATTTTTGTTTCTGCCATCAACATGTGAGGATCTTATCTTGCACAAACCTTCTGATATTGGAGAACACCAATAATGTGACCCACACATTCCTATGAAATGCGAACCTTGACATTGATTTCCCTTTGAGTGATCCACTAATTGTCCTTAATCCGTTCATTAATATTTCTCATGTGAAATTCATCAGTTGCTGTCAGAAGTTGTCCGCTTTGTTCTTGATCATACAAATCAACTCTTTCTGGTTTATCATCTTTACATTGTTGCTTGTTCGTTTGTTTTGGCCTAAAAATGCACAATACTCATGTCAACACAGACATCACCATAAACAATCTGCACATGGCAATGAATTTTGACTGGAGGGCCTCCTTCAGCAGTCAAAAATTCAATCACGGTGGGTTGCTCTAAGCACACTGAGTAGTACTCACCGAAGGCTTCCATTTCACAAATAACAGCAACACAACCTTTTCTCATAGCAATTTCCTTCCAACTGAAGTAAAAGAACATATGATAAAGTACATGTCAGAGCTACCTGCATGTCCATACTGCCATCAGCTGGTGACTTATAACATTGGAAGCATTTCTTTTCATTCAACCCTCATAGATACAGCATTTGTAAAGTCACTGGCAGTATCTCCCATTCCCCACCCCAAAGATTATAGAGTTGAAGAAGTACGTTCAGGAAGTATCACATACTACTTTCCCCCCCCATAAAATGGACAAAGAGAACATGAAGAAAGTCCAAGCTCCGGCATATTTGGGTATTTCTAATCTATAGCACTGAGTTTGGTGTAATGGTGAAAGGCACTAGGATAGAAACTAGGAGACTGTGAGTTGTAGTCCTGCCTTAGGAATGAAGCCAGTTTGGTGATATTGGGCAAGTAACTTTTTTTCAGCCCTAGGTAGAAGACAAGGGCAAACTACTTCCAAAAATGTTGCAAAGGAAACTGCAGGCTGTTGTCCAGATAGACAAGTGTTAAGATTGACTCAGAGGTGCACGCACACACAGAAAAAGAGCAGTAGCGCACTATCTCTTTGGTAAGTCATAACTATTATCCTATTTAAGATTCTGAAGTTCGGTGATATTGGCAGGGTCCTTGTCAAGATCTACTTAACATTGTACACTCCTAGCAACTGTTCTATCAGTAGATAAATCTTGTTGATCAATCTGACAATCTCCTCTTGTTTTCTCCCATTACATTCAATTTAACAAGTTGTTCTTCTTCTGGAAGCTAGTATCTTTAGACAGATTACCTTACTGAATTACAGCAAGTGATAGTAATGGTCTTTTTTTTTTTAAAAAAAAGTATTTTTATAAGCTACCTTTGGAATTCTCCCAGAATAGCTCATTAGACCCATTATGAATATAACATACTGTATATTTCTCTGCAACTACATTAGACCCATTATTAATATAACATACTGTATACTGTATTTCTCTGCAACTACATCATTAAGAGCTGAAGTGACATAGAAATATAATGACAAGAAAAAAGAAGAAGCAGCCGCCATGCTAATCCCAGTAGTTTGTTAAGAACTATAGTAAAATGTAAGTTTTAGGACTCTAGTAGAGAAAATGAATTGAAAAGATGATAATCAAGTGAAGATGCATGCTGCCCTCCATTAGCTGCTTGGAGCAAATCAGATTGGCTGACAGTTAATAGTTCGCAGTGTGAATCCATTGCTTAAATTAGCTCTTCAGGGTAAATTCTGCAGCTTAATGCAGTCAGTGCTAATCGCTTTTCCTTTCTAAACACCTGCTCATTTGAAACACGGTTGTTTGGCAAGTTACTGGCTCTACCAAACCTGCCAAGTAATGGAGACTCTGCTGTATACAGTTGGTGGTAATCAGTTGTGTGTGTGTGTTTAATAACTGAACCATTCTAATCCTATCAGTGCTGCCACTGTTGATTACTTTGTATTGAATAGCTCTAATCCAATCAGCTCTGCTATTGTTGATGAATATTAAAAATCAAAGGTGTAATCCGGAATCATTTAATTCAGCGAAGGGCTTGTTGCTGACTTTAGTGTGGAAAAACACAAGACATTCACCTCAATAGCCAAATATGTTTCCCCCCAATTACTTGATTTATTCAAATGGCCAGGCACACAGCTAAAAGAGCTGCTCTTCTGAAATCGACATTAGGGTGGACACTGAGGCCACCAGAAGGGAAATGTTTGCATGAGTCAGATCTTTTATATACTGGAAAGAGAGAAAGAGAGGAATTATTGGCAGCACTTCTCTTTAATGATGCCCTGCTACAATAATGATGATTTTACAGAAAAGATGAAGGTAACCAAATGAGTTGTGTATGTATGCAAGGAAGTGTATGTGTAAGTGTATGTCTGTGTGTAGAGAGAGATGTGCGTGTATGTGTGTAGATACTATTTATTTGTTCAATTTATATGGCCATCCATGCACCAAGCTCTAGGTGGCTGACAACATTAATATTATATGTCAACATGTACACGTGTATATGTATGTGTGTGTGTATCTCTATCTGTATCTCCATCTCTCTATATATACAGTATATTTCTCTCCCCCTCTCTCTCTTTCTTTCACACTCTCTCTATTTTCTCTCTCTCCACACACAGAGAGGCACACACTCACAGATCACATATAGTATATGTAACTTTAGGGATGCACTTATCAATGAAAATGACCCAGTGACCCATAATTCCAAAATTATGATTCAGGGCAAATTAAACTGATAAACATGCTAACAAGTAGGTGCTGCATTGGTCTTTCTTCAAGGCAGCTTTAATTATCTCTGGACTTTGAAGGTAGAAGCCAAATCATCATTCCAAATTCTGTGTCTCCAAGCCATTTAATCATCTGGTAGTTCTGCTGAGTTTGAAGCCACGGTGTGTCATATGAGGTGCTTTAACAAAAAGTGAGAGAGAGAAAACCCAAACATTAACACTTTGAAGGTGTGCTTTCAACTGAGAGTCCTTTCTCCAATAATATAGAAATCTCATTAAATTCTATGGATGTTATGGTTGAGCAAGCTACCTGAGGTTATAAAGACTCTGTACTATTTTCAACTGGTAAGAGCCAGCTAGGAGGCGGAGATTTCATCAATTTCCAAGCCGCGCTGTAGAGGGACACTAAGACTGGCCACCCCATTTCAAAATCACCAATTTGTATTTTTTTTTTAAAGTATATGTACCCCAAGAGAGGCTTTCTACGGTGAGAAGAAGCTGGTTTTCTTGGTGCTTAATGTTATTTTTGGGATTATGTTTTAAATTTTTTTTAAGTGTTGGATTTTGTTTTCCTTCCAAATATAAAGGAGGATTGAGAATAAATAATTGTCTTCCTGTTATTATTTTTGAATTAAATTTGAATATATTAGCATTTTCCTACACATTGAATTGGCTGATATGAACCTTCAGCTTTCTGTTTTCATTTTCCCTTGAGAACTGTCTGCTATCTCACTCTCACTTTATGTAAACACACTCTGGAACTCTTCCATATATTCGACTTTCGCTGGTTAAGCTCCTAGGGGGCGCCATAATCTACTGCGTGAGACATGGAGGATTTCAAACAGATTCTTTCTGACTTCCACCAAGATTTTAAACAGATTTCTTCTGACTTCTATCAAGTTTTATGCAAGATATCCAGGACATTGTGGAAAGTATGAGATCTAAAATGTGCCATCAGGTTGGGAATGTGGTGGATGAAATTGAGGAATTTAAGGGTGGTAGAAAGGTATTTTTTAAGAGTGATTGGGATTTTTATCGAGATGCTGGATGAAGAATGGATAGTGGAGTTGGAGAAATCTAAGGGAGAGAGCGATCTGCAAGCCATAAGTAAAATTGATCTTCTGGTGGAATGCCATGAAAAGAACCTGGAATCTTTGAGGTGGGCAATTGGGCTGCTTGATTCTCTCAAGAGGAAAGCTCTGTGCACATTGTGGGGATATGTAACTGCTTTGGTTTATTTTGAAGTGGGATAAAGGTTGAAGAATGTTCATCTGGTTTGCTTTAAGGGTTTGATTGATGCTATTTGCTTTTAAAGATTTGGATTTACTGTTTTGAATTGTCTTTGTTTTTTTGGGTTTATCAAGATTAAAATTATTAAAACTGTTGTATTACTAAGTATAATAGCAGACAACTTATGTTCTTTTAAAATTGATTCTTATTATAGTAGACAGAAACAGGGATGGAACTAGCGTCTGTGTCACCCGGGGCAAACATGGATTCCGTGCCTGCCCCCATGGGTTATTTTGTCATTTTAGCACACCCTGGGTGTCATTTTGGTGCACCCCCCAGTGCGGCGCCCGGGGCACATGCCCCGCTTGCCCCCCCCCCCACTAGTTGCGGCCCTGGACAGAAATGTATAGAATAGTGGTAGGAAAGGAATAATTAAATAGGTGTTATCTTTTGGAGGGGAGAAAGATGTTTAGGAGGTTTATATGAACTTTTTTTCTTTATTTTAATATAAGGGGGAGGAGTAACTGTAGTAGTAAAGGTAAAGGTTTTCCCCTGCACAGTCGTGTCCAACTCTAGGGGGCAGTGCTCATCTCCATTTCTTAGGCAAAGAGCCAGCACTGTCCGAAGACGCTTCCACGGTCATGTGGCCGCATGACGCACGCGGAATGCTGTTACCATCCCACCGAAATGGTACCTATTCATCTACTTGCATTTGCATGCTTTCGAATTGCTAAGTTGGCAAGAGCTGGGGCGAGTGCGGGAGCTCACTCCGTCATGCAGGTCTCAGGTCTCGAACTGCCAAACTTGTGACCTTCCGATCGACAAGCCTGGTGTCTTAACCACTGTACTTAGTGATTTTTATTATGTGTTAAAGTGGAATGATTTATAGAAATAATGTGGTGTTTTCGTTTAATATAGAGTAAGAGATTGATTGTGGAAAATTTTTGTATACCCTTGCTGTTAAAAGTCGGAAACCACATCTTTTTGTAAATTTGAAAAAAAAGTCTCTTATGTTTCTGCACTTTTTTAGTTTTTTTCTTTCTTTGTAGTTTTTGTTTTTCTGTAGTTTTTATTCTTCTCTTGAAACATAATAAAATTTACTATATATATATATATAAAAAGACTCTGTACTATTTGATCACAAAGCACAAATGTACAAAACTGAATATTATTAAAGGAACGAAAGAAAACAAAGCTTACAAACCATTGACCTGAGGACATTTTTATAGCATTTGTGCATCTGTCCAAAATTTGTTATGACATTAGCTGAACTGATGCAGAACACTACTATGCTGCAAGGGTTGATTGTAGAAACAAAAGATAAATACTAGATGCAAAAACAATTTTTCCCAAATTGGATATCTGCAAATTATTTTTTCTCTACATGGGCATGTGGAACCTAACCTTTTCTACTGGCTTTTTAAAAACAGTTCAGTTTCTCACTACAGTAGTCTTGTTTTCATTCCATAAAGTAGGATAGCACACCACAAGCTTTTGGCTATAGATAGACAAACTTAGGCTTTCCTATCATTTATATTATTTCCTAATTAAGTTTATTTTCAGATCCTTTCATGCAGGCACTACCAGGATGGATTAAGGCCAAATGATGCCTTGAGCACAATGGTGTCCCTCGGCTCTTCCATGGCAACATTCTGGCTGGGGAATTCTGAGAGTTGAAGTCCACCCGTCTTAAAGTTGCCAAGGTTGAGAAACACAGCCCCATGGTGTCCCCTTTCCCTTGGTGCTCTAAGCATGTGCTTAGAGCACATTTTTGCTTTTGGTTAATCTAGGGCTGAGGCACCAGCTTCAAAAACAATTCTTATATTAATTACACCTTAAGTATTCATCTCCATACATATTCTTTCCACCGTGCAAAGCTACCTGCTAAGCAACACCATTGAATGGCAGAGCTTTTTGTAAACAAGGACCATTCCACATAAAAACACCCATGCCCTCAAGGAGCCACCAGAAAAGGCTGATTCAAATTTTAGTCTCCTTTGTGCAATAGTTTTTTATTCATACTCCCCCACCCCACCCACAATGCCTCTGCTTATAGGAGGAAGAAGCCCTTCCCCAAATATTGTGCCTCTAACTGCAACACTAGCTATCAAACAGAGCCTGGGAAATTCAGAAGGAATAACGAATTAGTGAATGAGCTTTATAATCTGAAGGGGAAGTTTGACAAAGTCTTAAAAGGTAAAGGGAAAGGTTCCCCCCACACATTTGTGCAGTCGTGTCCGACTCTAGGGGCCGGTGCTCATCTCCGTTTGTTAGCCGAAGAGCCAGCGTTGTCCGAAGACGCTTCCATGATCATGTAGCCACATGACGCGCGTGGAACGCTGTTACCTACCCATCGAAGTGGTACCTATTCATCTACTTGCATTTGCATGCTTTCGAATTGCTAGGTTGGCAAGAGCTGGAGCTAGTGCGGGAGCTCACTCCGCACGCAGGGCTAGGGATTCGAACCTCCGAACTTGCGGTCTTCCGATCTTACCCGCTGAGCCACCATGCCCCTTATATGACAAGGTCTTACCAGTCTTTTAACTCTAAAGCAAGTGGCTGCAATCACATTCCAAAAAGTTCAAAATGAATATTATGAGTTGAAGTTGAAACTCTTGGTGAAGTGCTGTTGGGAATGCATATGATAATTGCAATATTCTCAAGTGACTTTAGAGGTGACGCTCCTTGAGTGAGATCTGATACTTTGGAATTAGTTATATTCGCAGGCAAAACATAGCAACAGTAGGCTAACTGCTGTCCTATTGATTCTTGATTAAGGATGCCATAGAAACCTGGATCAAATCAAATCAGACCCCAAATAAATAGAATCAGAAAGCATAAAAGCGTACGTATTAATATTTTATCAAAACATCATCTACAGATTTACGTGAGCCACTACAATCCTGCAATAAAAGAAGTAGTAATGAAAAGAAAATGAGCCCCTGGACACTAACTGCAAAGAAAGCAAGAGCAATAAATGGAGCAGAGAAATAGTTGCAAGAAGGTAAGAGCGCTGAATAACATGGCAAAAAAATGAATATATCTGTGGTATGTCAGAAAGCATAAGTGAAAAGCAGATATATTCTGTAAAGGTTCTGAAAATAAAACTAGGTACTTTCAGCTCAATACTAGCAATAACTAAAGGGAGAAGAAGAGAGGAAAACAAACGGCATTTTACCAATGCTTTGAACAAAAATGGATGTACAGTATATTATTCCTAATACTAAGGGAGAGACTGTGGGAGAGTCTGAGACAGTCGACTATTGATAAAAGGCTGCTTGCATTTATTCAGTCACTTTACTCAAATACCCCCCTGAGATTTAGATGCACTCCTTGTGGACATTTATCTAAAGCAGCCCCAACTTATAGAGGTTTAAGACAAGGTTGCATATTAGCTCCACTACATTTTAATCTATATTTAAATCCAATAATCCAAGCGCTTGCTGTTTCAGCCCATCAACCACCTATTTCAGCTGAATGTGTGAGTCCAGCATTACTGTATGCTGACGATGTAGTTATTATGTCTATTTCACAGGTGGGAATGAGAAAAGCACTTAGAGCACAGTTTTGTTCTGTGCAGAACAGAAGCTTTCAATAAACTATCAGGAAACCAAAGTGTTAGTGTTTGCCCTATGTTACCATAAAATTCACAAATGTCAAATAAATGGGACTCAAATAGAGCAAAATATCTTGGAGTGCAGTTCCATGCTTCTCTACCTGGAATGCTCATTTCTTTTACCAGGCAAGTGTTGCACAGCGTACCTCTACAGAAGATTTTATCATTCAAAAGGAGCCCATTATATCCCTGCAGTTTGCAAAGTTTTCCAAGCTAAGGTAGTCCCTCAGCTTCTTTATGGCTCCCAAATTTGCTTTTTTGCAAAGCTTAACATTCTGGAAACTATTCAAAGAAAGTTTATTTGTGCCATACTAATGGTTCCAAAAAGTATCCAAAATGCCATCATACGTGTAGAGACAGGTAAAGTCTCGTTGGACGCTAGAGCATGGTTTCTTCTTATTACCTTTTGGCAAAAGCTAATCCTACTTCCTATACCCCATTAATACTTAGAGACTGTTTTAAATCATCATGGCTTTAAAAAGCCCAAGATAAAATTTGTTTACTGGGCTTCTCTATGGAAAGTTTGTGCTTATTGGGTTTTGATAATGCTCTCAAACAATGAATTTGGGATATAGATCTCCAAACAAATTTAAGCAAGGTGTCATGCCCCAATAGTTATCATATTCTTCCAAAAGGGTTTGCTCCAGCCTCCTATTTATCATCCATTATGATTCAGAAATTTCATAAGGCCTTCACTTTAGCCAGGCTGGATGCATTGCCCTCAGCAGTCCTTTTTGGACATTTCAAGGGTACTCCTATGTATCTTCGGTTATGTCCATGTGGTGATGGCTCAATAGAAACTCTAAATGCTAAGGACTAAGACAGATATTCATTTATCCAATCTTGAAGAAATTTCTGGGTAGGGAGGGTGATTTCTAATTAATGTTATTTTTTTCAGACAAGGACTCAAAAATATCTTCCCAAGTTTTGTGCTACCATCTGTACAATATGCTGCATCATTAATTAAGTTTTGAACTTCTTATAATACTTTTTTTATTCTGTTTTGTTTTATTTTATTATATCTGTTCTTAATTATTTTGAGATCCTATTATACTTATTGTTTTTCTGATATATGTGTGTGTGTGTGTGTGTGTATTCATTCATTCATTCATTCATTCATTCACTCTACTATTAGATATTGTATTTTATTGATGTATATTATAAATTAAGGCTACTCCAAATGTGCAGAGTGAAATAGTTTCATGAAGGAACTTTTAGAGGAATCCCATATGTAAGAATATAGAGTGGGATGAGTTAAAATTCTATGAATGTTTATGTATTTTATTCACAAAAATAGAAATATTATGGGTGATAAATATGATAAAACCTAGCAATATTCTTTGAGTGCTCCTTCCTCTCATACAATTCATTGTCATGTAACTGTCAAAAGACATACCTGTCCTTAAGTGGGAATAGGAAAGACATTTGTTCACACAATAATTCAAAGTTGTCTTATCGAAACTTCCCAAATCAGCCAACACAGCTGATACCACAATTCTTTAAAAATTGCAAACTCATATGAAAAGGGGATGAAGGAAAGCTAAAATTGGGAAAATGAGAAACTAAGCAAAATTGAAATGGAGCAGTTTATCCCTTTCTAATGGTGTTAAATGCAAAATCCATGTGCACCCACCTGATCTTTAATATAACTTCGACCAGATCAAGTGAGCCAATAAGCAAGCAGCAGTGTGGTATAAGAGGAAGAGATCAAACTAGAGGCCTTATCCTAGGCTGTATCCTAGCTTCTGCAATCTGGACCTTCCTACTATTTCCAGTTGTGTCAGAAATCCTTGTTACAAGAATACAAAGGGCCCTGGATTTCATATTAGCTAAAAGTATCTCTTTGAATGAATGTATCTTGCCATCCAATGCTTAGTGGTAGCATGATTATTTTCAAATGATATACATTAAATCAAGACCTTTAGCCTATTTTTTTTTAAAGTATGCAGTTTCCATTTGAGTGTTACAACATCTTTCTAAGGTAAATAATACTATTTTTTTCAGCATGACCTGAACTGAGCCAGGAATCAATTCTGGAGATTTGTGCAGTGACACTGCATATTGCCATGATTGTGTAAGCCACTACAGAAGCCATGGACTGTGATTTTCCAATTATTAGCTTCCATTAGAAGGTTCTTTATTGAACTTGTGAAGTTCATTTACTGAAAGGGCAGAACAAAGAAGGAAAAGTAAACTCCGGTGAACTTTTTGGGTTTTGGAGGAGGAGGAGGAGGAGGAATTACCATAGGAAAGTTAATCTCACAACTTTTCTAAGAGATTCTTAACATGAACATATTGTGTTTTAGACCTTTATGAACTGTTAAAGTCTTGTCAAGTGCCTGGGGAGGCCTGGATAAGGAGAAACAGGACCAAGCTCAATAAGCTGAATAAGACCAAGTGGCTTGGGTGTTTCATCCCTACTTCTCAGGGAGGTTGCCATTCTTCCTGTGGAACTGGTGTGCAATTTGGGGGTCTTCTTGGACTTAAAGCTATGGCTCAAGGAGCTGTGGTTAAAAAAAGCCTTCACACAAATTCATTTTGTATACCAAATGCACCCCTATCTGGACCAGGAAGCCCTTCAGACAGTTACTCATGCTTTGGTCACTTTGCACAGGGACTATTACAATGTGTTCCACATGAGTCTTCCATTGAAAACCATTTGAAAGCTGCAGCTGGTCCAGAATGCAGTAGCATGGCAATTATGGGCATGCTCTGTCATGCCTATGTAACACTATACTCTGTGAGCTGCACTAGTTACCACTATGCTTCAGAGTGCAATTTAATGTGCTGGTTATCACCTACCAAGCCCTACATGACATAGGGATCTGATTATCTAAAGTTCTGAGTTCCTTTTCTTCAGCAGTGCAGGCGTTGAAGAGTGTATACTCTTCTGCTTCCAACAGCACAGATCAGACTGGCATTGTTTGTTCAGCCTGTAAGGAATCTTCTTCACCAGTCTGTTGGAAGGTGAGCTGGAAAAATGGATAGTCCACTGAAAGCAATTTGCATTGTCATTGTTCTTTGAAGAAAGAATCATTTAGATCTTCCTTGACTTGGATTTCAGTGTTGGAGTAGGTTCTAGGGATGTAACTTTGTCAACCACTCATCCTGTTACTTTGGATTCTTTTTAACTTGTAATTCTTGAGGATGTGGACAGGGTTGGTGGAGAAATGGGGACTACCACCTGCTTATTCACCACTTGGTCCTCTGATTTATTAAATTAGTAATGACAAAACTGTCCTCAAGTTTATAGGAATATATACTGTATATATCTGCAGAAAAGCAAAAGGGGCAGGTGATTAAATATGTCTCATGATACAAAACTCACAACTTACGTATTTTGAGACAGACATTGAGACTCAGTTGTGTTATGTTGTGAGCCAGCCAGAATGATCTGGAGTCAGGCAGTGCCTAAATTGAATAAATTACATTCAAATTAAGTTAAATTAAGATAGGAGCTTGCATCAGGACATCACTGTGCTTTGTCATCATTTTGATGCAATCTTGGTTTGCATTGGGCACCTATGTAAAGGAATGATCTTTGTCTCCTTGCAAATAGAATATGTTCCCCCACTTCCAAGAGGAAGAAGTGGTAAGACTTCTACTGAAGAAGCCCTTTCTTTTGAGCTAGGAGATTTGTGCAATTATTGACCAGTCTCAAACATTTTATTTATGTAAGTTGCTGGGGCCTCATAGCTCCAAATGCATCTGGATAAGACTGATGATCTGAATCCATTTGTTTGGCTTTTAGGTGGCATATATTACTATGATTTGGTTGCAAGGCTGGATAGTCTGTTCAAAAAATAAGGGAGGGAGTTCAGCCCTGCTTATTCTTCTAGATTTAGTTACCATTCATCATGCTTTGGAATATCTGGCAGGATTGGGCCTTAGGGACATTTCTTGCAGTGATTCCAGACTTTCCTTTTAAACCGTATCCAGAGCACCCTGCAATGCTGGGGAATTGCAGTCCAATATCTAGGACATTGACCCATAGGGTCCCTTATGCTATTCATCATCTTCATGACACAGAAGCAATTGATAATTTTAAACATTACCAAAGTGCAATAATGGGTAGATGAGGAAGAACTACCTAAACTTAATTCCAGACAAAACAGGGGTGCTCTTGGTAAATATGAAAGCAGACTCGGGGTTCACGGTTCAAGCTATTTTGGATAGGGTTCCTCTCCCCATGGGGAAAAAATGGGTCTAAAATCTGTGAATACTCTTTCATCCTCAACTGTCACTGGATTCACAGGTGGTGGCTGTGGCAAGATCTGCCTTTTCACAATGATGGCTAGTAATCTAGCTGTAGCCTTTCAGATTTGGGCACAGATATCCATCTGTGGATTACATCCCATCTTGACTATGAAATGTGTTCTATATGGGATTAAAAGTCTTTGGAAGCTGCAGCTGGGACAAAATACTGAACAAGGATGGCTTGATGCCTTAATTGAAAGATCTGCATAGGTTGCCCATTTAACAGGTTTCTACTAAGTGTCTTAGGACCTGCCTGTCTAAGGGATCTTTCCTATTAGGGTTTCTGGGTGTTAAAATTTGTAGTAGAAGCTTCTACTGGTGGAAGAAATAAAACAGTCATTTCTCTGCATTGCTCCCTGTCTACATATTCACTCCCTCATAAGTCATTTTTAACACTTATTCTTTCAGAATGTTGAAAATTTATGAAGGCAGATTGTTATTCAGTGTTATTATTAAATAAATTAACTTTAGTCTACTTACTTGAGTAGAAAGGCAAAGGTAAGGTCAGTGATACATGGACATATGTAAATGGTTTGCCCTCAGTTTTTCTAGCATGGATTAAGATTTTTTTTAAAAAAATTCCCAATCTATTCTATAGCCCCAGGATTTTCCAGTGGTCTCCCATCCAAGTATGGATTAGATCAGCCAAGGCAAGTTAGTCACTGTGGATAGCTTAAATAGACAAGCAGGTTATCAACTGGATAAATAGATAAGAAAAACACTTCATTTATTTAGCAATCAAACTCATTCTCTAAAATAGGTTTTGTGACAATGTAGCTCTATTGTTTTATCAAAATTGATTGATAACTTCATAAACAAGAAAGGGGAAAAAACCTTGAGATTCTTTAAAAAAGTGACCCCTGGCTTCCACGAAGTCATCTGCCTGGGTAGTGCTGACTGGCATTTCAGAAGCACTGATTAAAATTGTATGGGCTTCTTATATACATAGATGTTCAACACTAGATCTGTGTGTGTATGTGTTTTAATATGTTTTGCACCTTTGAAAAAGCACTAATCCTGTGCTACACAATAGAATGATTTAAACTGGGAAAGAGAGCCAGGTTGTGCCACCTTGGTTCTGTTTCCAACAGGTCTGTGAAATGGCTTTCTATGGCCATAGTTTTTACTCTTATTTCTGGGGGGTGGGGGATTACATTTTGTCTACTCTAAGACATTCTGCCTACACCATGAAACAGTTCTGCATGCTGCAAGCCTCAAGCACTCACTGGCAGTTCTTATTGATTGCTCCAACTGCCTTTACCCCATACCACTTCCTGTGCCTGTTAGCCTGACTCACAAGTCACACAGGAGTGATAAAGGGTTTAATTGAAAGGATCTCACCTGATGCTCCTGCTCCAGGAAACATATTTTCTATACCAATGATTTATCAGCCAGATTATTTTTTGACATGGGTTTAGTGGTCTTCTAGAAAAGGACTAGACCCATACTCAGAAATATTCTGAGTGACAGCTACTTGTAAGGTGACTAAACCCTCCATTCCACACATCTAACCTTAGACACCCAAATTTGTGAACCTAGACATTATAAGAATGACTAGTGGTAGTTTTTCTTCACTGGCTGGTGATGTTGATTGGAAAGGCAAAAGCAGCCAAGGGAATTCACCAATTGCTGTCCTTAATTTGTCCCCCAATAAAGTTGTAACAACAGCATCACTCAAACTTTGTTGTTGTTTATTCGTTCAGTCGCTTCCAACTCTTCGTGACTTCATGGACCAGCCCACATCAGAGCTTCCTGTCAGCCGTCACCATCCCCAGCTCCCCCAAGGTTGAGTCCGTCATTTCCAGAATACCATCCATCCATCTTGCCCTTGGTCGGCCCCTCTTCCTTTGGCCTTCCACTTTCCCTAGCATCAGCTTCTTCTCCAGGGTATCCTGTCTTCTCATTATGTGGCCAAAGTACTTCAGTTTTGCCTTTAATATCATTCCCTCAAGTGAGCAGTCTGGCTTTATTTCCTGGAGTATGGACTGGTTTGATCTTCTTGCAGTCCAAGGCACTCTCAGAATTTTCCTCCAACACCACAGTTCAAAAGCATCTATCTTCCTTCGCTCAGCCTTCCTTATGGTCCAGCTCTCACAGCCATAGGTTACTACAGGGAATACCATTGCTTTAACTATGCGGACCTTTGTTGTCAGTGTGATGTCTCTGCTCTTAACTATTTTATCTCAGCATATTTCTCTTCTCTCAAGGATTGGAGGAATGCACATTAATGAAGCTGTATAGAATGTCCTGAGATAAAATCCTCTATGTTAACCTTTAATATTCATGATGAATAATATGTAGTTCATAGTATGAACTTCTGACCATTGTTCAAGATGATAGAAATTAAAAATTAATTAACATCTCTCAGGAAGAAGACAGGCTTTGAGAACAGGAAGTGAGAAAGCATTGTTTCTAAGTCAGTGAGAATCCATGATAGTGGACCAACATTTGTCAAAAGAAAGTACATCAATAGAAAGTTGTCCTTGCTTGAGACTCATCTATTGATTCTTGGAATCAGCTGACCTAAAGTCAAGTCTTCACCTGATTAGATTTTTATGTAGCTGAGGCACTATAGCTGTTCTCCAGCCACATTATTTGCTGCCATCTCCTAATGTACTGGCATCTCTTGTATTCCTCTAGTGAGCTATGACTAATATGGAGACTTTAGATGTAGCCTAGCAACCAAAAAGGAATATCAAGTAGTCAAAAGGACTATATAGATTGCAATATCAAAATCAACCTGTGCTACAGAACAAGCCTGATTATAAATTAAGAATGCAACTCAGTTGGCTTAACCGAATTATGCAAGCATAGTTCACAATGAACAATATTACTGAAGTAACCATCACACATTTCATAGTGAGATGTAATTAATACATGTGATGGTATCCAAATCAGGAATTTAACAAATATGCTAAACCATATTGTTTAGTTTATGGTTTTATATGCTTAACAGAATTGCTTATTGAACAATTGAAATTTATTAAGCTTTTTTATTTGATGCAGCAACAAACATTAAAATCATTAATAATTCATGTATATAATGATCTGAAGTTTGTTATTGCAGGCCTAGGCTTTATATTTATTATCAAAAACATTTTGCAATTATGGACAAGCAATGAAAGCAACTTTAGCAATAGTATCCCAAGGTCTTGAAGTTAAAAATTAATGGATTATATGATGAAAGGATGACAAACTATTGATTGGCGGCTAAATGCTAACAGCTAAGCATTGCATATTCTTGTAAATGGAAATTGTGAATCAACTGACTTCTCTTTCAGTGATTTGAGGTTAATGAAAAATTGTGGAAAACACTTGCATAAACTTTTCTTAAAGATTAAATAATTAATTGGATAAAAGTGTTGGAAGAAGCTCATAAGCACCTACCTGAGAACAGAGGGCTTAACAAGCATTCAAATAGCAAGCAAAAGTTACTAATGTTATCTGTGGAAAGGATGCTCAAAATAGAAAGTATCCAGGGTATAATCTCATCAAAAATTACCATTGTTTAACTTTGATTTTAATATTAGCCTTCAACTGTGTGGTATAAAAAGGTAAAAATAATGTCTACAGTTTCTTTCCTATTTTGAAATAAAAGTGGGGGTGGGGGCAGTTACAAAGCACCAGTGTATGCCCCAGGAAATTAGTACTAGGTGCAGAGAGTAAGGAAGATGACTTTAACAGAGGCATGCAGGAACCATTACCTTGGCAAAAGGGGTTGAAGCATTTTTAAAGTCTAAAACAATGAGATCACATTCAGAAATGGCTCAAAAAGGCACCTCCCTAATTCACTGAAGTGTACAAAGGAGAAGGAGGTACAGCACAATCAGATTTGCAAGATTCTGCTATTATAGCCAATAAAAATAAAAGTAGTTTTAACCTTCCTGCAGAGTTGATTTCCTGCTCTGGTCTACCTAATGAGGCTGTCACTATCAGATCCAGGGTGCAAAAATCTGGCTGCAAAGGTGCAGGAAATAGCTGATTGCTGATTGCTGTTACCAAAATGCTAACAACCAGCCCCTGTAGGTCTTCCTCCATAGAGCACTCCCTGCTTACCTCTGTCTTGTTTCTGGGCAGGTGGGCACTTTTCCAAACCAACCATTAGCTTAGCATCCTCCACTCTTTTTATTTTCTGAGAAAGCTTATGGAGCCCATTTGCAGCCCAGACATAGGAAATATCTGTGTGTGTGTGTGTGTGTGTGTGTGTGAGAGAGAGAGAGAGAGAGAGAGAGAGAGAGAGAGAGAGAGAGAGAGTAATTTTAAAAAGTCAGGTGGAACAGGAACTGCGGGCACAGTTGCGTGCCATGCTGAGTATCCTGGAAATGAAATAACTAGTCTTCATTTAGGATCAAGTGTGCAAAATTTAGCCAAAACTGTACTCATATTATTCTGTTATTAAAGCAGGTTTTGTCAGTTGCCATTGACCATTTTTTTCCTGGTACGTAAGGTTTTAGAGAATGGCTAACTTATTTTATTGGCTTTGCTGAGGAGTAACATTTCAGAATATAAGATAAAAAAAAGTGAAAGTGAGGTTTTGGCATAAAATCTCAGGTACATCAACCCAGTCTCATGATCCTAGCTCATGAGACTCTAGCTTCAATCGGGGGAGATTTTTTACATGGGGAACCTCATCTTCCCCTCCCATTGAAAGCCCAATTTGTACTCAAAAACTGGCAACAGGTTGCTTCTGAGGGTAGGTGGGGGGAAGGTTTCACAGTTGTTGTTTTTAAAGGGCATATTTGACAGAGTTGACTTGATAATGGATTGCAAATGAATTTTAGGATGACTTTGACATGGTGAAGTGCTCAGGGAAAACTGAACTGCAGATTTCCTTGGTAAGCATTCTATACTAACATAAAAAAATGTATTAATGCTGCAAATCCTATACATAGCTCATGAGAACACATTTTATAGAACAAATTGGGGTGGCATGCAAAGGTGATGAATTTACCTAAACATATATTGTTTTTGTATTTTATTATTCATCTTATTATAAGTCTTTGCATTATCGTATACTCTTTTATCTTACTCTTTCATCCTTATCTCATCTTACTGTATATTATCTCACTTTATCTCACTCTAGTCTGTTTTACCTTATCTTATTGTATTTTACCTGTCTTATTTTACTGTATTTTACTGTGGCTGATGCCCATTTTTGATATGGTCAATTGACTAATCAATAAAGTTATACTGTACTATACATAGCTTTTCAACTCCACTGAGCTCAATGGGGTTTCTTCCGAAAACAGGTATGGAATGAAGAGCAGCCTTCATCTCAGACCAAGCAGTTAATCTCAGATCAAGAATAAAGAATGAGCAAAACATAAAGTATCATGGAGTAAATAGGATGATGAAATGTGTGTTTATAATCAAAGGTCTGAATGAACTGCATTCCAGCCTATGGTCTTTATAGGTAAACTCCTCATTCAATGATGCAATACTTTTGATTTTATGCTATCCCAATGTTTTTGGCAGATTTTTATCATCAGTTTATTGATTGATTGATTGATTGATTGATCGATCAATCGTATGGCACATTCACATCGCATTACAATTAAAAAAAACCACAGAGCATAATAAATAATAAATATAAAATATAGACAGGAAAATTACAAATGTATGTCTAGGTTACAAATATAGTTTTTTGCTTCAGTTGTCACAGCCAGGAAATCAGCAAAATCTCCATTGTAGGCTCAGTTTTGACACTCTGTCACTATACATTGGATAGTTTGTTTTTCAGCCCCACGGTCACAATTCGCTGATGTTGTTTTGCCCCATTTATAAAGGGCATCTGCACATCTACCATGACCTGTGCGAATTCGGTTCAAGGTTGTCCATATCGCATGAGGCTGGTCAAATCCAGGTGGTTTTTCCAAGATGCAGGGCAAGCTTCGGCATTGTGGAGGGCAATTTCCTAGCCAATGTTGTTTCCACATGTTGTGGATATTGAAATCATCTTCTAGAAGAGCTTTAGTGGTAGAAATGGCTGGATGTCTCGATCTCAGCCTGTTTCACTCCAAGCAGGCTACGTCATTTAGTATTGGTAGCTGGGGATTACCAATAATCTTCTGATATTCTTGAAGAAACCAATAATCTTGAAGAAACCAATAATCTATACATACTTATATACATGCATACAATTTATATGGCTACCCTTCTCATTCTTATGACTCCAGGTGGCTAACAATGTGTTAAAAGAAGAAACCAGCAGAACAATATGCAATATATGTGACAGAATCTACTAAAAAGAACACTTCTCATTCAAAGCACACAGGTCAGGCTCACCTAACATCCTGATTCCAGGGCCTGGAGGGAAAAGTCAGGTTTTAATCCCTTCCTAAAGACTAAGGGGGGCAAGGCCATATGAAACTCCCCACTGTTTTGAACAATTTTCGTCCTGTCTCCCACCTTCCCTTTTTGGGAAAGGTGGTTGAGAAGGTGGTGGCGCTGCAACTCCAGAGGATTCTGGATGAAACGGATTATCTAGACCCCTTTCAGTCAGGTTTTAGGCCGGGATATGGGACAGAGACTGCATTGGTCGCGCTTATGGATGATCTCTGGCGGGAGCAGGATGGAGGGAGTGCATCCATTCTTGCTCTCTTGGACCTCTCAGCGGCTTTCGATACCGTCGACCACGGTATCCTTTTGGAGCGACTCAGGGAGTTGGGGGTGGGCAGTGTAGTTTTGCGCTGGTTTACCTCCTTCCTCCAGGGTCGCTCGCAATCGGTGGTAATAGGAGAGGAGAGATCTGACCCACGGGCCCTTCTTTGTGGGGTGCCGCAGGGTTCGGTTCTCTCTCCTCTCCTATTTAACATCTACATGAAGCCGCTGGGTGAGATCATCCGTCATCACGGGATGAGGTATCACCAATATGCTGATGATACTCAACTGTATATCTCCATCCCGGGTGAAGTAAGTGTTGCAGTGGACACCCTATCTCAGTGCCTAGGGGCTGTAGGGGCCTGGATGGGGAACAACAGGCTTCAACTGAACCCTGGTAAGATGGAGTGGCTATGGATTGATGGCCCCTCGGCCTCCAGGAAGTTATCATCTTTAATCCTGGATGGGGTGGCACTACCCCGTTCAGACTCAGTCCGGAGCTTGGGGGTCCTCCTCGACTCACGACTCCTGCTCGAAGAGCAGGTGGCAGTCGTGGCCAGGAGGGCCTTTGCACAGCTTCGGCTTGTGCGCCAGTTGTGCCCCTTCCTGGATCGAGAGGCCCTCTGAATAGTCACTCATGCCCTTGTCATCTCTCATATAGATTATTGCAATGCGCTCTACATGGGGCTACCCTTGAAGGGTATACGGAAGCTTCAGCTGGTCCAAAATGCAGCCGCTTGAGTGGTTATGGGTGCGAGAAGATCAGCACATGTAACACCACTGCTCCGCGAGCTGCATTGGGTACCAGTTTGCTTCCGGGTCCAATTCAAGGTGTTGGTTATCACCTTTAAAACCCTACATGGCATGGGGCCAGGCTATCTGAGGGACCATCTCATCCCAATTGCATCTACCCGCCCCACCTGGTCATGCAGGGAGGGCATGCTGCGGACCCCGTCAACAAAGGAATTCCATCTAGCGGGGTCCAGGAGGCGTGCCTTCTCTGCGATAGTGCCCGCCCTGTGGAACATCTTGCCCCCAGAGGTGAGGCAGGCGTTCTCCCTCTTGGCCTTTAGGAAGTCCCTAAAAACCTGGCTCTGCCGCCTGGCGTGGGACAAAGGTAGAGATAGTTCCTCCTGGGGGTGGTTAGTTTAATAATGACCTCCTTTTAAGATCCTACCATCCTCTGGATTTTTATATTCTTATTTATTGTATTGTTATTGTATTGTTTATTGCATTTTAATGATTATTGATTTTTAACTTTAATTTTACCATTTGTTGTAAACCGCCCAGAGTCTACTGTGGTAGAGATGGGTGGTGATAAATTTGATTAATAAATAAATAAATCTCAGGGGGAATGCCCACTTTGTCAGATACTGTGAGAGAAGCAAACACAGTTGGAGATAAGCAGTTCCTCAGATAACCTGGTCCTGGGCAATGTAGGGCTTTATAGGTGATATTTTGAATGTGTGTATAATTTCCCTCCCAAATATGGGGGACGGGAGAATCTAATTTGAAATTTGTTTTCTTAAGGAAATTATTGTTGTCATTGTTATTACATCTTTGCATTTCTTTCTGATACTTAGAAACAGTCTTTCTACTCAATGCAGTTTTATGGGAGGATGTAAAGTGAATTATATTGTTTAAGGGCTGGGAGAAGGAGAAGGAGAAGATGTTAAAAGGCTGAATACTACCTCCTTTGGACATCTCAGAACATCAATTATTAAGCTACTGCTCAACCATGAAAGTGTTGGCATTATTCTTCCTTTCTTCCACTCAAAAACAGAGCAATAAAAATGAATATGTCTCTGTAGGGATAAGTATTACAGTAAAAATGGTAGCCAGAGTTTTCTACAGCATTATATGAAGTATAAAGATCTCAAAAAGCTAAGCAGAATCAGACTTGGTTGTTACTTGTATGGTACGCCACCAGGAAATTCCAAGGTGCTAAGCTAGACTGGGAAATAAAATGAAATATCCCAAAGGAAGACAATGGCAAACTGTTTCCATATTGTTGCCTCCTTCCGCCCAAACTAATTGAAACTGTCCATAAAGATGCATGGAAAAAACATGTAATGGCTGCTTGTTCTGCTCAGTATATATTGTCTCCTATATTAGAGGCAGTATGCTGCTGAATATCACTTGCTGGGGAAAATGCCTAGGAGGGAGGTATTTCATTCAACCACTCACTTATGGATTTCCCATAACACTGAAAGCGGATGACCATTGTTGTAACAGAATGTTAGATTAAGATTTAATAGAATGTTAGATTATCACTCATCAGACTCTACAGTTTTGATTGCTGTCATCAGAATGAAGAAAGCAGCGTTATTTTGCCATATCACAAGCTCTTGCCTTTTTGGATGCCATGTGATGTCATACAAAAGGGTCAGGGCTTGGGCCACAATGACACAATGCTATTTTTATCAGACTAATCAGTTTGACCTGCCCGACCTTGGGAATGCTTCTGTTGCCCAAAGCCACAAGTTGGGTTTTTAAAGAAGATAACTTAGAAAACCCTCGGGTGCATCATGGTAATATAGTTCCTGGTGGATCTCTGTAGGAACAGTAATGAAAAGTGATTGATATGGCAACTCCAGAAGAAAATAAACAAATAAATAAATAAATAGGGAAGCTCCATTAGCCATTTTCAGTAAAAAGCATCATAGCTGAATTCTCTTAAGCCACATCATTTTGTTCCATTTATTTTTAAAATTTAGACTCAGCCTGTTGACCAGCAGAATAATAGCAGCTAAAATTATTACCCCAAAGGAAGGTGGTTTTCTCTCCATATAATTACCTGTGTGGGAGAAGACTGAGTTCTATTTGCAGGTAGAAGCAGATGCTATTTAAAGAAGCAGACACTATTGAGAGACGGCATTGCTCCCTCACTGTGAGTGAGAAGTCTAGGAAAGTCTAGGAAAATCTAGGAGAGCCAGTTTGGTCTAGTGGTTAAGGTGCTGGGCTAGAAACCAGGAGTCTGTGAGTTCTAGTCCTGCATTAGACATGAAAGCCAGCTGGGTGACCTTGGGCCAGTCACTCTCTTTCAGCCCAACTCACCTCACAGTGAGGTTTGTTGTGGGGAAAATAGGAGGAGGAAGGACTACTAGGTATGTTCGCCACCTTGAGTTATTTATAAAAATAATAAAGGCAGGATAAAAATTAAATAAATTAAATAAATAAATAAAATGGGTGGACCGAGAGTCTGAAGCAATTATTTATTGATTTTATTTACAGTAGGTGCTGCCTGACTCCCAAATGATTCTGGGTGGCTCATGATATAACTAAAGAGAATAAAAAATCAAATAACACAGATAAATAAGAGATAAATAAGCAAGATGGAAATCCAGCCACTCAGAAAAACAAACTACAGAACAGACGCCCACCCTAGCCTGCGGCCTGGGAGAACAGCCAGGTCTTTAAGGCCTTCTGGAACATCATCAGGGTGGAGCCATGTGGTTCTCAGGGAGGACCTTGTTCCAGAGGGCAGGTGCAGTGACAGAAAAGGCACACTTTCTTTAATAATAGCCACTTCACTTCCTCTCCTGGCTTATAGCAGTCACACACTTACATGGAGAAAGCATCCATTCTAATCCATAAAGGGTTAAAGTGCACCAGGCAAATAATTGGGAATGAGCTAGTGAGGGAGGCCTGAGACTCATGCCTGCTGCTGGCCCTATGATTTTTAAGAGATTTTGCAGTTCCTAGACTTATCCTACCCTATCCTACAATTCCTTTCACCTCAGCTCCATTCGGTTTTATTCCCCACCTCTTTTCCTTCCTTCCTTCCTTCCTTCCTTCCTTCCTTCCTTCCTTCCTTCCTTCCTTCCTTCCTTCCTTCCTTCCTTCCTTCCTTCCTTCCTTCCTTCCTTTGATGTTGGAAAGAGAGAAAGGAATGAGTGTGCATTGGTGTGTGACAGAGCAGTTTGTGCGTATATGCAAGGGTTACAGTATATGGAAGGGTTCATTAATTTTATACATATGTCCTTTGTCTTTACAGGCACAGAATTTTAATCAGAAGCAATTAGTTCCATTGAAGTTATTTTGCCCATCCTGCCCTTTTTTGGTGTGGTCCTTTTGGCCAATGCATATATACACCCAGACATATATGTGTGTAATAGAATATGAGAATGACTTTGGAAGATGGGGGGAAGAGAGGCTGCCTAGGTCTGTACAAGGTCTGTACTAGATCAGATACAAGGGGGAGGAGCCTGCAACTGAATAATGGACAGAGAAAAAAACTTAGAAAGGATCCGCCCTCACGTGGCAGGTGGTTAAAAGGGGGGGCAGGAGATTTGTGCTTTCAGACTTGCAAGATTCTGTTAATGTAGCCTAACAATTAAATAGAAGTAGCTCATCTGGTCGTGACTCCTGTCTGGTTTACCTGGGAAGGCTGACAATGTGCGCACAGATGGAGGCTCATGCCAGGAGTGGTTACAGTGCGAGTTGACAAGGGTAAGGAAGCTTTGTCACTGTAATGGATTTTTGTTTCTATTTATACATTAAACCATTTACTGGTCCTCATTTAGTGGATTTTAGTTGCAACAGACAAATTTTCCATTTGGAGATTACTCACTTTTAACAGACAAAAGTTGCATTCAAAGTCATCCAGACAATTTTATTTTTCTCAATGTCCATAATTTGCATCATAATGTAATGACACAAAGTCATTTGTGTCCTGATGCAAATGATGTAATTGACTCATGTATTTTCAGACTTAATGGACACCCTCTAAACATGAATGGTCAGTTAAACCGAGAGTTTATTGTATATATTTTTGTACCGTCTACCTTTGGGAGGGATTGTATTAAATTTGGAGTTGTCTTTCATTCAGGTAAAAAAGGAAATACATCTATTATTTATTGAAACAAATTCTAAATCAGAATTGCCTTCTGGTTTTCAGAAAGTGAGGATGGCATTTTAAACACAGAAGTAAGAACTGTAATTGATGCATGAATCTATAAACCTCCCACCCACCCCCTCCCAATTTTAATAATGAACTCTCTCACTGCAAGGAGAGAATGTGGCCTTGACAGAAACATGCACGTGGGGAATTTGTTAAGTTACTGTAAAATGTCGGTTGAGGAAGCTGAGGTGTCACGTAAGTGACAACTGGCAGCAAGTCAGCCTATTGAGGTATATAGGGGATAGAGGAAATGATGTGCAAGAGAATAAAGTGGTGATCATGGAATGACAAAGCAATAGAATGTGAATTCATAACTGCTGGGAACACAAAAGAGTTCTGAAGCTCTACAGGATAAATAGAAGCCACGCAAACTTTTCTACAACCATTCTACATTAATTGAACTTAATTGGCGTGTTCGCTCTGAATCTATGCAAAACATCAGCTTCAGGGGAAAAAAATTATGTTGGGAATCTTTATGTTAAAATGGTTAGGTCCTACAAGTTTTAAAACAAAAACATGTGCCAAATTACTGGAGAATCAGGTGCCAAGTGATAAACACCCCAGACGAGTAAAAAGAGAAGAATAGAATACCGAAGCCAGTCTCTGAACATAAAAGCTTCCACCTACTCCCCAACCTTTTCATTTGTTTGAATGATTCATTCATCCAAACTTTAACAACATATTTTGACAGCTATTGTCAGTATCTTGGGGTGAATGATACTTTAATATCTTCTCCATATGATACTGTCCCTGGGAACATATTCCTGTGGAGAACAGTAATATGTGAACTAGGGTATCCATGGATACAGATGCAATGATCAGAATGATTGCAAAGTATGCTAACAAAATCGCCAGAGAGGAAGCTGCAACAGTATCTATGGCTACATACCACCTTGTTCATGTGAATGCAATTACTGTAATCCATCACAACTTTCTTCCTCATTCCTTCCACCTTGTCATATCGTGTGTCTCACTAGCCTGTCTCAAGAGCTGTCCACTAAATCAAAGAGAAGGGGATTCTGAAGAACATAGGGGTTGTCCGACAATGTACCAGAAGGTCACAGCAAGGGTAGATATTGCTTCAACAGTGAGACAGTGCATTACTGTTGTGTTTGTCCCACTATTCTGTCATTAGATTGCCCCCTCCCCTTTTTTTTAAGCATTCCAGAATCAGGCATTCCCTCATGAATAGGGAGAACGTTCTTGAGCAGTGTGACAGGCCCTGGGTTTCTATTTCTACATATCATTACCTTTACTTTGGGAGTGTATTTGCTGAGTCTACAGTGGCTCCTTGAAACCTGAAGCCTCATCTCCACTTGATCGATTCAACAGAGTTACTAATCTTTTCTAAACTCTTGTATTGAGACCAGCAAAAAGATCCTCCTAGTCTAAGGTTTTGGCATTCATCTACTTCTAGGATTACAAATAATCAGCAACTATTTCAGTATTTGGCTCTCTTACATTTTGGCTTATAGTATTTTGCTTTCTTAACAGCTATTAAATGCAGTGCTGTGATCAAAGTTGAAACATTTTATGGACACCCACTGTTTTGCCTGAGCAGGTTGCAAAAGCAATCCTGAATTTCAAATGGAGATGAAATGATGAGCTTCTCTTTTTCAAAGGTGTGAAATGTGCAGGGAGCATTTGCATCATAATAAGTTTTAGTCTTGACACTGACACAAGCCATTCATGTCTTCACATCATTTTTGCATCTGAGGCAGTTACCACTTATAAGGTTATTACTGATGGTTGATTTAGAAATGCTGGGAAAATCTTGCTGGGTGCACCTGAAAGACAACAATAATGAAATATTATAATTTTGAATAAGCAGTACTAATGTTCAGACTGAAAGCAAGAAAACTGATGAAATATAAACAGGTAATTGTGCCAGAGTGTTTCGAAAAAGGGTGCCTCAAACTGAAAAGTGTTTACTGTACACCACTGTAAAAAAAAAAGATTATTTCTGTATCAATGGCTTGAGGAGCAGAGTAAGAGTGAGTCTCTGCAGGATGTATGATCACCTATGTATACATCATACAGAGAAAAAATAACTTCACTGTATTCCCTGGTGATGCACTATTAAGCTCAGCATATTTGGTTTAGGAGTTAAATGAAATTTTCACATGGCTACAGAGGTACAAAAAAGAAAATGTTGACTTAAAAGCTGACCCCCACTATTATGGAAGATCGTTCCTAGAAATGAGTAAAGGCGACAGTTTGGGTTTCAATCTATTTGAAGACACACATGAGAAATCTTGCCTAGTTGATGGAGACAGGGTTTATTCCAAGTTGAGGAGAGCAGCTGAATTTGACCAGACAACCTACATACTCTTTGAGAAAGAGAAAATTAAAAAATCAGCTGGGATTCTTGAAACCAGTTAACTATTAAAGGGGAGATGTAGTCTCAAAGGAAGTGTGTCATCTGCTGCCTATTTCTCTTTCCTCCTTACCATGCAAAGCATCTTTTGCAACCTGATGCCCACCATAAGGGTTAGAATACCAACTCCCTGAATTCCTAGTCACAAGTGGAGGGCATTAAGTGGGGAAGAACTGATGCAAGGAGAATGCAGGGGTACACCCTGAAGTAAGTGCTCTTCAAGGCCAATTTCTCCTTTCCTCAATAGTGCTATTTTGAGAGGGGCATTCCCTTATACATTTTTAGGAATTCCATGGAGAAAATTCTGCCTGGAGAAAATACATACTCCAATCAAATCCCCTGCCTTGAAAGAAGTGGCAGGCATTTCCTTGTCCATCGGTGTAGCTCCCAACACTGTGCAATGTATTACCAATATTCGAGCTAGCATTGCTCTCACCCCTGCCCAATTTTGGGAGACTTAGATGGGAGTTCCTTCAAACACTGAGCATTTCCTGCTTCCAACTAAGGTGTCTCACATCTGCAGGGTTACACTCCAGTGACATCCCCATGTCAGTTCTGGACAGGGACCTGTATTCCCAACAGAAGGAACAATGGTAGAAAACACTTCCCAGAGAAGAAATAAAGGAAGATACTCTATACCATATCAGGTATTCATCCATCCAACTCTGTATAGTCTATAATGCATTAACTTGCAGTAAATCTTCATTATTTCAAACAGGAACTTTCCTAGGCAGAACTAGGACTTCCTGCATGCCAAACATGGAACTTTGTAAAGGTAAAGCTCCATGTCTGTCATGCAGGAAGTCCTAGCTATGCCTAGGAAAGATCCTGTCTGAAATAATGATGATTTACTGCAAGTTAATGCATTATAAGTCTATAATACAGAGTTGGATGGATGAATACCTGATGTGGTATAGAGTATCTCCCATGCAGCTCTTGATCCTCTTCTGTGGTTTCCCAAATGAAAAATATTGTTCTCCTTTAAAGGCACAGGGCTCCAGAAGGAAAGATATTGTCAGTTTTTCATGACTCTAGAAATGTCTGCAAAACCGTGACATGAAACATATGTTCAAGATGTTGAAATGGTCAAAAATAAGTAATATTCAATATAGATGAATCTGCACCATAATGTTAGGCATGGTACAAAGACCAACATGATGATTATATTAACCACGCATGACCCTGAATATATCAAGCTGATCATAACAGTAATATTAACCATACACTTTGAGCATCACACAACATTGTTAAATGCTATTATGGTATTGAACAAATGTTATTTGCAGACTGCTGGATAAGAATTGTGGTCTTATTAAGACAAATATTCAATAAAGAAAAATGCTATAGCTTTGAGGTCTTCATTTGCTTGATTAATG
Source organism: Charina bottae (assembly GCA_023362775.1). Lineage (NCBI taxonomy): Eukaryota > Metazoa > Chordata > Lepidosauria > Squamata > Charinaidae > Charina > Charina bottae. Next base: position 1,185,820 of record JALMGJ010000044.1, on the reverse strand, counting down.
GCATATACTTTACAGTGATAAACTTTGCCGGCGTCAAATCAGATGCTGTTTTAGTTTTGCTGGATTTCGACTAATGTTGGGGAGTAATGTGAGTATAGCTTTATACTTTGGCACTGCCAAGGTCAGGGAGCCCTCCTGAGACTCCATGATGCAGGGCCCAAAGGCATTCTGGGAGAATCAAGTTGCTGGGCTCAATTGTAGCTGCTCTCTAAACCTGAAAAGAAAATTAGGAAAGTTTTGATCTGTCCTTGCTGCTGCTGAATAATGAAAAAGGAAAGAATGAGTGCAGGGGAAAGACAGATGGGAACTGTATTTAAGATCCCTCCGAGGCTCAAAGCCCCAGATCTCCACCTGGTTTGCATCCTCAAAGCTGCCAGTGCTTAGTAATGAAAGAGAGCTTTCCCTTCCTGTGAAATGGGTTCTGACCCAACATACTGATTTGGAAATGCTGAATTGCAGTGCAAACAGTATTTTAGCTACATGAAAGAGGAATACCATGATTGTGCTGATGTCCCTGCTGTTCCTGTATTTTTGATCAAAATATATTTATTTTATGTATTTGCTATCCCACCTTTATTATTTTTATAAATAACTCAAGGTGGCGAACATACCAATACTCCTTCCTCCTCCTATTTTCCCCATAACAACAACCCTGTGAGGTGAGTTGGGCTGAGAGAGAGTGACTGGCCCAAGGTCACCCAGCCGGCTTTCATGCCTCAGGTGGGACTAGAATTCAGTCTCCTGGTTTCTAGCCCATTGTCTTAACCACTAGACCAAACTAGCTCTCTATCGGTAGTAAAACAATGGGTTATGTGCATGTAGGAACAGCATGTGATCTAAATTTGTTTTGTCAGGTTTTATACTGCCTTTGAGGTACAATTATACTGTAGTTTCCCTAAAGATTTTAACATTTGATATGTAAAACTAAAAACATAGGAATTAAAGGCCACAAAATAATTGTAAAAACTGGTATAAAATAATCACTAGGATAAAAAGTATCCATAAAAAGCTTGGAAAAATAGTCCTTGGCTATTATGATAGGATAATAAAGTAGGATTCTGGTGAGTCTTGCATGTTGTGGGTTAGGGTAAGAAACAACACTGAGCCCGGAATGAAGCTCTAGATCTTTATTGTTCTACCTTACACAGAATCTTGCCAAACTAAGTCTCGCTAACCAGTTCTCTGGGGGAAAACCCCTGGTGCTCTAAGGAGGATCTGGCCTGACTTTCTTGGACGGGCACCCAAGGTCCTCAACGCTGTGAACACATTTCTCTCCCTGGAAAGCACACCCTCCTCCTTCACCTGCAATCTCCATAACATCACCTTCTCCCTCAGAGACACATTCCATCACACCACCCCCCTCCTCAGAATCTGTCTCTCCCTCTGATTTCTCATGGGAGCTGGGTAGCAGGGGCAGATCTTCAAAGGAAGAATTGCTGGTGTCCTCCAGGTCTGATATTTCTTCCTGCAAAACAGCGAGATGGTTAGAAAAAATTCCCCCCTTCCCCTTGGGAACTGGATGCCAGAAGTGGATGGCTGAGGCTCCCCCTCCTCTTTGCGTTCTGGTCTCTCGGCCTCTTGGAGGGGTAAAGGTTGACAACTGATGAACTCCTCTGCTTGGGATTCATCTGCATGCTCAGCCAAGCTAGGAACTTCTGGGAGTCTGCGAGGCTTGGGCTTGTTAGGAAAAAGCTGGTGAAATCTTTGGATCAGATGGGTGCATGAACGTCTCTGGCATTTTCCCATGAACACTCAACCTCAGAATACCCCTTCCAATGTATCAAATATTGGATGCTCCTTCCCCATCGCCTCAACTCCAAAATGTCCTCTACTTTGTACTCCTCCTCCCCTTGTACAATCACCAGAGGTGGAGGCTGTAAGTGAGAGTGCAAAGCACTAGGAGGTGATTCTTTGGCCAGCAATGACCTGTGAAACACAGGGTGGACTTTCATGGTGGCTGGGACTTGCAAACTAAAAGCCACTGGGTTTTCCTGCTTCAGCACAGTGAAAGGGCCCACGAACTTAGAGTCCAACTTCTTGGAAGGTCTGCTGGAAGTTAAAAATTTGGTAGAGAGCCATCCTCTGTCTCCTTCTAAAATCATTGGCCCCTCTTGCCTGTGGAGGTCTGCAGATCTCTTGTAAGCAGCCTTTGCTTTGTCCAGCTGCTCCTTTAAAGGACCGTGCACAGCCTGAAAGTCTGTTGCAGCAGGAACTGGTCCTTGCTGCGATGAGGTGGGCAAGACTCGAGGGTTAACCCCATAGAGTGCTTGGAAGGGGGACATCTTGGTAGAAGAATGCACAGAATTGTTATAAGCAAATTCAGCCATCGGAAGCAGAGTTGGCCAATTATCCTGCTGAGAAGTGCTACAACATCTGAGATATTGCTGTAACAGCTGGTTAGTTTTCTCAGCTTCTCCACTGGTCAATGGGTGGTGAGATGACAGGTGGATCTGCACCCCTAATGACTGGAAAAGCGCCTTCCAAAATCTTGAAGTGAATTGACTGCCTCTGTCACTGATAAGATGGTTAACCATACCTCTATACCTAAAAACATGATCCAAAAATAACTGCGCTGTGGCTTGTGCTGTAGGAAGGCCTTTGCAGGGAATAAAATGTTCCATTTTTGTGAACAGATCCACTACCACCAGTTTAGAAGTAAATCCCTGGACCGGCAGTAAATCAGTGATGAAGTCTATGGAGACTATGTCCCAAGGCTGGGGGGGGAGGCTAGGCAGGGGTTGCAGCAAACCCACCTGCTTCCCTGGAAGAGCTTTTGCTCTCCTGCAAGTGTGAGAAGAGGCAATGTAATTTTTTATGTCCGCAGCCATTTTTGGCCACCAGCAGGCTCTTAAGGCTCTATGGAGCTTTTTGAAAATGCCTCCATGGCCAGCCGTTGGATTATCGTGGCAGAGATTCAACACTTCTTCCCTCAAAGGAAGGGGAATGTACAGCCGACTGCCAAAGCAGTCCCTTGTCTATTATTAAAGGACAAGCAGCACCTTGCTGATACCCCTGGAGGTCATCCATCCTGGTCCTCGTGTATGGGTCTTGCTGCTGCTGAGCCCTGACTCTTGTGAGGAGATCCTCCAGCTGCTGTCCGGCTGCCAAGATCTCTATCTGGTTCTCTTTGGGTGTCTGCTGAAAGTTGTGAGGCTGCAGAATTGGGAATAGGGTCTCGAAGCTGAGATGAATTTGGGCTTACAGGAAAGAGCATCTGGCAGCTGATTCTTTGAGCCAGGCAAATACGTTATGTGGAAATTGAAATGGGAGAAAAACTGACTCCACCTGATTTGGCGGCAGGAGAGTGCCTTGGTGTTTTGCAAGAGTTCCAAATTTTTATGGTGTCGATGAAGGTTCTCAGTCATCCAGGTGGAACAGTCTGAAGAAGCTCCTTGGATAAGGAGTGAAACGTTTCTACTGAGAAAATAGAAATCCAGTTGACATGATTCAAGCCACAAATTTTTATGGTCTGTGCAAACTTTTATAGGAAAGGCTGCCCCTTCTAACCATTGTCTCCACTCTTGGAAAGCTGCTTTTATTGCCAGCAATTCTTTATTAAATATATCATAGTTTCTCTCTGCCGGGGACATCATGCGAGAGAGAAAGGCACAAGGAAGCAGTTTCTCTGCCTCTGGCTTCTCAGCCTGGAGTAAAACCATGCCAATCGCCACAACAGAAGCATCTGTTTGAATCACAAAGGGTCGCGACGGGTCGGGATAAGGAAGGAGGGGTTGGGAGGCGAATAGCTGCTTTAACTCTTGGAATGCTGCCTGCTCCCACTCTCTCCATGTGAACCTCTTTCCTTTTTTTAAAAGTTGAGAGAGAGGTTTCACCCTGTCAGCAAAATTTGATATGAACTTTCTATAAAAATCTGCAAATCCGAGAAAGCTCTGCACATCCTTTACATTTCGGGGGGGCGGGGGGGTGCCAAGATAACACTGCCTGGACCTTGGAGGGATCCATGGAAATCCCCTCTGTGGAAATCCTGTACCCCAGGTAGTCCAATTGAGTTAAATCGAAGGCACATTTTTCTAACTTGGCAAAAAACTTATTTTGTCTCAGTCTTTGTAATACATTCTGAACATGAGTCATGTGAGATGTTGCATCCTCAGAGTATATTAATATATCATCCAGATAAATCACCACATACTTATCTATTAGATCAGAAAGGATTTGATTCATGAACCAGGAAAATACAGCGCCACAATTACTTAATTCGAAAGGCATGACTACATATTCAAATTTCTGATACCTGGTATGGAAGGCAGTCAGATATTCATGCCACTCTTTCACTCGAATCAAGTAGTAGGTATTTCTGAGGTCCACTTCTTTAAAAACGCGTGCTCTCTGCAGGTGATCGAGCTGGTCAGATATGAGAGGAAGCGGGTAGTGGTCCCTATTTGTAACTGCATTCAGGGCACTGTAGTTGTGGACTATGCACATAGGAGCTCCCCTTCCCTCCTCTGGAGCTGAAGGTGCCAGTGGGTCTGGTTTCTTTGGTACAAAGAAGGTAGGAGCGGATGCTGAGGATGCGGACGGTCAGATAAAACCCTTCTTGAGGTTTGCATCCAAGTATTCTTTCAGTGTAGTTAGTTCCTTAGTTGACATCGGGTATTGTCTTTTTGCTGGAATTTTTGCTCCTGGCATTAGCTCAATCGTGCAATCACAGTCTCTCTGGGGGGAGGGGTAAGTGCGGTAGCCTCTTGTTCGCTGAAAACATCTGCAAAATCTGCATACTTGGCCAGTAGGTGCACCCCCCCCCCGCCTCGGTGACTGTCTTCAGTGCTGGAAAATGCAAGGCAGTTTGCAATTTATGATGCTGGCAATCTTTTGATGAGAATGAGATCGCTTCTGTTGCCCAATCCAGCAAGGGATTGTGAAGCTTCAGCCATGCAGTGCCCAGGACTATGGGGACTTGTAAGGATGCTGTTACATAAAGACGGATCCACTCTGTGTGGTCTCCAGCTGTCAGTAGAATTGGCTCTGTGCATTGTACGACTGGTCCTGCCTTCAGGGGTTGCCTATCAATGGTCTCGACCTCTATGGGTTGTGGTAATTGTATGGTAGGCAGTTGCAGTTTCTGCACCATTTCTACATCTATGAAGTTAGTGGTCACCCCCAAATTGATGAGAGCTTTGAGCTCCATTTTACGCTTTGAGTCTAAAGTCACCATGACTGGGATGAAGAAAAATGCCTGTCTATTATCTTCAGAATGAGCCCTTCTCACTTGCTTAATAGCCCCCATTGCGAGCTCTGGGGAGGGAGGCCATTGGAGTTTCCCTGGTTACACCTGGCGCACCTCGGCAACTTGCTGTGATGCCCTAGCCCCAGCCTCTGGGTTTCTCAGTGGGCATGCTCTCGGTATATGCCCTGAGGACCCACAATAAAAACAAAGAGCCCTCTCCCTGTGCCTCTGTCTCTCTGCCGCAGGAACTAACCTTCTTGCAAAGAAGAACTAACCTTCTTGCAAAGACAAGGTCTTCTAAGTGATGGTTCCTCGTTTTTGAAACACCGTGTGATGGAATGTGTCTCTGAGGGAGAAGCTGTTGTTCCACAGCCAGCGGCAGCAGCAGCAGCGCTGCCAGTGCTCCTGAGAACCCAGGGCTGCTTACCAGAAAACTTCTTGCAGCTGCGATCTGCATGGGTTCCTCTGCCTCTGGGTATGTGGTTGCAGCAGGGAGAGCTTTAAATCCTGTAAATGCCGATCTGTAGTTCGCTCTTCCTCTTAGCTGTTGGCAGTGCTTTAACTCTTCCAGCCTAGCATCAATTACTACGCAAAGCTGATATAGTCCTCCCAAGGTGGCTGGGGTCCCCTGCCTCACCAGCTCATCCTGAATATCGTCATTTATCCCTTCTTTAAATTGGTCCTTTAGGGCACTTTTGTTCCAGTCGATGTCTCCCACCAACAGCTTGAAATCTGCTATGTAAAGTCCGACTCTCTTGCTGCCCTGCTTGAGTCTCTTAATTTCCTGACTGGCTGTCACTGCCCTGATTGGGTCATCGAAGTGGCCTCTGAATCTCACCATGAAGTTCTAGTAATCGTTGAGAATCAGGTCATTATTCTCTATCATGGGAATGGCCCACCTCGTGCCGGTCCCTTTAGCAGACTCAAAATAAAAATAATCTTGATGTGATCTGTTGGAAATTCAGCCGGTCTGCTGTTGATGAACATGCCACATTGAGTAACGGAGGTTCTGAATAAATACCAATACTCCCCCAAACTTTTCTGGTAAGCAGCCCTGGGTTCTCAGGAGCACTGGCAGCGCTGCTGCTGCTGCCGCTGGCTGTGGAACAACAGCTTCTCCCTCAGAGACACATTCCATCACACGGTGTTTCAAAAACGAGGAACCATCACTTAGAAGACCTTGTCTTTGTTAGCCTGACCTCAATTAGGAGAGCCCTTACAGTAAGTTACTTAGTGAAGATAATAATATACTGTCACTCCAAATAGTTCAGTCATAACAATAAACATTAATGTTTTCATATATATGTACTTGTTTACACTATGTTGGGATTTTATTGTTGTCTACCTTGTGCTGTGCTTTGGTATAAGAGGTTGTTTTTGATGACTCTTCTAAAGCTACTATTGAGTAGTCTGTTTCAGAGGAAAGAATAATATTAAGACTTAAGATTGTACTATTGTAATGGTATGTGGGAATGACCTTGGGAGACAGGAGGAACAGCCACAGACTGGACAACCAACATGTAAAAGATGTCTCAATCCACAGAAGGAGGGGAGATGTGGGTAGTGTTTCAGAAGGGACCCTCCCAAGTTTTCCAGAGAGCAAAAGGAGAGGAGGGGAGAAATACTTTCAGTCTTTCAAGATTCTGTTAATGTAACCTTACAATAAAGATAGAGATAGTACTCATTGTTGTGCTTCTTGTTTGGACTACCTTGGAAAGCTAACAACTATGCCAGCTGCCCTGGTTTTTGGGCACTGGTTCCACAAACTGGTTTTGATAATTAAAGCTCTTACAGCAGGTTCAGTAGTAGTAGTAATGTTTTGATTTGGTATGTGCTTACACCTAGTGGCAATCTGGGGGCGTGGTGGCTCAGTGGGTAAGACACCAGGCTTGTCGATCGGAAGATTGCAAGTTCGGAGGTTCGAATCCCTAGCCCTGCGTGTGGAGTGAGCTCCCGCACTAGCTCCAGCTCTTGCCAACCTAGCAATTCGAAAGCATGCAAATGCAAGTAGATGAATAGGTACCACTTCTGTGGGTAGGTAACAGCGTTCCACACATGTCATGTGGCCACATGACCGTGGAAGTGTCTTTGGACAACGCTGGCTCTTTGGCTAACAAACGGAGATAAGCACCGGCCCCTAGAGTCGGACACAACTGCACAAATGTGCGGGGGGTACCTTTACCTTTACCTTTACACCTAGTGGCATCTGTGGGGGAGGGAATGCAATGTCAAAATTGGCAAGATGGGGACAGAGTGTTGTGACACAGCTTCCCATAACATGTTCCATGGGACTATCATAGATGCTTCCAGCAGCTAAGATGAGGAACACATGTTTTGACAAATGTGTAGAAAGTGAATGAATAGAAATGATGCTACCCTACCCAGCTTCCCTTCCATGTGCAGTGAAAATCTGCTTAAGGCTTTAAATGAGGGAAATAAAATAATAAAGCATTGTTTGGAATAACAAAAATTCTTGTGGCCTGTCACTAACTCCTTCTCTAAAATGGCAGGAACACTTGAATAAATTCAGAAGTTTATATTGTTCAAGATGCTGGCAAAGTCTTCTTAGCTTCAAACTGCCATTCAAAGGTCAAGTTTTAAAGAGTATATAGCTCATTTGAGGTATGACAAGGGTGATGGCAAAATAAGAATAATAACTGAAATTGCCTGCATGTTTTCTGGAGAATTATTCCCCTTAAACTCAGTGGATTTATTTCAGATTAAGCAGTCATACAATCAGGATCATGGCCTTTGTATTTAAAACTAGAAAAACTGTATTTTCTCTGTCTCTGTCATCTATATATTTACAAATGGGGTACAATATCCTTTCCAATTCAACACAAAATCCCATCATGAGATTGTCAAAAATTTAGTGCTGCAAAGAAACTTTCAACATGTATTGTGGAAATATCTGGAAAACTAACGCATCGGCTTCTGGCATCATCTTTAGATGTAAGAATAGCTCTGAGCCCCATAAGTTTTCTTAGAAATGGAAAATGATGGACAGTTGCAGCTCAGTAATTTTATTTGCAAGTGTTCCCAGTTGCCTGGAAAAAGTTCAGCAGGGGTAGGAGGTGAACAGAGAGGGTGGAAGCATTTTGGTAACTGAATGCTCTCTCATGTCCATCTATGAATTTACAAATGTTCCTGATAGCCATTCTGCTAGAATATCCTCATAGTTTTAACATTCCAAATATGTCCAGTTATAATAAAAATATTTTAACATGAAAGAACTGTAGAAATATCTTTAGAAAAGATTAATATTGGTTCAGATGATCAATGGAAAATTGAATTAAGACCTTCTCAACCTGGCTTGGTTTGCAACCAAGGTATATTTTGATGCATGATTTTTTGCCAATATGAAAAATAAATATATGTCCTGAGATAAAAACCTATTAGCAAGAGACTGTAAAACATTACTATGACATTAACACTTTGGCTGATCATAAAACAAACTCATTATTTATTATTTCACTTACACAGGGTAAGAGGAATGGAAATTTCCAGCTCAGGTATGTAAACTTTGGAGGAGGATTAAAACTTCTAAATCCCTACATGGTCTGATCTAGCAGTACGTTTGTAGAAAGAAGTTTTTAAAAAATGGGGGAAATTGCTTAAGTAATATTATCATTATGGAGGACTTTTGTTGTTGTTTATTCATTCAGTCGCTTCCAACTCTTCGTGACTTCATGGACCAGCCCACGTCAGAGCTTCCTGTCAGCCGTCACCATCCCCAGCTCCCCCAAGGTTGAGTCCATCATTTCCAGAATACCATCCATCCATCTTGCCCTTGGTCGGCCCCTCTTCCTTTTGCCTTCCACTTTCCCTAGCATCAGCTTCTTCTCCAGGGTATCCTGTCTTCTCATTATGTGGCCAAAGTACTTCAGTTTTGCCTTTAATATCATTCCCTCAAGTGAGCAGTCTGGCTTTATTTCCTGGAGTATGAACTGGTTTGATCTTCTTGCAGTCCAAGGCACTCTAAGAATTTTCCTCCAACACCACAGTTCAAAAGCATCTATCTCCCTTCGCTCAGCCTTCCTTATGGTCCTGCTCTCGCAGCCATAGGTTACTATGGGGAATACCATTGCTTTGACTATGCGGACCTTTGTTGTCAGTGTGATATCAGCTCTTAACTATTTTATTGAAATAGTCAGCTCTTAACTATTTTTTAATAGTCAGCTCTTAACTATTTTATCGAATAACACCCATGTTGCCTTCTCTACCTCAGAGATTTAAAAAGTATATAAGAAAAGGTTTCTCCTGCTGTATTTCATTTTATTTCACCAATGTGTTATTTCTTTATCGCGAAATCTATCTGTCCCTTTTGGATACAGCAATGCTTACTTTGGATTTTAAAGCAAAAATAAAATGGTTTCTGCATATCTCTTCAAATGTCACTTGTGGTAGTTCACATAAACACTCGTTGAAGGAGTATAAACAAATGTGAATTTGTAGCATGCAATTACCAGCAAATCTTTCCATTCACTAGCAGAAATTTTGCCACTCCATCTCTTGCCAACAGACGAAAATGCTTTGTAATAACTGTCAACTTTGCTAAAGTCACCCCTATTGTGCCTCAGGTGACTTGCTGGCCAAGCGATCTGGTACAGGTTAATTAACATTATTATCTTAAAACACTAGCCTTGACTCTTTAACTTATTTTTATGAACAAAAGTCATTTGCTTTTACCCAAATAAAGTAACCCCCCTTCACTATACTTGAAAGAAATATTTCTAGAAATCCATTAAAATAATAATTAAGAATCCACTGTGGATTGAAATCTTTTGAAAGTCTCTGTATTCCTACTGAGAGCTGAATGTGTTTTCATTGTTTTGCATTTGTATTCCAGCACTTCTACATGAAACAAACCTTTAATCTCCTCAAGCCCTTGGGATCTATCATTGTATAGTAATGCCTAGTGTGGGCTTAACCTGTCTAAATATTTTAAAGCACATTAGCAAAGTATTTTCCAGACAAATTGTCCATAGGGTTTGGCTTCCCTCTACAGGCACTAGTGATAAGCAGCACCTAAACTGAAATCCTTCTATATAGTACGAGCTGACTTCTATGTGACTTTGTACAAATTACTCCTTGTGTGTGTATTCTGTTCCAGTAACTTTTGTTGAATATGTTTGTTGTAGCTGAGAATCTAGGGAGATGGTTGTCCTTAGATATTCCGAATCAGAGGCCAGCAATTGGAACCAAAACACAAGCTCCCTTCATGGAATAACAAAATGAAGGGATCCAGGCACAGAAATTTGTAATAGAGCTGCATATCTGGCTCAATCCCAAAGTTGTGCAGATTATCTCATCCCCTGAACCATGATTTGGATAATCTTATAAGCTCAGAGACTTCTATGAGTGCCAGCTTCCATGGTGATTGAGTTCTCCAGTCTCCATGGGAGCCTATGATGATTTAAGGTCTATCAAGTGAATGATTCTCCTTTATAGATATGAAGTTTTTATTGTTGCTGCTTTCCTTCCTCCCTCCTTCTTCCCCTATTAATGTCACATTGGCTCTTGAGGCATATTTTCAAAATGGGCCCAGAAGAATGTCTCTGGAAATGATTCCACATGATTACATAGTGCTATTTCTAGGAAGCTGTACATTTAAAAAAAAATGACTGCCTCCATAAATATATGTTCTAGGTGTCTGCATAATAGGCATGTTCTGCCTTGACATTTTGGTAACATGACAGGCTGATGTGCCTTAACTAACCAGATCAGTTGAAAAAAACTGTTTTCACTCATGTGCCAAAACTACTCTTCTTGAACAGAGATGAAACTCTGTTTATATTTCTCTGATACTTAAGAGCAGGTGTGCTTCTCTTCATAGAGGCCCTCAAAGAGATGTTTGAATTAAAACTTTGTCTAAGTTAAACACTCCTACAGAGTTTTGCACAGTCTGTTTTCCTAGATCTATATTCCTTGTTATAAGGTTATGTGATTACATAGCATTATTTCCAGGGACTTTATCTAGTCCCATGTTGATCAAATGAGACAGAAGCTGCCCTTCTAAGTCCATGATGTGGCTTTTACTTTTAACACTCTAATAGCAACAATGAAAATGTAAAATAGATGAGCCTTCAGACCAACCTGATAAAAATTTCACCATCCCAAAGCCTCATGTCTTGGATTTTAAATACAAAACATATTCCAGGGATCTCTTAATCCAGTTCTGATGACTAATTTCTGCCTTACTCAATCTGCAGAGAAAGACAAATTGTCTGGTGGATTGAGGCATCCATATACTTGTTTGACTCTTTCCATCTCTGGCTTAGATAGATGAAAGTAATGGTGAACACCTCCTTCGGGAATGATGTTGCACTGTTTGTTCTGATTAGATTTCTGCTGGTTGAGAAAAAAATGTGCTTGGTCTTTTTAGTGACCAGCTAGACTTTTACTGTATGAAATTGAGTTACAAGCTGAGAAAATAGAGGATGGAGTCCGTTTATTTATGCACACTATTGCTTCTCCTTCATTATCTGTGCACAAGGCACATGGCATGGCTTCTCTGTACCAGTGTTCCCTTATGTCTTCATTTGAAGGAGAAAGAAATAATGCTGTCCTGCACTATTATAGGAACACTAGAGTGTCACAGTGTTTATTTCTATGAACCATGGAAGAGAAAATATTGTAATACATAAGTTGTGGGTTTTCAAGAGCCTAGACCTTATTGTCCAGTACTCCTGATTAGAATATTCCAAACGAGCTGAATATAGAGAAACTTCAAAAGTCAATTTCAGGCTTTTCTCAATGATCAATCTTGTATAAAAGACATGGAAACCTTCCATGTTACCCATACTGTATGTTCAGGAAGACTCTTCCCCTCTCTCTAAGCCTTGTCCTTGTCTGCAGATATGAAGCTTGGTTGCTTGGTCTGCCTGGGATTACAGTATTTTGTGATTTCATGTTTTAGAAGAGTGATTTATGAGATTATATCTCATTCTTTATATCTTTATATCATTCTTCATTTTATCTCAGGCTGGAGACTGACAGGTTTCTCAGTCTCCAGCCACCTGGTGGCAGGGAATGATGAGAGTTGCTATTAAATACATCTGGACAGTGTCAAGCTGAGGATATCTACTATGTAAAAATGTTTTCCATAATGATAATTTGAAGCTGCCCCCAGCTGTGCATATCTTCCAGAACCACTGTTTAAATGAAAATGTTTCCTTACCTGAAGGATTGGAATGAATTGCAAAACAATTAGCATATCTTGTGCACAATAATTATTTAAGAGGCAGAGAACCAGATTTTCACAATTTTCATGTTGCTTCACCTAAATGATTTTTGGCCACATAACTTGCTCAATTAGTTTAAGACCTTGGCAAAAGAGATTAATCCAGCCATCACATGGTGTTCCGATAAAAAGGGAAATTATAGCATTCTACCACTGAAAGGTTCTCATTGGAAATAGTGATCACCAAGTCATGCCTAATATTCATTCTCCATTACTGGAAAATTACCTAAATAATAAGCTCTCTCAAAATTTCTGGCTTTGAGTCAATTGACTGTCACTTCTCATGACATTATGTGAAACAGAGCATTAGCAACTTAAGTCAGATCCAATTTCATCTCCTTTGAAAACCCTGAAGTGGGCTCAAGGAGAGGGGGCTTTTAATCACGTGTTGTGATTAAAGGCATTTCCACAAATATAAATCAGGACTTCCTCATGTAAATAAACTTTAGGACCTTATTTCCAGGCTGAAGCTGAAATAAGCAGCTTCCCTCCTGCCTCCATCAAAGTGAAGGAAATCTGGAGGAATTCCCACTGCATTGAAAACAATTTATGTGGTTGGAATCAGAGGTGGAACAATCATTCAAAAAGCAACAGTATCTCTTGATCACACAAACAGACTTTCAATGGGATTAATGTTATATGACAGTGAAAGCTGAAAAATCTCTCGATGCACTGAGGGCTGTAAAAAAAAAATTTAATTGATATTGTTCCTCTGGCTTAAATAGCAATAAATAAATGACAACTGTTGAATGAAAGACCTAGGGTAGCTGAATTTCTTTTATTTTTAATGTCTTTAAATTCTATTTTATAGAGAAATTTAGTAAACATGCTTTCAGGAATGCATTTTCATTAAGTGATTTTATTTTCTTAACCAGCTATTCAGGGCCATAACTAGGGTTAGCATCATTTTTTCTGGAAGGTTTCTGTGTCTTTATTGTTTTATTAAACTTAAAAGCTCATCTCCTCATTAACATACAGTGATGAAGGAACCTTAATCAACTTGATTTCTGCTTGTTGTACAGCTATGAAAGAAAGGTTAAAAATTGTCGTGGGTTAGGGTAAGAAACAACGCTGAGCCATGAAATAAGCTCTAGATCTTTATTGTTCTACCTTATACAGAATCTTGCCAAACTAAGCCACACTAACCAGTTCCCTGGGGAAAAACCCCAGGCGCTCTAAGGCGGATCTGGCCTGACTTTCTTGTCCAGGCGCCCAAGATCCTTGATGCTGTGAACTCGTTTCTATCCCTGGAAAGCTCCCCCTCCTCCCTCGCCTGCGATCTCCATAACATCACCTTCTCCCTCAGAGACACATTCCATCACAAAAATATGCAAACTAATAAAAAAAAATGTTGGCTATCATATGGTAAAGATTCTCTTAACTAGTTCATCTCTTGGTGATTATTTGGATACATATCCATATATTCCTTTTTGGGGGCAGGGGGAGGGCAACAACAGAGAAATGATATACCTTCCCTTCTAGGATTTCTTTTTCTCAATGGAGTTTCCATCCCTGGTATTCTCTATTGGTTTCCCATCCAAGTAGTAATCAGGTCTGACCCTACTTAGCTTCAAGGATCAGACAAATTTGGGGAGTGCTTCTATCTGCTGAGATTGCCTCTATCGGAATGGCTTCTGGGTATCTAGGAGACCTATCCTGGGCAGAGATCAATTTTGGGAATTCTATCTAGAAACAGACTTGGATTTTTAAATTAAACATCAGCTCCACACAACTAGGTCAGGTGTAGCACTCCCTTTATAAAATGCAATAAAATGCACTCCCTTTATAAAATGCAAAAAACCATTTAGAGTCTGTTACGTCTGCAATCAATCCTATTTAGTCTCAAATCAGATTTTAGGAATTGCATCATTTTACTGTGACGGAGCTGTTAACCATCTGAACAGAATCAATTAACAATGCAATGAAATATAAAGGGCTGCAAATGTTCCCCAGTCATCACCATTAACCAAGCAGGAAGATGTAAAACCAAAGCATCAACAGCCATGGAGTGATGGTAATAGGTATTTAAAGAAAAAACGCAATCCCTGTGGAACACAATAATCATAAAAAAAACATACAGCAAATGAATGGTGTGTACCCAGTGTGACAAATGCTGTGCTTGTCCTACAATTCCTGGGGAGAAGAAAAACCACATGGGAAACTTTATTTTATATCAGCATTAGCATCTTACCTGGAGTATAATTGCATTCAGGGTCTTTGTTATTCTGCAAAGCTGATCATTTAACTAAAGCTATTTAACTCTGAGGACAGGGGACAATTTCCTGAAATAAATGGCCAGCTGTCAGTGAAAAGCAAAAGACCTTATTTGTCCCCTTTCTATCACAATGTTCTCTGAAGAAATAGAAGATATAAAATTTAAACTGTTGTATAATATTGCAGTACTGTACATGACTGCATGCCCTAATCAGGGTGGATTAAGAACTGCAGCATAGATGTTTTCTCGGTGCATTGGCGTAATAACAGGAGTCAACAACACAGCATAGATGAGTACCAAAGTGCCCATCAAACTCCCAATGATCTTGAGATTTCAATGATTTAATGTGAACCATCATAATAGCAGTGAATCAAGGGTGGCAGAACTCCATGGGATAATGAGTTTTCAGTAAATCCTGCATCTCCTGATTTTTTCTATGATGCTAATCATATGTGTATTGGAAGAATTACAGAAACATTTCCTGTGAA
This sequence comes from Charina bottae, assembly GCA_023362775.1. NCBI lineage: Eukaryota > Metazoa > Chordata > Lepidosauria > Squamata > Charinaidae > Charina > Charina bottae. The sequence continues at coordinate 1,170,689 of JALMGJ010000044.1, read as the reverse complement.
AACAAAAAGAAATGCATCCACTCAGAGATCCTGCCATCTTAGCTGCAATACTAAGTGTACAACACCAGGCAAAGAGAAAAATAATGAAAAAGCCCTAATTCTTGAACATGTCCCATAAGACTTGTTTCTGTAAGACTTGTTGCTTCACCATCCACTCATGGGGGAATGGCTGAGTGTGTCTGACTATTGATTGTCCTGACCAGATAGGTTGGTCACATTGAGTGATACAGCTCAGACGATGCACAATCCCATATCCAGAGGGCAAGGTGGAAGAGGGATAGGTACCTTTTTCCACCTTACTGGTTAATGTATCTGCCCCAGAAGTGTTGTTGGTTGTGATCTGGACCACACAGTATGTAACAATGCCTTCAGCTGCCAGAATGCTCAGACAATTGCCAGCTTGATCTGCATGAAAACTTCTGACCTTCCTGGGATCCTTTGAAGTGTGGCTGAGGCATCCATGGCAATGGCAACTGTGGGCATGGATGGCATGAATGGAATAACTTCCATAAATTTGAGGCTTTCTTTCACCAATAGAAGGAGGTCCATACTGAATCCAGATGTCAAAACATATGCCTGAGGGAGAAGATAGAAACTACTCACATCTACACATCCACAGCCTTGGCAAATGGGTAACTACAACTGTGGAGGTCATATGATTTGAAAGTGTAGGATGAGTCAAACAGAGTTATGCAGTTGAGCCGTGACCTGGAATATGATGTAGTGCATAGCCAAGAATTATTTCTGGGCAAGAAGGCCAAAACTTTCTAGGAGTGCCAGGAAATTATAATACCAGGGATGGAAGCAAATGAGACTTATTGAAATTAATCTACAGTTTAGCACCCTTAATACTGAGGAGAAGAAGAAATAAAAATAAGACTCTGGCTGGGTCTTAGGAAAGGCAACAAGAAACCAATCATTTGTCCATGCAAATAATTCACTAGCAATGTCATTTATTTATTTATTTATTTATTTATTTATTTATTTATTTATTTAATTTATTTTATTTATTTATTTATTTATTTATCACATTTATATCCCGCCCATCTCCCCCACAAGGAGGGACCCTGGGCGGTTAGGAATCTAATAATTAAGTTAGATATGAAAGCAGTTAAATGAGATATGCAAAGCACATTATTAGTCCCAATGATGCCACAGTCTCTGAATCAAAGATGCTACAGCTGGTGCCAGATCAGGTGCTAGACCTCTGATTCTTGTCACTTAGGAAAACCAGAAGATGAAGAAATGTAACAAGTAGTACTGAGATTATGGCTATATTCTGAAATCAGTCTTTTGGTAATTCCAATCAAGCATTGTGGCACAGTAGGAAATCTTGGCTGTAAGTTAAGGTGTTCTTTTTTTTCCAACTCAGTCCAGAATGTTGTCAGTCTTAATATTAAACAGCCTCTCTCAGGCAGCCAGAGTACGTGAAGAGCAATGGAAGCTATCATCATCTTCACCTCATACTCCTTGTTGTGTCAAGCGGTGTCAATTTGTTGTCTTGCCACCAGTGAGGAAAAATGGGATTATCTTCTGTTAGTCTTTTTCCCAAGAAATATGGCATTTGGCAAGACATACTTGGTAATTACAGATCTCAAATGTCAGCACCTCAGATGAATGGAATGTATGTGGCTTCATATTGAATGTTCTTTCCTTTCTGTTTATCCATGCCAAATTGGATCTTGCCACAAGATTGATACTGTGAGGCCTCCATAATAATAGAATTCAATGGAAGATGCTTAGTTATCCCTGACCTTATAATTGTTTTTTGTCCATTGGGCATGAAATGTATAGATGATAGTTTGCTGCTTCACCATACTCATTTTGAGTAGGGTAGATGGTATCATTATGAAAACTGGTGCAGGCATATTGCCTTGAATACTATTGAAGACTGGTTTTTGTAGTGGTTAGTCTGGACACTTGATCTCAATGCCAACAAAATAAGTTGTATTATTTTTGCTTCAAATAAGTGAACAGGATTTTCAGACAGAGATTGATGTCTGCACCCAGTGAGGAGGCCTTTGATTCATCCAATTCATGTTTCTTGGCTCCCAAGGGGGAATTAGGTCTCAGAAGGGAGAGCTCAAGGACTGAATGCATGGGCATCTCGTGAACCACACTCTGAGTTGCTTATTGCAATATGGTTTGCAGAAAGATGTCCTTGCGCCAATGTGGGTAAAGGTTCAATGATATCTGCCTCAAGCTGGATCCTTAGGGAAGTTTCCAAGGGTGAGATTGGGGAAGAATCTTTAACACTAATATGATCAATACCTAGTCTTGGTCCCAAACTGTATCAGTGGAACCAGAAGCTACTGTATATCAATGGATCCAAGAAGTTGTCAATACTAATTTTTGGTTTCTGGTGAAGGCATGGCGACAGGCTGAGCTCTTTTGTAGCTCCGCGGGTGAAATTTTACGATGCGGCATTGGTGGTGGTCCTGCGGAGTCCGGAGTGACTGGCAGACCACGGTGGCAACGCTGGGAAAGAGAGGTTGCCAGCAAAGTGCTCCACAAGCTTCTGGATGGCTGGGAAGTCAAAAACAACTTTACTTTCACTGCTGCAAATTTGCTGGAGACCAGCTTGGGAGTGGGGAGTGTTAGAGCTGTAGAAACCGGGTTCGTAGCCTGATCAAAAAGGCATATCTGCTACCCTCTTCATTTCTTTTTTAAAATTTCATCAACTTCCAAAAGAAGGGGAAAAAGACGATCTGAACAGTGAAAAAGAAACTGTACTTCTCGGTGAGATAATTACTATTTCAAGATACTTCTGAGAATGGGACTTATTTAATTATTTTGAATGGCCATATTTGTATGATTTCTTATTCATGCTTTGTTTTGCACTGTGCCTATTTCTATGTTTCTTGTTCATGCTTTGTTTTGCTCTGTGCCTACCAAATTGTGATTTACTTTAAAACTAATTAACCAAACTATCTTAAAAATGAATACAAGGAGACAGATTAGGAGGGGATCAGAAACGGGTGAAGGAGAATGGTTAAAAGCTATGTTTGAGGATTTTACAATGAAAACAACTCAAAATATTACCCAAAATGGAACACACTTGTTGGAGGAAAAACTAGATGGCTTTGAGAAGAGACTAGACCAAAAATTAGAAAGGATGGACAAAAGAATAAAAGCAGAAATCCAAAAAGTCAGTGACAGAGTTGACAAACTAGAAACTGTCAAAGACAGTGAATTAGACAGATTAGATTTATTGGAGTTGAAAGAGAAAGAACACTGTCTAAGACTCAGAGGCATATTAGAAAAGAAAGAATATGAAATTAAAGAAATAATACTTCAAATGTTAGCAAATCTGGTTGGCTGTGAAGAGGAGAAAATGGAAGAAGATATAGAAAAAATGTTTTGGGTTAACTCTAAATATGCTAGCATTCACCAGAAGCCTAGAGATATCATAATTGAATTTTCAAGAAAAAAGGTGAGAGACTTGATATTGCAGGCATCCTTTGATAATAAAATCAATATTGAGGAGGGGGATATTATAGTACTAAAAGAAATCCCACAGAGAATCCTAAAAAAAACGGAAAGATTATACCTTCCTCACAGATGTACTAAAAAGAAACAAAATTCCCTTTAGATGGGAGAGGCTAGAGGGAGTCAGCTTCACCTTCCAATGAGATAGATATAAACTTAACTCAATCCAGAAAGCCAAGGAATTCTTAAAGAAACATAAAAAAGACATAGAACAAGTTAAAGATAGGAAAGAAAGTAAAGAAAAATAATTAATCATAGAGGAAGCAGCAACAAGTTCTAAAGAATTTGAGGTTCTCCTAATAAATGAATGAATTAAAATGTGTATCCTGGAACATCAATGGGGATAACACTCCAGCAAAAAGGGAAAAAAATCTTCCACTATTTGAGTAAATTAAAACAAGATGTAATTTGTATCCAAGAAACCCATATTAGGAAAAAAGATGTTAAATATCTGTCAAATAAAAATCTAGGAAATGAATTTGTAGCCGCAAATGAAAAAATAATAATAAATGGAATTGTGTGATATGTGAAGTCACACTTAAAACCCAAGTTATTACTTATTGATGTGAATGGTAGATATATTGCAATTTAAATAGAAAAACAAGAATCCAAAATGATAATAAACTGCCCAGAGCCTACTGCTGTAGAGATGGGCGGTGATAAATCTGAATAATAAATAATAAATAATAGTAGGACTATATGCTCCTAATGACAATCGAAATAAATTCTAGAAAGACTTATTAAATGAATAATCAGCCTTCTCATATAATAGTTGGCTCATGATGGGAGATTGGAATGGGGTCACCACACCAACCATTGATAGAAAATCAGAACAACAAATTAAAAGTACACAAGGGAAGCTGCCTCAATCTTTTTTTGATTTAATGGACAACTTGGCTCTTGTTGATTCCTGGAGACACAAAAATGGCTTAGCAAAGACTATACGTTTTACTCAGACAGATTTAAATCTTTCTCCAGGATTGACATGATTTGACTATCCCTAAATTTAGCAAACAAAATTTTAAATGTAAAGATTCTCCCAAAAACTTTCTCTGATCATAATCCAGTTCAAATTGCAATAAAGTCATATCCTAAAAGTTATAGATGGAGATTAAACAAAGACATCCTGAAAAAAGGAGAGTTAATAGAGGATTGTAAAAAAAAAAACTAAAGGAATTTTTTGAACTTAATTTAAACAATGAAGTGAATATTGGAACGGTGTGGGACACTAATAAAGCTTTTATGAGAGGATATTTTACGTACCTAAATAGGTTATTAAAAAAAAATCCCAACAAAAATTACAAACAGTCCTAGATCAAATTAAAACAAAAGAAAGAGAACTTCAAGAAAAACCATCTGATGATGGAATAACCCACCAAATTAAATTATTACAAAAACAAGTTAAAATATTAACAACAAATGAAATTGAAAGAAAATTGAGATATGCAAACAGAGAAACTTTGAATTTGCAAAAAAAAAACTGGCAGATGGCTGGCATACAAATTAAGGACGGATAAAGAAAAAAAATTATTAAAATTCGAGAAAACAATGTTGATCTAGTAGACAATAATAAAATCAAAAGTGCATTCCATACTTTCTTTACAAATTTATATAAAAAACAAGAAATCTCAACCGATAAAATTGATGAATACTTGCTAAAACATAGTCTTTCAAAACTGTCATATGAGCAGAAATTAATAGTTAATTACAACACATTACAACACATGAAATTTTAGAAGCAATTAAAAAATTGAAAATAGGGAAAGCACCGGGACCTGATGGTTTTTCAGCAGGTTATTATAAATGTTTTAAAGAACAAATCATCTTGCCATTCAAAGAATTACTAAATTCGATTTTGACTGGAATGATAATACCAAAGACGTGGACAGGAGCAAGTATTATATTATTCCCCAAAGAAGGACAAGATCTGACATTTTGTAGAAATTATAGGCCCATATCTTTATTGAATAATGATTATAAGATATTTACATTAATTTTAACAGAAAGACTAAAAATAGTGCTCCAAGAAATTATTGAACAGGACCAAAGTGGCTTCTTACCCAAAAGACACATAAAATACAACATAAGGATCATGTTAGATGTAATAGAGTATGCTCAAATTCACAATGAAAAACAATTTACTTTGTCATTTTTAGATGCGGAAAAAGCTTTCAATAATCTAAATTGGAATTTCATGCTTAAGATTTTAGAAAATATGGATTTTGGAGATTTATTCATAAAAGCAGTAAAATCAATGTATACATCCCAAAAGGCTAAAATTATAGTAAACGAAGAAACAACACAAGAATGTAAAATTGAGAAAGGTACGAGACAAGGCTGCCCTTTATCTCCATTGTTATTTATTTAAGTACTTGAAGTTCTTATTGGAGACATTAGAAATGACAGACAAATAGAAGATGTAAAGATAAAACAAGAAAATATTAAATTAAGAGCTTTTGCAGATTATTTAGTCATTATTATGCAGAACCCACTAAAATCAATTGATTACTTGTTGGAAAAATTGTAAGAATTTGGAAAATTAGCAGGCTTCAAAATAAATAATCAGAAAACGAAAATGATAAACTTAAATATGACACAAAACAGCCAATTAGGCTTTTTGGGGAAGGTGGTTGAGAAAGTGGTGGCGTTACAACTTCAAAGGACCCTGGATGAAGTGGATTATCTAGATCCTTTCCAGTCAGGTTTCAGGCCGGGATATGGGACGGAGACCGCATTGGTCGTGCTTACGGATGATCTCTGGCAGGAGCGGGATGGAGGTAGTGCATCCATCCTGGCTCTCTTGGATCTCTCAGAGGCTTTCGATATCATTGACTATGGTATCCTTTTGGGACGGCTTAGGGAGTTGGGGGTGGGCGGCGTAGTTTTACGCTGGTTCACTTTCTTCCTCCGGGGCTGCTCCCAGTCGGTGGTGATAGGAGAGGAGAGATCCAGCCCACGATCACTCCTGTGTGGGGTGCCGCAGGGTTTGGTTCTCTCTCCTCTCCTATTCAACATCTACATGAAACCGCTGGGCGAGGTCATCTGACACCATGGGATGAGGTATCATCAGTATGCGGATGATACTCAATTGTATATCTCCATCTCTGGTGAAGTAAGTGATGCAGTGACAACCCTGTCCCAGTGCCTGGGGGCTGTGAGGGCCTGGATGGGGAACAACAGGCTACAATTGAACCCTAGCAAGACCGAGTGGCTGTGGATTGATGGCCTAGCGTCTTCTGGGAAATTATCATCTTTGGTTCTCGATGGGGTAGCACTGCCCCATTCGGAACCGGTGCGTAATCTGGGGGTCCTTCTAGACTCATGACTCCTGCTCGAAGAGCAGGTGGCAGTCGTGGCTAGGAGGGCTTTTGCACAACTTCGGTTAGTGCACCAGTTATGCCCATTCCTGGATCGCGATGCCCTCCGTACAGTCACTCATGCTCTCGTCATCACCCATGTAGATTATTGCAATGCGCTCTACATGGGGCTACCCTTGAAGACTATCCGGAAGCTTCAGCTGGTGCAGAATGCGGCCGTGCGGGCAGTTTTGGGTGCGCCAAGATCTGCACATGTAACACCGTTGCTCCGTGAGTTGCATTGGGTGCCGGTTTGCTTCCAGGTACAATTCAAGGTGTTGGTTATCACCTTTAAAGCCCTACATGGCATGGGGCCAGAATACCTGACGGACCGTCTTATCCCCATGTTATCGACCCACCCCACCCAGTCATTCAGAGAGGGCCTGTTACGAACCCCATCAATTAGAGAATGCCATCTGATGGAGTCTAGGAGGCAGGCCTTCTCTGTGGCAGTGCCCACTCTATTGAACACCTTGCCCCCAGAGTTAAGACAGATCTCCTCCCTCCCGACCTTTAGGAAAGAGCTGAAGACCTGGTTCTGCCACCTGGCATGGGAAGGAGGAAGGGATAGTTCCTCATGGGGGTGGTTAATCCCTTAATTTTATAATGTCCTTCTTTTAATTAATTCCACCGTCCATCTGGATTTTACAATTTTATAATTATTATTGGGTTGTATATTTGAGGTTTTATATTTATATATTTTAGATTTTATTTTAACTTATTTTATTGTGAACCACCGAGAGTTCCCCATAGGGGGAGATGGGCGGTCATATAAATTAAACAAATAAATACAAATAAATAATAAAAGAGTGGATCACATTAGAAAACCATAGGTTGCTATAACTAGAAGGACATGATTTAAAATTTGGTTGGCACAGTTTTTTATGGTAAGATAAAATTAATGCAAATAAAGCATTCAACAATCACTGCATTAGAAGAGCTATTATAAAAATATGGGGAAAATATAAACCTAAATTAATACCAAACATGCCTTTATGGATATCTCGCCAGGAAGCATTCGCCAGAAGAGAAAGTATAGATAAGTATAAATGGCTAAGATATAGAGATTTACTAAAATATGAAGGGTATATTACTAAAATATGAAGGGTATGAAGTATATAATGAAAACAAGAGAGGAATTAGAAAAGGAAGGATACCATTGCCACTGGTTTACCTATATACAATTAAAGGAACAGTTTAAATTAGATGAGAAGAAATATAAATTCGTAAAAGAATCAACATGGTGGGACAGTCAACTATGTTCCATTACTGATCATATTATAGCTAAGATATATAAAATGATATTACAATTAAAATTGGAAGACGAGCAAACTAAAGAATGTATGATTAAATGGGCAAATAACTTTGGGTATAACATCATGTATGACCAATGGGAAAGAATGTGGACCAGGGTATTAAAATTTACATTGAATTACAATTTGAAAGAGAACTTTTACAAAATGATGTACAGATGGTACATAACCCCGGATAAAATATCAAGAATGTTTAAAAATACATCAAATACTTGCTGGAAATGTAGAAGTGAAATAGGTACGTTCTATCATATGTGGTGGACGTGTAAAAAAGCAAAAAATTTTGGGAGTCAATACATAAAGTCATTCAAAAAATGTTGGAATTGGACTTAATTAAAAAATTGGAACTATACTTATTGGGCTTAATGGAATAGGAACTAGAAAAAAACATGGAAAGTTACTACTGTATTTGATTACTGCTGCGCGGATCATTTACGCCTCATGGTGGAAAGAAGAATATATCCCATCAATAGAAGAATGGACAATTAAAACAATTGATTTGGCCCAGATGGCAAAACTAATGGACTTGTTAAATGACAAAAATATGGATGATTTTAAGCACGAATGGCGACCTTTTCTCAACTATATAGAGACAACGCAAAAAATAATACTACGTATATAGGACTTAGTAATTAAATATTAAACCAAATAGAAATAGGGGTGACATAGACTGAATCCAGAGAAGAAGTTAAGATTACATTTCTGTAGACTTATAATCACAGTTTAGATAGTCGGAAACCACATTTTAATAACGTTCGTTTTTGTTATATGTTGTAGATGTACTTGTATGTAACATGTCGATTGTGTTGTTTATGTTATTCTGTTTTTTTTAATTAATAAAGTTAAAATTAAAAAAAAGTTGTCAACACTAAGCACAAACAATGCTGAGAAGCTGTAGTAACTTCAAGAGTTTATGGGCAGGAATACAGCTGAAACAAAGATACCAGTTGGTTGATGAAACAGATCCCATCTCATTCTAGAAAGTACAGGAAATTGGCTAGCATTTCTTTCTTTCTAAAAGCTCCCGAGTCCATCTTTTCATCTACCACCTTGTTTTAAGATTCAGATATAGCCAAAATCTGGCATTTTATCACTATCCAGGTGATTGTTTCTGGTGCTGGAATCTACTCATCAATATGTGCTTCAGTTTCTGTAGACTGAATCCCAGACAGCTCTCCCACAATAGGCTGAGAATTTCTGAGGTTTGGGTCTTCTTCCTCTGTTTCAGATGAATCCATGAAAACATGAGAAGAGAGTGTCTGTCCTTGTGGAACAGTTTAGAAAGATCCTATGTCATTAGTGCAATTTTAGAAGGTGCCTGGAAAGTGATCCTTTATTTCATTCTCTGAAATATGCTCCATCAGATGCATATTTCAGAGTCCCCCGTTGGGGGAGCTGGGCGGTCATATAAATTTAAATAAATAAATAAATAAATAAATATCTTTATCTTGCTCTAGATGCTGAATCTTATCTTGTTTGCACTTTTGATTATCAGTGATGCCATCAGCTTGGTACTTGCTTTATGGACTGATGAAGCAAACTGCCAGGCCACCAACCACCTGGGAGTTGAGAGAGTCTGTATCACAGTTTCTGCTGACGGAGGAAGTGCTTTGGACACCCAGACTTGATTTCTGGGGTTATCTCCTGCCAGGCCTCAACTCGTCTTAAGACAATTGTGGGTACTATAACTGTAATTATAATTTGATTTACAAACCAAAGTAGCAGACTGAGCAGCTAAAGCATCAAAGCACATAATCCATGTGTGTGATTCACAGAGATCGCAAAGTAGAAGAGATGTTCAGCTCCTTCAGGGGCATTGAGTACAATAAATATTTTGCCCCTTCAGATCCAGAAAAAATAAAAGGATAATATCCATCCCTTTTCTTGTGTCACATGGCAGATATTATTGCTGCAAACTGTTTCCAGACTCTTTTCTGGATCCAAAGCAGCAAACTCTTCTATTTAATGCTTTCAAAGAAGAAGGCCACAGATGATATGTATGCATGCAACCATGGATGGATGGATGAATTTAATTAATTCATTTGTTTGTTTGATGTATATCCTGTCTTTCTTCTAGAACAGGGCTTCCCAAATTTTTCATGTTGGTGACACACCTTTTAGCCATGCATAATTTCATGACACAGTACTGAGGGGTCCCCGCCCCCGTCCCATGCAATTATCTCCCAGCTCCAAACCCCGCCCCCCAGCCCATGCGATTGGCTCCCGCCTACATCCCCCACCCCCAGCGCAGCAGCCTAGTCGTGTCCCTGTCCCCCACCCCCCAGCACGGTGACCTAGTTGCGTCCCTGCACCCCTCACCCCCCAACATGGTGGCCTAGTCTTGTCCCTGCCCCCCCCCCCCAGTTGTGGCCCTGCTGGGCTGGCACCTTACCTGGGTTCTGCAGTGAGAGCTGGACACGGAGCAGGGACTGGCGGTGCAGCGAGAGCTGGGCAGGACTCCAAGTAGTACATGGCCTCCTCTTCTGGGTTCCCCCGCAACACACCTGGGCCCTGGACGCAACACAGCAGTGTGTAGCGACACACAGTTTGGAAAGGTATTTTCTAGAAACTCAAGATTTCTCCCTCCCATTTTTTTTCCCACATCAACAAGGCTGGGTTAAGAGAAACTGACTGGTCCAAAGACACTCAGGGAACTTCCAAGGGTGTGGATGAACTAGAATCTGTGTTTAACAACAATACCACACTAGCGCTCAGTCCAAAATGTCTTAGAATTTAGTAAAAAAAATATTTTTGGCTCTTTGAAGAAAAATGTCCTTTTTTGATTTTACTTTCCTATGTTGTACTCCTACACCATTCTCTGATTTTTTTTTCCCCCAGCTGAGTATGGGGATTTGAGACAGAATACTCAGTACTTTGCATTATGGCAATTTTAAGACTTCACAGATCTGCTCTGGCAAAGGCTGTGAGTTCTGCTATGAATATAGCCAACTAACGTATCCTCAACCTCCTACCAACAGTATCCCTCTTTCCTTGTTCATATGAATATGGATTCAGTTGTATGAAATTGAGATTCAAGCTCGACTGAAAGGAGATAATTCCTTATTCAGTGATGAAGACTCTTCTTTTTAAATTTAAGTGGCTTTAATTCAAAGTGCATACAGATTTCTTCTTGACCATTCTAGTCTGTTACAGTCTTCTTTACAGCTACCAAGGAATTTGAAATAGGTAAAATTGATGGAATGAGAGCCAGTTTGGTTTAGTGGTTAAGGCACCAGGCTAGAAACCGGGTGACTGTGAATTCTAGTCCCACCTTAGGCACAAAGCCAGCTGGGTCACCTTGGGCCAGTCACTGTCTCTCAGCCCTAGGAAGCAGGCAATGGCAAACCAGTTCTGAAATATTGCCAAGAAAACTGCAGGGACCTGTCCAGGCAGTGGCCAGGAGTCAACACTCACTCGAAGGCATACATACACAAAATTGATGGAAGCAGCCAAATGAAGAAAGGAAGGCCAGGATGAAGTCCAAACCTAGGTTTGAAATTATACCAGTGAAGAAAGTGCTCAGGAAGATCTGGATCAACATCTTTACTCAATAACAAAGTTCATTGCTAGCTTTGATTCAGTCATTATTCATCAGCATAATTCTTTCATTGGGGACTGTTATGATGCTAAAAGCAGGAAGAAACATGTACGTTCTGAATTCCTTTGAGGAAAGACAGGATATGGATTTATCATGCTTCTGATACATTGAACACATTCTGTTTTCCAAATTTTGGCACAGAGATACATTTCAAGCCCTCAAATGACAATATTTTGCACCCAGTAAAGTGTAATTCCCTTCCAACAGGGCATTCATTGCTATTCCAACAGCAATGAAATATGTGGCTATGAATGTTTCATAAGTGCCTGTAAGCTACCACCACTTTAACTGTTCATAACATTTTCTGGATTATTTTATTTTAATTTTTATCACTTATCTATTTGAAAATTTAATTGGACACCAAGTTACACAACTTCAGTCTAATGTCTGCATGAAGATTTGTGTCTGGGGGTTACAAAATACCAGTCAAAAACATGCAAAATTTTATTTTACGCTTACATATTTTATTAGTTTAGGACTCTTTGGAATAATCTCTATGGAGATAATGATTATCTATTATTGTCTATTACTGTCAATAGTTTGGCTATTTCCCCTCATACCTTCTTTTTTGTATTTTTACATAGTATGTTTTTGTCCCTAATACACCTGTTGGCTTTCATTGCAACATAAAAATGTGAAGGCGATGATTGCTACCTTACCAACTCCCTCCCTCCCTCCCTCCCTCCCTCCCTCCCTCCTTCCTTCCTTCCTTCCTTCCTTCCTTCCTTCCTTCCTTCCTTCCTTCCTTCCTTCCTTCCTTCCTTCCATTCACTTGCTCTTTTAACCCCCAGATCAAGGGCTGAGTTTGCTCAAATCCCATCAGTTTGACCAAAGGAGAATATATCCATAGAGCTATCATTAGTTAGAATTCTCATTGTTTGCACCCAAACTTATAGCGCCTTGACTCTCACTGTCTTTTTAACTGGAAGAGGATTTCCAAATTTCCATCAGATATCACCTGTACTGAAATGTGCTTGTAGTAGCTTACCTCTGCTGTGTTTTGAGGGGTTCATTTTTATTTACTGTATGCCATGCCTCTCTGTTTGGTTTGCCATTTCATCAGCTTGTTAAACTTAATCCCCACAAACTGAACAAAAGCCTTGTTTATTCTGTGCCATACTCCTCCTTCTTCTTCCCCATTTTGACGGTGTGGGGGGCCCAGGGGTGGTTTGCCATGGTTGTTTTAGAAGCCGGCACTAAATGAGTGTCAATCATACCCGCTGAGAGACAAGACTTTAGAAGGCATTGTTCAAATTTATGAAGACCGAAAGGGAAATAAATTCAATACAAATGCAAATAGATCACCATTTGTCACTTTATTAAAGATCACCGTTTGTCACTTTATCAAAAGGTGCTAGAGTAGATCGCTGTTTAAACACAAATCTCCAAAGCAGCACTACTGTGACCTGTGACTGTTTTTGTATAATGAGAAGAAAAGTGTGTACTGCTTCAGAATCTAAATGCATAGCCTTAATTTTCAGAAATACCAAATAGGATTTGCCAGTGAACACTCTGAAATACATAGTGTTGGAAGCACTTAACTTCTGAAGGTCAAAAAAGCCATCGGTTAGTAGCACAGTCAATGTTTAGATGCAGAAAATTCCCAGGATTGGCACCTGCTTAACATCTAATGTCTGACCTGAAGGAGACTTTCTTTTACCTTAATGCCAGTTAAAAGGGCTTTAGAGAGCCTGATTAGGTTGTAATAATCTAGATTAGGACTCTACAACTTTTTCTGGGCTGAGGACTATACTTGGCTTGCAGATGGCATACTAGGGGTGCACTTAAAAAAAAAGATGGGTTAAGGCAAAAGCAAACTTGGATTTCATTTGAAATTTAATGTAATCTTAAATTAAATTAAATCAGTGCAGTTAATAGTAGAGATGGGCAGGGATAAATCCAAATAATTAATAAATAAATAAATAAATAAATAATAGGAACACATCCCACTATTCAACAATTTTCCTCTTCCATTATGTTAAATTACAATTTTTTAAAACCTTTTGGAAGGGTTCTATGGTTTACATGCAAGGCTTTTGAAGGTCACATGTAGCTTGTAGCCTCTGGTTATGCATTTCTGGTCTGGATGGATCAAAGCTGGATGAAAGCATAGTATAAACTTGCTTTATATGTTTAGAGATACCCACACCAGTGGGCATGCAGTGCAGTGTTGTGCACTGTTGTGGTTGTAAAGCTTGACATGAGATTGGAGGTACCCAGGTTCAAATCACCTCTCAATTAAAGTGTTCACAGGGTGACATGGGGCCATTCACTTTATTTCAGCCTACTTTACTTCACAGTACTTTTGTTCTGAGGGTAAAACAAGGGAGAACCAATGTTAATACTTTTTTTTTTGTGTGTGTATGTCTTCGAGTCAAGGTTGACTCCTGGCGACTGCCTGGAAAAATCCCTGCAATTTTCTTGGCAAGTTTTTGGACTTGCCAAGGAGGCCATTGCCTCCTTTCTAGGACTGAGAGAGAATGACTGGCCCAAGGTGACCCAGCTGGCTTTGTGCCTAAGGTGGGACTAAAACTCACGGTCTCTTGGTTTCTAGCCTGGTACCTTAACCACTACACTAAACTGGCTCTCTTATGTTAATAGTTAGAGGATATGATATAAATGTTAGAAATAAATAAATATAAATATTTTTATATATAACTATTTAAAAATGGCCTTTCAGGGTGATCCTTTCAAGGGCCGTATAAGCACTATGAGGAAAGTATGACACATTTTGGTTGCATGATATTATCAAAATTTAGGTTTTCCTTATAATAAGTTGGCTCACTGATTACATATGGCCTGTGGAGCCCATGGCCCTTGCTTCCTATTCCTGTAGCCCTAGAGAAGCTTTCCAGCATAATTGTTATGCACTTTTTGACAGGTTGATAGTTATCTAAGTAGCAGCCTACTACTGAGCATGGGCAGAAGTTTCCCATTTCCCTGTTCCCTAATGGCAACAGGACAGCAGATAGTAGCAGAAAAGAGCTGAAGCAAGGTCATTGGAGGAAGGACCATGAGCAACCTGTAATCTTGAACAGGAGAACGGGAAAACATGGAAAAGGCTCCATCCCAGCTTCCCTGCTCAAAATCCCTGAGTTCTCAATACCTACGTAGTTGTCTCTGTATATGTGTCTGGAAGAAAGTGTTTGGTATAGTGTGTGTTTGCGTGCTTGTATAGTACTGAAGTATGCATGTCTATGGGTTTTTATGTGCATGTGCATAACCACAATTGGGTGCTAATGTGGCTTCCAGGGTTGAAAATGTTACCTAGTCCTAATTAGAGTAATAATCCCCAACTTCCTATATCCTGTCTGTCACAAGGTAGTCTGGACCATTCATCTATGCAGTGGTCCTCTTAAGAACATGGTCCTTTATGCCATCAGGTGTTGTCTGAGTATTTCCAGTTATTCAATTCTAATTCACGATTCTATTAAAAGTAATCCATGTTGTCTTGTGTCCAAGGAGGTCATCTTTGTGAGCTTCAGGTGACATCAGAGCCTGAAGATAAATGGGGGTAATAAATAATTAAAAGTGGCATCTCTTTAGCATCATAGCACTTGGTAGATGTGAGAAATCATGTACTATATTATCAACATGCCATTGCTTGGATGATGCATTGCTTCAAAGCATCTGCAAAGAGTCCTCCCCTCACTGATGAATAGCTCATGCCACCTTGGTAGTAGCAGGAACAAATTAGAAAAATAAGATTCACATGAGTGTGAAACAGAAAAACAACTCCTATCTGAATAAGAAGGGGGTGGAAAGCCATAATTCAAAAACCGATGCTGTTAAGGTGGCTAACCATTTGGATTAAGTTTTAAAAATCTCATAAATATTTACATTTTTACCATGTAGAGATATTCTTTATGTTGCCAAAGGTCTTTCTTGAACAAAGTACAAAGATGAGTCTGAATTACCTGGCTGATAATCCAATTGTATTTCACAGGATTTTTACAACACAAGTCATACATCAGTCACAAGAGACTTTATCTTTGAATATAGCCCCCAGACATCTCACCTTCAAGTCTTTTGGGCAGAAATGGTTTTATTCCATCCAAGGTAGTTCCCTTCTCTTATGTTGATATATTGGGTATACTTCTCTTATGTTTGATAGCAGTTTGGAAACATCCCCTTTCCCATACATGCTATGCAATCAGCTGAGCAGCAGAAATGTCCTAGACATTTACCCTAACCCTAACCCTAACCCGGTCATTCAGAAATGTCAGCTGATTGCATCTTCAGATGTATTGTTGAAGGCTTTCACGGCCGGAGTTTGATGGCTGTTGTGGGTCTTCCGGGCTGTGTGGCCGTGTTCTGGAAGTTGTGGTTCCTAAATGTGGTTCTGAAGATGCCAGCCACAGATGCTGGCAAAACGTTAGGAATCACAACTTCCAGAACACGGCCACACAGCCTGGAAGACCCACAACAGGCATCTTCAGATGTTTATTTTTTTAAAAAAGCGTAAAGCAGAGAGAACCTGGCATGTTTACAACTGGTAAAGTAGCAATAAAGCCTTGGTTTGGAAATACCCACACCAATTCTGTTTATCTGACAAAGATGGTGTCATAAAAAATATCACTTGTAGTGTGAAAGTGAGCTGAGGCATTTATGGTAACAACAGAAATTGTTTGAACAATCTTTCTTGCCTTTTTTATCTATTCTTTGGAAAGACTGGGACTACAACTCCCCAAAATACCACGTTTTTGGCCGAATGCCACATTTTAGCTCCAGTTTAAGTTCATAACATCATAAATGTAGTGTTATATTTGAGCTTACATAAAATGTGTGTGTCTATGTGTTGGAAGGCAAAATGGAAATCTGAGAGAGGAAACAAGGCTCTGGGAAGGATCATAGGCTTAAAATAAAAACAGCTCTTAAACTACTGCAACCTAATTGGCATCACTCCATCCATTTCATCAGACAAATATATTAGGTGATGGTGACCTTTTTGGGGTTTTTCAGGCTTGAAGTAATCCAAACAACGTGTTGTAAGGCTAACAATATCTTTATTGATAGCATAAGGCAATAATGGATGTATAGTGCATTATTGCAAAAAGGAAAAACCGAAGCATAAGCAGAGTTCCATCACCAGAAGTGAGGAAAGAAAAACATCATGGTCTGTGCAAAGACCAGGCATAGTTACAGTTCAGATACAAGTACATGTAGATAGCAGTCTACATAAAGAAAAAGAAAAATATAAGAACATAAGTGAGAACATAAGTATGAATGAATACCCATGGTGCATAGCTCACATCTGATTGGTTAAAAAATGGGCCAGGCAACCAGTTTAGCTTCACAGTTGTTGTACTTACTATAAAGCGTCACACGATGGCAGTGTTGTGTATTGGCCTTCCTTCGAGCTACAATTCTCCTGGGAACAATCCTGATAAGGGTTTATTATGGCTAGATAGAGGGACACCTGCTGATTACGAGTCGAATGTTTGTAGAATGTTTTGGGAACCAGACTTTCAATGCAGGGTCACTTGAAATTTTCCACTTTCCGGCCAAATTCAGTGGAGAAAATGCCATGGGTTTAATTCTGCATAGAATACTTTAACCAAATAACTTTAACAAAATAATGATGATAACATACCCAGAATTTTCAGATGGATGGATGGATGGATGGATGGATGGATGGATGGATGGATGGATGACAGATTCCATAATTTGCTAGTAAAAACTAATGCATGGCTAGTGAGTCTAGCCATGATTTAGCATATGAACACTGATCAGTGTTTTGCTTTAACAGGCAGCTTTTTTAGTCTCTTAATAATCTAATTCAGTGTCAAGCAAAGAAGATTAAGTGTTCTGCACCACCAATGGTAAAGTAATATAAAATAATAATAAAAACATGTTTAGTGATGATAGTATCACCACCATGATGTTCTTGCTGTAGGAGGAATCAATTGCGTGGCTTCTGCAACAAAACACAGCAGTGTTCACAACAGTGCAGCCTGATGCTTTTGTGACCTTTATTCACATTCTGGTACATTTCAAACCTATAACTGAGTCAAATGCCTAGGAATGATTATGGAACTGAGAACCACATTTATGACTTCTCACTTATATCTGTATTTTTATTCTCCTTTTCAGGCAACCATTGTCTCCTTAAATGACTTGCATGAGAGAGAGAGAGAGAGAGAGAGAGAGAGAGAGAGAGGGAGGGAGGGAGGGGGGGAAGGGAGGGGAGGGGAGGGGAGGGGAGGGGAGGGGAGGGGAGGGAGGGAGGGAGAGAGAGAGAGAGACTAACCTCTCTTTGTGTTTGTGTCTCCGTCCATTTATATGTTATTGTTATTGAATGGAAGGGGAATAGAAGGCTGATGAAAAAAAATGGATGGATGCTGACAAGGTCACAATAACACTGCGAGATAGACTGGGGTGAGAGATAAAGGCTGGGCCAAAATCAGCCAGTGGTCTCCATAGCTCAGTTTGTCTCAATCCAGTCTCTTAACTACTATCTGATTTTGGCTTTTTAAAGTTATGATAAATTGATAAACTGGCATTTGTTTGAGTGATCTTCCCTTGTTGGTGTTCCCTTGTTGGTGTCCAACAATTGATGGTCTTCAGCCCCCTGATGAAGCCACAATGTACTTCATCTTCAAAAGGTCTTCACCTTTTTACTTCCAGGTTACTGTCACTATCAGTTGGATATTCACAGGGGCAGAAAGAGTAAAACTAGCTTTCTGAAGCTGCTTTTTGTCTAGTTGAAGAAAAGGCCAAGTTGCCATGGTATTTTTCCTTGATCTCCCCAGTTGAAGCCAAAATGGGTAGCCACTCAGTCTTCCGTGTCAAGGCAACTACCTAATAACATGGTATTTTCAACTTTCCCAGTTCCATCTTCTATGCTTTCCCATAGCATCTGCTCCATAATGCATGGGGAGAAAAGAAATAAAAGATTTCTGAACAACAGTGGCAACAAACTTTATTGCTTATAGAAGCATTTACAATTTAGTGTTCTCTAGGTATATTGGATTTCAACTCCATGCTACCGGAAGAATTATGCAAATTAATTTCAACACATCCAGGTTGGGGAAGGCTGGATTAAAATCAAAATTCATAGTAATTTTTAGATAAAATAATTTAATGAACCAACTTGGGAGAAAAAAATCCATATAAGATGGCAAGGGAAGAGGGTCATAGAAAGTGAGCCTCACTGAAGCCATATGAGCTGCTAGGGATCCTAGAATCTGAGGGCCATCTCGGAGAATGTCCCTTACAATGTGCATTTGGAATGTTCAAGATTATATCAGATTATGTGATTTGTGCATTTGCTTTACATAAATATCCACCTGAAGTGCACAGCAGCTGGAAGGAAAATATTTTGTCCTTACCCAGATTCTATATTTCTTCAGTACAGCAGTTTTATGAAGGAAGGGTTTTACTTGTAATTTAAAAACCCTGAAAAATGCTTATTATTTTAATTTGAAATAAACATATATTGCTAGTGTAAATTGAGTAGCATGATACCTTGAACAATGCCAGTCCAGCATCACTCTAGTTCTCACCATACTGTTCATCTGATATTTTGTATGATATATGGACAAGAAGATCAAGATTTCTCTAGTGAGGATGCATAAAAATCATTGCCAGATTCGTCTTGTGCAGACAGCTGCCCACCTTTGTTTTGCAGATAAGGTTCTGATGGAACCATATGCCCAAACCAGAAAAATGAGGGATTTTGTATGCTCCAGGTAGCCTGGGAAAGCCAGAATTGGTTTGGTCTTAGGTTCCTTCACCAAATTGTTTACCAATTATCTTCCTTTTCTCAGTCTCCTGTAGAAAGTGTGTGGGAGGAGCAAGCAGAAGAAACACAAGGCATTGTCCACAAATCCCATGAATAGTTTATTGTTTCTAATGGGACGAAAACAGTCTTTAAAGTGCAAGGGCACTAGCCAGAATTAATCCACCCTTAGGTGAAAGCATTTCTAATGCTCTCAATGACTATATTAAAACTTCAAGTGATCAGGTGAACTTGGCATGTTTTGGGAGTAAGAAGAATGGGGGAGTCATGAGGATACCAGCTAGCAAAATTAGTCTTATCCTTGCATATGATTCATTTCAGAAGTATGATCTCAGAAGGAGGTTAACATATGTATATGTATATGTATATGTATATGTATATGTATATGTATATGTATATGTATATGTATATGTATATGTATATGTATATGTATATGTATTTGAAGTGAGAGCATTTGAATGCTGGCCAGCAACCTCAGCTTTCTCTTTTCCTATGACTTCTTGCACCTAGTGTTCCAAAGAACTAACTTCTCTCACCTCGGTGGGTCTCACTTTTTTCATTTCCATAGTAGAGCAGTTGCTCTGCTATTCATTTTCAGCACCCAGGGAAGCTGTTTTCTTCCTTGGAGGACAAAGATTCCACATGTGGTACTTGGGGAATGAAAAACCTTCAAAGGTTTCAGTGTTTTTGTGATCTTCCACTTATGCTACACCCTTTGTCTCTTAATGGCACCGCTTTGAAAAATTTGAACCACATCCAGTGCATTAAACTGTTGTAATGCAAGGTAACCTGGCAGGCAGCCTAAACCAGGGAAAGCTTTGTACGGCAGACTCTCTAGAGATTTTAACTATCAGTCAAAAATAAAAAAGGGGGACAGAGGTGGATCTCAGACAGCCAAGATGTAGTATGGTGAAGATCAAAAGTGCTTTTTATAAAAACAGGCATAGCTTTTCTGCTGTCAAACACCACAAAAAACCAACAAAAGGGTGTATTTTACTATAAAAATAATATTTTGCAGATAGGATAAGTACTTCAAGTAATGTATTTATCTCTGTTTCCTGATTTTGATCCCAGTTCTGATTTCTACTCCCTCAGAGCACAGCAATCAATACTGAAGAACATCTTTAGCATGCAGAACTTTCCAAGTATATCCTGGACATCTTCCATTAAAAGGATAATAAGGTAGCAAGTGATGTGAAAGGCCTCTTCCTGACAACCTGAAAGCTTGCTGCCACTCAGAATAGCTATACGGATGCGACAGAAACAAAAAACCTGCCCTGGTTTAACTCTAAGATAGCTTTCTCTTCCAAGAGAGGTTTTTTTTTTATAACTTCACCTCTCCAGTTTCACAGGCGGTAAATGGACTGACAAGAGAAATACTACAATGAGATACTACAGTGAGACTGAAGTCAGTTATCTGAAGTGTGAAGCTTTATAAAAGGAGGCTGCACTACTATGACAAAAGGATTTATGAACTCTGATGGTGATACCAATTCCACACACTCTTCCATAGTATTCTGATTTTCGGACCATTCCTGTCATGCTCCAGATCTGAAACAGTTCTGCATGTTTGATAGCAGCCTGTTCCACTCATTAGGTCATGAAGGTTCCTTACACAAATGTTCATCTTCAATTGAATCTTGAGCAAAAACAACAACACGTTTATTACAGCCCTAAGGCCAGATACAATCAAAATATATAATAGTAACAATCATACATACATACATACATACATACATACATACATACATACAACAGAAAAACAATTGGTATGATACGATCTAAAATTAATTAAGAATAAAATACTAAAATAAATCGAAATAAAATACTATGTTAAGAAATTCTAAACCTAAGTAATGGTGCGGGGTATTGTGCAGATGGCAGCACAAAACTGGGCAACCTGGGAGGATATTTTCGGGTCCTTGTCTGAAAGAAGTAGCATTAAATAGAAATCATGCTCCCTGCCTGGAAATTTCTTCAGTATCTGATATACAGTATAAGGATCTGTCTAGAGTCCTTATATAGGGAACAGTATAATAACATATGGCTTAGGGTTTCTATTGAGCCGTCACCACATGGACATAACCGAAGGTGCATAGGAGTACCCTTAAAACATCCAAAAAGGACTGCTGAGGACAGAGCATCCAGCCTGGCTAAGGTGAAAGCTTTACGAAATCTCTTCGATTGGTATCTTGAGCTGAGTTGCAATTCCAGTTACAGATGAAGATGAAACAAATGCTTGGTTGTCATCCCTGTTGCTGTTGCTCATCCATGCAATTCTGAGCTTGCCCCCAAGGAATACAATTTGTCCTTGTTACTTTCCCAAATATTGCTACTTTCCCAACTAGAGGGTTTATGTGTTATGCCACCATTACTTCATTTGCAAAGTGCATCATTGCCATGGCTATATTCTTTTGAAAAGTCTAAGATCACAAAGGCCATCATACTAAAGATAAAGATATAAGAAATTTGTCTTTTACACTTCATTTCTCTCTGACCTTTTGCTTTATCAGTAAAAACTGTAGGAATTATCAGGGGTCAACTCAGCATTGTCTCATAAGCATAAGGGGGGTCCTTCTAGTAAATGCATCTCTATTGTGCTTGTGGGATGTCACATGGGTCACCTGATTTCCACTTCCTTTCTCCTTCTTGAGTTTGGGGATTAACAATCTCCATTACTCTTTGGGCACACCTGCAAGCAGGAGGTACTGCAGAATGCAGCTCTCATCCTTTCATCTCACTTGCACACAGACATTTCCATTTCCATAATGATTGTCTACAAAGAACCAGTTATGATTAAGTGTTTTCTACTATGAATCTACTTGTATCCAGTTCTACTTAATAAATGTAAGCTATCTCTATTTTTTTTCTTCATCTAACTACTGTGTGAAGACTGAATTTATTTCTGAATGTAATTAAGCTTAATGTGCAAGTCTTTTTTGGTTCACACTTCTACTTTGCAAGATTGTTGTTAGCTGCTTGGAGTTCTTTTATTAACCTTCAAAACTCCATCAAAAACCTTAATTGATCTGTTCATTAAAGTTAATGCAACTGTTTTTGGGCTGTTCTAATGAAGCATAGAGAGCTACTGTGCTCACACTCAAAAAATGCCCAAAGCAATTCTTCCAAATAATTTTGGAAGCATACACAGCCCTAATATTTAACATTCAGCACCAGGGAATATTCCTCCCTTGATCCTAATGCAAATGACTTAGTGTGATAATTTGGAAATCTGTGATATAATTTATGTTTCCAACTATTACAGCATTTGAGTGGGTGCTTTCTTGTTTATGGTTTCCTTCCCAGATGAAACCACATTGAGACTGGAAAATTATTACTCCCAGTGTACAAATGACAAGAAGGAATTTTCTTGGATGTTCACATTTTCTGTAAACAATCTAGTTCCTTAGCTAAATTTTTTGCTGTTAAATGCTGCTCTGAGTAATTTTAAAGCTTCCAGCTGTGAAACGAGTATTGTATTTACCTTCCTACATACCTACCTACTTGCCTACAGTACCTATTTCAATTCAGGATAGCTTTTAAAATAATTGGATTCAAAATTGGAGATATATTCCATTCTACCCTAAAAAAATGATGTCTTTTTTTCAGACCAAACTAAACATATCTTTTTCTGATAAGCCAATTTATCAGAATTCTACATAGAACCATATGGCTTGATTTTTTCCCCCTTGTCATTAAAGCAATCTTCATAATATGGTGTGCAGACATCCTTCCATGATTCATGATCATCTTTTTTGCAACAGTCCAGGCACAGTATGTCCAAAGCTCCTCATAAATAGGCAGGTTCCAGATTTTGTGGTTCTACTTTAACAATGTACTAACATCTTTAAACATGAATTCCTCCCAAGGATCTGGTTCACCATAGTATTGATGTCTAACCAAAAAGGTTCTATCAGTGAACATGACCTGTCTCTAATATGCCCTCAGTTTTATTGCACTTTCAGCACAGAAATAATGATAACAAACCATTTTAAAACATCCATTGGAGAGTTGAATAAACTCAGAAAATATTGGTGGTGGTGGTGGTTAAATTAATGTAGTTTTCACTTAATAAGAAACATATTTAGTTTCTTAAAATCTGAGATAATTGGATAGACCAATTCTCAATTCCAATATTCTTGTGCTTTATCCAAACTTATTTTTGTGATTTAAAAAAAATACTGATGACTTAGAGAGTTTCAAAGTTACCAAAGTTTCAGAGGCTGCTAAGGCAACCAGACTAAATAAAGAATATAATGGATACTTTAACTAGCATCCATCTAGCTCTTCTAAGTAAATTATATTCTTTTCGGAATCTTAAGAAAATATTTAAAAGTATCCTTAACCCTTAACTGATGACTCTCCATAACTAGGGATGACTATCTGTTCTCTAACCATGTTTTCCAAAGAAAGATTTTCCCATTTTTAAATAGGAGTTATTTCAAGTAATTGATTTCTTATTCCAAAGTGTTGATTTCCCCTAAGGTTCCAAATCAGATCTTAATTTCTTGCCCAATAGTGCTCAAATATGTCCAATTACATTTTGAAATATTGCAGTGTTCTTCCTGTAATTGGTAAATGAGAACCAACTACTTGCCAGAATTTTAAGTGGGCCAAATATAACTCTACAATTGGCCCCACAATAATACAAAATTAACATTGTTTTCATTCCCTTAACAAAATTAACAAATAGACCCAAAAATATAGATTAAAATCGAGTTAAGCTTTGACTTCTGGGGAAACAATGGCTGACTGAAGATGGCTCCGCAAGAGTGGAGCTGATGACCGTGGCAGAAAGAGGGGCTAGTGAATGGATCAGCTCCTTGGAATTCCTCTCCAAAGCAAGGAGAGGACCAGGATCACCCACAAGAGCTCCATGCAGTGGCTCCCTGTGAGGAGACTGTAAAACAGTGGTCTCCGGTGGGTTTAGATCTCTGGAAGCCGGGGAAAAGTCATCTTGCCTAAGTGTAGTTCACGCCTTCAAAAGGACGCTGTGATCACATACTTCCTTTCTTGGCCACTTTAAGAAATTGCTTATTAATGGTTTTTTGGATGTTAAGAACCTTCAGAAGGGCAAGTTTCATTACACCAGGTTAGTTTCCTTCTATCCTAGATGAAATAAGTTTCATGCAATTTTAAGAACTTTAAATATACAGTATATATTTGAATAAACAGCAAAAGGGTGACTAGAATATATATGTTGTTGTTTCTGGTAGCTCGTAATGGATTTTTTTTACTAGGTCCAAATGATGAGGCTTTAAAGATTTGTTTATAGATAAGAGATAACATATGGGAAGAAGAGATTTTTTTCTTGTATTTTAGAGAAAATGACAAGTTAAAGGTAGAGGAAAGGAATATGAAACTGACTTAATATATCTGATTAAGGTTAAAATAGTTGGTGTTAGAATTTTGCATTAAAGATTAACCATTAACTTGTCAATGTGTTTAATATCCGAGTGGAATCAATACAACCAGTGCTCTCAATGTGTATATCAGTCTTGAAGCTATATTTTATTTTAACTGCATTATGCTTCCCCACAAGCTCTTAGATAATTTCTTCTACTGATCAGTCAGGCTACTTCTGAACATGGGTCTAGTGCCCTTAAGAAAGAATGGTAAAGCTGTATTGAAAAATTGCCTGACTGAGGAAAGGCATGGGTCTACAGAAGAGCATGGTGTGAAGTAGAAGTTCATCATAATAATGGACAATCTCCATCCTTGACCAGTGTGGCACGTGAATGTCAGTGCTGGCAATATGTGACCAAAGAGTCCAGTTCTGACCTTGTGGTTGGCAACACCCAGAAGCAGCCATTGAATATGCACAATTGTGATTGACCCAGACATAATAACAAAAGTCATCCCCATCGCACTTGGTGCCACCAAAGCTAAAATAGTGGATGCAAAAGAGAGATGGTGCTCCTCCCATTAATATAAACAGTCAGAATTATAGTCACACAAAACCCCTTCTCATTAATATGAGCAAAAAAGTTCTAATGCACATACTGGTGGCAGAATTAGTAACATGCAGTTAGTAGCAGCTGTCTTTCTTTCTCAGTTCCATTGACTTTCTGTGCAGAACTTGGCTATAATTCTTTCTCTTCCAAGAAGTCACCCATGTTCTTCTTTAGAAAACATTGCCACAACTTGAACTTTACTCTCTACCTAATCATACTACAATCCTGGTATAGAATAAAACATTTTATATACGTACATATGACTGCAAAACTTAGCTTTTGTTTTGCACTCCCCCTTTTATAGGGAATCCAAACAACTGTTCATAATGTGAAAAATTAAATCATGCATGTGATTGTCAGTGTGGGAAAAAAGGTCAGGAATAAAAATATGACTGATTACATATGGCTGCAATATTAAAAAAAAGATTGTTGTAATGTTTTTAAAGGATTTTATTAAGTTTTCAAAAAGCTACGAAAAAACAAAAAACTACAAAAAAAGAACTAAAAGGTGTGAAAACACAAGAGAAATTTTTTTTGAACATTACAAAAAGATATAACTTCCGACTTTTAACAGCAAGGATGTACAAAAATTTCCATAATCAATCTCTTACTCTATATTAAACCAAAATCAGATTATTTCTATAAATCATTCCCCTTTAGCACATTATAAAAATCACTAAGTACAGTTACTCCTTCCCCTTATATTAAAATAAAGAAAAAAATCATATAAACCTCCTAAACAACCCCCCCCCCAAAATAACAGTTATTTAATTATTCCCTTCCTACTACTATTCTATACATTTCTGTCTACTATAATAAAAATCAAACTAAAAAGCACATAAATTGTCTGCCATTATAATTAATAGTACAAATCCAAATCCTTAAAAACAAATAATATCAGTCAAACCCTAAAAGCAATCCAGGTAAACATTATTTAACCCTTATCTCACTTCAAAATAAACCAGAGCATTTACATATCCCCACAATGTGCACAGAGCTTTTCTCTTGAAAAAATCAAACAGCTCAACTGCCCCCCTCAAAAATTCCAACTTCTCTTCAGAAAACCTCCCATACATAATGACCCCTTCTTTTTCATGGCATTTCACCAGAAAGTCAATTTCACTTATTGCTTGCAGATTCCTCTCTCTCTTAAATTTCTCCAACTCCACTATCCAATCTTCATCCAGCATCTCAATAGAAATCCCAATCTCATTCTTAGAAGAAACATTTCTATCACTGTTGAATTCCTCAATTTCATCCACTACATCCCCAAACAGATGACACATTTTAGACCTCATATTTTCCATGATGTCCTGAATGTCTTGTATAAAAGCTTGGTGGAAGTCAGAAAAAATCTGTTTAAAATCTTCCATATCTCACGAAGTAGATTATGGCGCCCCCTAGGAGCTTAGTCAGCGAAAGTCGAAGATATGGAAAAGTTCAGGAGTGTATTTACACAAGTGAAAGTGAGATAGCAGACAGTTCTCAAGGGAAAGTAGAAACAGAAAGCTGAAGGTTCAAATCAGCCGATTCAATGTGTAGGAAAATGCTAATATCTTCAAATTCAATACAAAAATAATAACAGGAAGACAATTGTTTACTCTCAATCCTCCTTTATCTTTGGAAGGAAAATGAATTCCAAAACTTAAAAAAGATTTTTTTAAAAAAAAGTAGTCCCAAAAATAACGATAAGCACCAGGATAGCCAGCTTCTCCTCACTGTAGAAAGCCTCTCTTAGGGTACACATACTTAAAAAATATATAAATTTGGTGATTTAGAAATGGGGTGGCCAGTCTTAATGTCCCTTTAAGGCTACAGCACGGCTTGGAAAATGATGACAGCCCTGCCCCCTGGCTAGCTCTTACCAGTCGAACGTGAAATGCTGTTTGCGATCTTCTGGCTGCAAGCAGCCATCCGGAGGACAGATGGGGTGATTCCTGGTGTTTTCTTTTATCCGGATAACACTCCTCGGCTTCAGGAAAACCTGCCTGAGCACGAAAACAATTGCCGTGTTGTTAGTTCCACCCGCTAAGCCCGTGGGCACAGCTGCTCAGTCCACCATGTCCCTACCGGAAGTCCCCAAAAAGATTGTTGTAATTGAACATAATATACTGTTTTCTTTGTCACTCTTAATGAGATAATAATAAGCACATGACACACACCAGCATTAACAAATGGCAAACTGTGAGAGATAATTAAAAAATCCAATCATAATTTATTGCTAAAACAAAATCTTCTTCTCTTTAATTACTTTACATAATCATCTATTTGTTATTAATGAAAAACTTGCTACCCTTTCAGTGGGCATATTACAAAGATGGTGAGAATATTGAGAAGAGAGATTCATTTGAAAATCAGGTGCATATTATTTCTATAGATTAGTAGTTTGTATAATCCAACTATCTGATAAAGGACTGTTTCTAGTTCCAATTCAAATTAGCTTTGCGCTCTCTCTCTCTCTCTCTCTCTCTCTCTCTCTCTCTCTCTCTCTCTTTCTTCCTTTCTTCCTTTCTTCCTTTCTTCCTTTCTTCCTTTCTTCCTTTCTTCCTTTCTTCCTTTCTTCCTTTCTTCCTTCCTTTCTTTTTACAAATTCAACACATATACAGATGGCAGAATTACATGGAAAAGAAGACTGGAACCAAAACACCAAGGATAAATGCAGAGTTCAAGATCCCAAGAATGTCCTAAAGTGCCCCAAATCATTTTTAATTCTAATCCATTTATTGGGAGAAATCAGCATTTTTCTTTTTTTCTTTTGTAAGAACTTTATTATTTTCAAAGTATATTTAAAATACAAAGTAAAAAGTATAGAAAAGATAGAGAATAGAACTAAAGAAAAAATAAAAAACTATAAAAGTGTCAATAGACAGGAAACAGAAATGGACAGTGACTTCCGACTTTCTCCAATACAGATATAAATACATTTACAAATATAATCTCTTACCATTAGTTAAACCATAGTGACATTATTTCTATTTAAGCAAACCATTTATTCACTAAAACCCAAAAACAAAATTTCAGTTTTTTCTACTACAAGCAAGTACTCTAAAAGTGGTTGCCAAATAGATACAAACCCAGAAACAGAATGTTCTCTTATTAATGCTGTTAGTTTAGCCATTTGAGCCAAATCCATTAATTTAACCATCCAATCTTCAACCGTAGGTATTTGTGGATCGATCGTTGTGTATAAGTCTTGCAGCTGTAATCATGTATAGGAGCAAAACTCCATGTTGTTTCTCTAACTCCTTTTCCATCAATCCCAGAAGAAACAGTTCTGTTTTTTTTTTTTTTTTGTATATTAACTTTGAGAATCTTTTGCATAGTGATAAATATTTGATCCCAGAAATTTTAGCCTTCTCAGAAGTCCACCAGAGATGATAAAAGGTTCCCTCACCCTGTAAACTTTTCCAACAAACATTAGTTACACCATTATATATTGTTGACAGTTTATCGGGGGTTAAATACCAACGATACATCATCTTATAAAAATTCTCTTTTAAGTTGTAATCAAAGTGAATTTCAAACCTTTATTTTCCCATTGCTCCAATATAATATTATATATCCGAAATTTTTAGCCCATTTGATCATACATTCTTTAACCTGTTCGTTCTCAAATTCATCTGTAACTAAATTTTATACATTTTAGTAATAACATGTTCATAGTTTGTGCAGAGTTCCATTTCAAACTGAGTTGTTTCATTAACAAATTTAAAAGTCTTTTTATCCACTTTGAATCGTTCTAACAGTTGCATATATGTAAACCAATGACATGTAAAGCCTTCCAATTCTAACATTTCCCTTGTTTTAAGTTTTGGTTCACCATCTTTAAAGTTCAATAAATCTTTATATTTTAACCAACTTATTCCACCCACATTTTCTCTTCTAACAAATGCTTCTTGAGGTGACAACCATAATGGTATATTAGGAGACAGTCTTACCTTATATTTATTCCAGATTCTCAGTATGACACTCCTAACAAAATGATTTTTAAAATCCTTGTTAACTTTAACTTTATCATACCATAAGTAGGCATGCCACCCGAATCTTAATTCGTGCCCTTCAAGTTGTAGTAGTTTCTTATTTTCCAAAGTAATCCAACTTTGATAAACACTAGGATAAATGATGAACTTGAGACTTGGACAAATTCTGAAACACAAAATTTTGGCCGCTTCCAAGAAATGCCTTGTTTTTCCATTTGTGGAAGATACCAGGGAGAGCAGTTGGAGATGGCATGTTTTACCAAAAGCCATCTTGTCACAGGACTCTCTGCTGGAGGAGTGTTATATTGTGCCTCACTTTGTTCTCTAATCTTTGTTCATTTTGTTTTATCTAAGCAGGAATGTTTTAAAAGGAGTTCTTTGTGGCTTTTGTGCTTTCTTGATGTGTTCTTATTAGAAAGAAATCTCATTCTTTCAACTATTCCTTATTCCAGTCCTCAGGTTTTGTTTTGCTTTTTTCTTTTCTTTTTTCAGCACCACATTTCAGTTCCAATCCATTATTTTGCTTTCTCTACAACAAGGAGAACAACTCAGTATAACATTAATGTACTTAATGCCTTTCCGAGAGGCAAAGTAGCAGAGGATGGGGTGAAGATGCAAAGTGAGAAGGGCGAGAATTTTTTTTGTTGCTTTTGGGGGGAGCGAGCTAGAGATATTGCTTGTTTTTTGAAAAAAAATTGACATTAAACTAATTTAGACAAAAAGAACTGCTTTCCTATCACAGAATGGCAGGAAATTGAAATTTGATTGTGCATATAGAGGAAGCCCCAGAGCCTGAAAGAAAGGGCTTTGAGGTCTGAGCTCCAGGCTGTTCAATTCTGTTCAGGAATCTGTTTCATTTATTTTTCTATTGTTTTGTTTGTACATTTCTTGCAGTGTTAACCAGCAAATAAATGTGTTCATTCCCCGTACAACTATAGGAAAGAAGGCAATGGATTTTCTTTCCCATAATAACATCAGCTTTAATAGTACCTTGCACAGAAGCCCAGAGTTTTTGTCTGGTGGCTTCCAGGGAAACTTCTCTGCAGATAACTGGATATGAGACCTTGTTTGTGACGTTAAGCTATAGGAATCTGATGGGATCAGATGGGACTGCTGCTGATGTACCAGCCTCCCTGTTGCCTACTACAATTTGCCCTGTCTAGGTGTGGATTCAAAGGTAATTTAGGAGTTCTTGGCCACCATAGCAACCATTGACCTGACCCCTTTTATCTTTTTTTTAACATGGTGTCAAGACCAGATGTTAGTGCCAGGGTGTCAGAACCCTGGCATGCCCAAGGGTCCTGCCATCCCCTATACCACAGCCAGCATTAGCAACTGCCAGCTACGCCGCATGGATGATGAACTTTTAACCTTGACACCAGGAGAACCAGAGGGAAGACTGAAAGCGGACCAGATGGAAGCCCACAGCTGGGAGGGGCCAGTGCTCTGGCAGAAGGGTATATAAACTTGAGCAGGGAACCAGGGGACCATTTGTGCCTTTACTGTGCTTACTCATGTTAATCAATAAATTGTTTACTTACTGAAAGAGCTGAGTTAAAGGCATTTCTGTGGAGAAACGTCTGCAACTGAGAAGTGCCTGACAAAAAGGCACGAATCAATCTCAGCTGATTTTCCCGGGAGCGAACCCAGAAATCATCAGGTAAGCTCTGAGGTAGAGATCGGCTCACATCGAGAAGAAGGCAGAAGAGGAGCAGAGACCAGGGATTGCCAGGCCAAGTGCAGCGGCGGCAGCCAGCAGGCTGAAGAAGCGGAAAAAAAAAAAGAGTGCGAAAGAGCTGAAGGAATCATCAGCGCGACCCGGACAACGGAAGAGGACGACAGTTTCCGACGACAGAGAACTTGCGGTGCAGGGACGCCTTCAGAAAGCGACGGAGAGTCAGCAAAAGTAAAACAGGCGAACGGCGCGCAGGCAGCAACAGCTGACAGTCGGAGGTAGAGCAGCAGCAAGAGTGGAACAGCTGAGCGGCGCGCTAAGGGAAGCAGCTGATCAGCGGCGGCAGAGCAGCAGCAACATTGCCAGCATAGAGCTGTGGCTGACAGCTCGTGCTGGCAGAAGACTTCAGCGACGAAGCAGCGGCAGCCAGGACTGCTATTCAGTGTGGGAAATCAGCGCACTCAAACAGCAGGGCGCGGCACCAACGGAATATGGAGAGAAACGAGGAACTCCAAATCACCAAGGAAGTCACATCGCCCCAACCTGCTGCGGCGGAACCACTGGCAGCACCGAAACCATGAAAGACAAAAGGCAATCCTCCCCTCCCCCGCACCCCCACTCTGCGCACATACAATGCGACGGCGGACTGGTCGATTGGAGTTGGCAGGGGTATGGTCCCAGTCCCACGAAAGCCTACAGCGAAGCCGCGGATCACGCAGTCACAACGGATCGTGGCGCTGGAGGACAGGGCAGCCAGGTTGGAGCTGGGGCTTGAAGGCATGGATGCCAAACTGACAGCAATCCAAGCCACAGTGGAAAGCTTATTGAGAGGGCCCCAGGGCCGTGAGAGCGACCACAGCGCACAGTATGCACGCAACCAACCTGAGGAAGCAGGTGTAGCAGAAAGCACCGGGAGAAGCGAGGACGAGGATGAGGCATATGAGGAGGAAGGCGATGAACCGCTGGCACAGCCTAGCTATGGGAGTCACCTCACGACTAGTCGCTGGCACAAACCTACCATCACGACAAAATTAAAGACCACATTTGATGGGGACCTGGAGAAGCTTGCATGCTTCCTGAACCACGTTCGGGGGTTCATGGAAGAATCTGAAAAACTGTTTTTGAATGAAGAGGCGAAGGTGCGGTATGTTTCAAACTTCTTGATTGGAGAAGCTGCTAAATGGCTGGCGGTACTACACGACACCGGGGTGCCAGAACTTCATGACTTTGGCTGCTTCATGAAGGCTCTATGTAAGCGGTTCGAGGACACCCTGTCCAGGATGTCAGCAAAAACGGAGATCCAAAGACTGCGACAAGGACACCGGACAGTGGCAGAATACGCCCTTGAATTCAAGAAGTTGGTCAGCCGCCTCCCAAACTGGCTTGAATCGTTTAAGGTTGAGTATTTTCTGATGGGACTAAGACCTGAGATACTGGAAATGGCAGCTGAGAGAGGGGACCCAGAGACACTGGATGAATGGGTCCAGTTAGCGGGAAAAGTAGAGACCACGAGGATGCGAATACGCTCCTACCGGCAAATTCAATACCCGGGAAGGCCATGGCAAACCAACCAGATCTATCATAAGAAGGAACATGACAGAAAACCCTGGGCAGAGGAAAACGAATGGCGAGCCCGGAATAACTTATGTTTTAAGTGCGGGAGAGAGGGGCACAGAAGCAACGATTGCACCCACCCACCTGAAAGGCCCAGACTCGGGGAAAAGCCACGCAAGACCCCCCCCTCCAAACAGTCAACAGCCAAGGCAGCATCAGAGTGGCGAAAGTACGTTGAACCGAGGTCATCATCAGGTGACTCTACGGATGAGGAATTCCGGCCGGCGGAAAATGCCAACGGCCTGTCCTAAAGTGCGCCGTGGGACAGGCCTGCAGTAATGGGCGTAGCGACACGTTGACATCTGAGGACTGCCCCACAATGCAAATCAAGGTACAGTTAGAGACCTTGGATGGGGGGAAGCAGGTTGTTGGCGTAGCAATGCTGGACTCAGGGTGCACTAGATGCTTAATGCACCCGTCAGTGGCTAGGAACATGGGACTAAAACTCTCTAAGTTAAAGTCACCGATCATGTTCTGCCAGCTCGACGGGACAGAAATGAAGGGGGGGCCTGCAAGGCATTTCACAGAGGCAGTTAGGATGTCGATTGGCTCACATCAAGAAACACTGCGGTTTGTTGTGGCACCCATCTCCACGCAGCCCATCATCCTGGGTCTCAAATGGCTTAGAGAATGGAACCCCCACGTTGATTGTGTGTCAGGGGAGATGGAATTCATTGACGGGAAATATGATGCTGACACTAGGGACATCGGGGAGAATGGGGTAGAATCAG
Organism: Charina bottae; assembly: GCA_023362775.1. Lineage (NCBI taxonomy): Eukaryota > Metazoa > Chordata > Lepidosauria > Squamata > Charinaidae > Charina > Charina bottae. The sequence continues at coordinate 1,137,238 of JALMGJ010000044.1, read as the reverse complement.
GGGCTGCAGGCATGGTGAGGGGAGAGGGATCACAAACTGAGGCACAGATAACATTCCCATGAGCTTACGTGCCTGTCAGAGAGGTCTTCAGTCAGCAAGAGTGTGACCTCTTACCGCCTCATAGGAAAACGGACTGCGCCATCGAGCTAATCCCTGGGGCCACATTTCCAAAACCAAAAATGTACACTATGACCCAGCGGGAGCTCCAAGAACTGCGGAAATTTGTGGATAAAAACTTGGCGAGGGCTTCATTGAACCAGCGAATTCCCCCTTGGCGGCCCCCGTCTTGTTCCGTAAGAAAAAGGATGGCACGCTCTGGCTATGCACGGATTATAGAGGACTGAATGCCATCTCAGTCACTAATCAATACCCCCTCCCACTTTTAAAGGACATGCTGGCACAACTGCCTAAGGGCAAAATTTTCACCAAATTAGACCTGAGAGAAGCCTACTACAGGGTCCGGATACGGGAAGGGGACGAGTGGAAGATGGCATTCAACTGTCCACTCGACTCGTTTCAATACAGGGTCCTCCCATTTGGGATTGCGGGGGGACCAGGGATCTTTATGAAACTAATAAACAAAGTATTGTACGAGTTCCTGTACCGGGGGGTGATAGTCTATTTAGATGACATCCTGATCTTCTCCCAGGACTTAGCAGAATATACACAGCTGGTGAAAGCGGTCCTCAAAAAATTATTGGACGCCAAACTCTTTGTCAAATTAGATAAATGTGAATTCCATCAAGAGAGACTGGACTTCCTGGGGTTCAGAATTTCAAGCAAAGGCATAGAAATGGACCCTGCCAAGGTGCAAGCAGTAGTGGGGTGGGAACCTCCTCGGACCAGGCGCCAACTGCAGGCGTTCATCGGCTTCGCAAATTTCTATAGGGATTTCATCAGGAATTTTGCGCAGATAGCGCTGCCGCTAACAGACTTGTTAAAAACGAAAAGCAGCGGTGGCACACAAGCTAAACGGCCATGCACCAAAATTAAATGGTCCCCAGAATGCCAGGACGCCTTTGAAGAACTCAAAGCTCTGTTCACGGCTGAGCCTATCCTGAAGCACCCGGAAATAGATAAACCGTTCATTATCCATGCAGACGCATCGAACAACGCGATAGGATCAATACTGCTGCAGGCGGATGATAACGGCAAACTACGACCGTGTGCGTATATATCTAAAAAATTCTCAGACACAGAAAAGCGATGGCATGTCTGGGAGAAGGAAGCATTCACAGTCCGACACGCGTTGGCTACATGGCGGCACCTGCTAGAAGGGGCATCAGTCCCGTTCGAAGTTTGGACCAACCATAAAAACTTGGAAGCACTGAAATCGCCCAGGAAATTAAACCCAAAACAACTTAAATGGGCCGAATTCTTCAGTCGCTTCAACTTCACCCTGAGGTACTTTCCGGGGGGGAAGAACTACCTGGCAGATGCATTATCGCGGCTGCCTCAACACGACGGGAAAGCGGTAAACATAACAGAAACCCTATTCCCACACAAGCCCTCAAGTACCAGTCAGGTGGGACACGTGGTAGTGGCTCGAGAGGACAATACGGTGTCTACAGCGCTCAATCCGTTGGAGAGGGAGATACAGGCAGCGACGACACAAGACACCTGGTGGGGGGAAAACAAACACCTCCTGCAGGAGAAGGATGGATGGTGGTGGAATAACGATAAGTTGTACGTACCTGACACCATGTGGAAACGTGTCCTAGCGATCACTCACGACCACAAGGCAGCAGGACACTTTGGGTTTGTGAAAACCTTGCACCTGGTCAGGTGCACGTTTTGGTGGCCCACACTACGTAAGGACGTAAAAGACTATGTAGGTACCTGCCCTGTGTGTGCTATGGCAAAAAGGGCCACAGGTAAGCCCAAAGGACTTCTGCAACCCGTGGCTGACCCGTCGCAACCATGGCGTCAGATAGCCATGGACTTTGTAGTTGACCTCCCCGAGAGCAAACAAAAAACGGCAGTGTGGGTGATCACGGACCTGTTCTCAAAACAGGCTCATTTCATCGCCTGCAAAGGGATACCGGCAGCACCCAAGCTAGCCAGGCTCTTCATGCAAAATGTATACCGTTTACATGGGGCACCCGAACGGATAATTAGTGACCGAGGGAGCATGTTTACCTCGAAATTCTGGAGGGCGTTTCTTCGGCTAATTGGTTCTGAACAGGGCTTGAGCAGCACTTTCCACCCGTGCACAGACGGGGCGTCAGAACGACTGGTAGCCATCTTAGAACAGTATTTAAGGTGTTACATAAGCTACCAGCAGGATGACTGGGTGGACTTGCTACCTTTTGCGGAAGTGGCGTACAACAACTCAGTGCACCACAGCACGGGGTTCACTCCATTCAAAATAGCCACGGGCCAGGACTTTTCGGCTATCCCGGAGGTGGGCATGATTCAGAGGACGGCCGGCCATGCCCCACTACAGGCAGACGAATGGATAGCCAAGATAACTAGCAACTGGCCTGTCATGCTTCAAACACTTAAGGAAGCGAAAGACGACTACAAAAAATATGCGGACAAAAAACGTGCAGCGGAATGGGAACTTCGCAAGGGGGATAAAGTATATTTTTCCACCAAGAACTTGCGGTCTACGCAACCGTCTCGCAAGTTGGCCCCAAAGTTTATCGGGCCATTTCCTATTGTCAGAGTCATCAACCCAGTAACTGCACGCCTGCAACTTCCAAAATCGATGAGGAAAGTCCACCAGGTGTTCCATATCAGCCTCCTAAAACGATACCTCCCATCAGATCAGTGGCATCTTACAACAAGGGACCCAGCACCAACCTTAGTGAACGGGGAGCCGCACTTCGAGATTGAGAACATTTGCGATTCACGTATACACAGGGGGAAGTTGCAATACCTGGTAAAGTGGTTGCACTTGCCAGTAGGGTTCAGGGAATGGGTAGCAGTGGAACACATGCAGGCCCCAGACTTGATTAGAAAATTTCACCGCAAATTCCCCGACAAACCCCGGTGACTCCCGGCCTAATGAGATATTATTCTGTTACAGGTTTTACAAGCGCCAACTACATGCAACAAGAGCCGGGACGGAGCATGAGGGGAGAGGGGAGGTCTTGGGGGGGCGGCATGTCAGAACCCTGGCATGCCCAAGGGTCCTGCCATCCCCTATACCACAGCCAGCATTAGCAACTGCCAGCTACGCCGCATGGATGATGAACTTTTAACCTTGACACCAGGAGAACCAGAGGGAAGACTGAAAGCGGACCAGATGGAAGCCCGCAGATGGGAGGGGCCAGTGCTCTGGCAGAAGGGTATATAAACCCGAGCAGGGAACCAGGGGACCATTTGTGCCTTTACTGTGCTTATTTATGTTAATCAATAAATCGTTTACTTACTGAAAGAGCTGAGTTAAAGTCATTTCTGTGGAGAAACGTCTGCAACTGAGAAGCGCCTGACACAGGGCTCCAGTTGTTGTTGGATGTTAGAAGATTTTATTGAGGAAGGTTTTGTTGAGGAAGGTTTTTGAGGATTGTTAGAGGTACTGATGGTGTAAAACCAGTCTCTGTGTGAATGTGGAGCGTCTTCTTGGCTTTTTGCCCCAGCATGATGCAAAAATTGACAGTGGTGGTGATCCTGGAGGAAGGGGGAAAAGAATCCCCCAGAGAGGAATCAGCTGGGTGACTGGAGTATGTTGAGCACTGGTAGAAGCTTCAGAATCAACCTTGGAGTTGGAGTGATGGTTGCAGAGCTCCTGTACAGAACTGGAAGTAGTGCAGTAGGCTTTAGAATGCTGCTGATCAGCTGGCTGACAGCAGTTGTTTTTCAGCCAGAGTTACAGGAGCCCAGAGGAAGCCAGCTAAGGGCTGAAGGCAAGCTGCAGGTTAGCAGCACTACCAATGGCAGCAGTGCAAGGTGACTGCTCTCAGTAACCAACTTCCACTGAGTCCCAATGGTGATAGTGGCCTGGATATTCCTAGTTTGGCTGTTTTGAAGATCTTAGACATCCAGGTCTGGGATGGCAGTGGAAGTAGGAGCAGTCAGTAGTCCTTTGAAAGAACCATCCTATGTCAGGAGGCTGCTGTCCATCTGGCCACATGAGACAGTGGCTGTTTTAGTCTGTGGCTGCTATTTTTACTTTCTTTCTGCATTGCAACTTTGGGACTGTGTTCTTAGGCTTGGGCTTGTGGTGACTCTTTTGCTACATCTTACTGTCCTTTGAAGATGTGGAAGAGATCTAAGACTGGAGGGTTTGAACTAGTTTTGGGGTGTGAAGGTTGTTGTTGGAGGCTTTATGTAGAGAATAAGGGAGATGACTCTGTAAGTCCTGGGAAGCACAGAGGAGAGTGAATACTCTATCAACTCCCCACTACAGTGCCTCCAGGAAATCAAAGACCTAAAAATAGATGAAGATGAAATTATGGTTTTATTTGATGTCACTGCACTCTTTACATCCATAGACCAAGCACTAGTGATTGAATCCATGGCAGCAGTTCTACGCAACACACCTGACCTAACTAGATACACCAAGATCAAAATACCCAGAATCATGGACCTCATCAACCTCTGCCTCACCACCTACTTTCAGTTTGATGGACAAATGTACCAACAAATCAAAGGAACACCTATGGGATCACCACTCTCAGGACTCATAGCAGAGATAGTAATGCAACGTCTAGAAAGGATAGCACTCCCACACATACAACCCAAAGTATGGATCCGGTATGTAGATGACACCTTCATCATAATAAAAAAGGATCAACTGGAGGAAACACATGAAGCCATCAACAACATCTTCAAAGGAATAAAATTCAAAAGGGAAGAAGAAAACAACAACACACTACCCTTCTTGGACATCCTCATCAGTAGAGGAATTGATGGCATTCTAGAAACACAAGTCTACCAGAAATCTACCCACACTAACCAAGTGCTCCACTACCAAAGCAATAACCCTACCTCACACAAGAGGAGCTGTGTAAGAACACTATTCAGACAAGCACAAACACACTGCAGCAACCCAGAACACCAGAAGAAGGAAACAGACCACTTATATAGCATTTTCCAGCAAAATGGATATCCACGCAACTTTATCAAAAAGTGCCTGACCACTCAACCCAACACAGCAAAACCAACAGAAGCTATGGTAAGGATTACACTGCCATACATCAGAAACATCTCAGAAACTACTAATAGACTGTTACAACCACACGGCATCACTGTAGCACACAAACCAACCAAAACCCTTCAGAACATCGTAAGTAAACCAAAAGACCCAGTAGCCCAAGAAATAAAAACAGGAGTTATCTACAACATACAGTGTAAGGACTGTAACAGCCACTATGTAGGACAGACTGGCAGAAGACTAGCAGAACGCATCCATGAACACCAACTAGCAGTCAGAAGACATGATGAAAACTCCTTAATCTCACAACACATGGACAGACTTAACCATACTTTCAACTGGGAAACTGTGAGCATATTAAACCAAGCCAAATCCAAAAATGCTAGAGAATTCCTGGAAGCTTGGCACTCAGACAAAGCAGCCATCAACAGACACATAGAGGTAAACAACATTTACATACCATTCATAAGAGACAATAGAAAAGCCAGAAGACCAGAACACCTCCTTGCCAGCAATCAACAACCAGATATGCAAAGATTAACAGCAAGATTAACAGCAGAGGAGCAATCAAACAACACAATAGACCCTAATCAAGGAACTATTAACTCAGTCAATCAACCAAGCAGCACACAACAACCCAATCAAGGTACTACCAAGGAGAGTACAACACCCCCACCAACAAAGGCAGCACAAGCCAGGGTATATAAACAGAGAGCAAGTTCCACTCCCTTTTCGCACTGAAGATGTTGCCTAGCCTGGCAATGAAACGTCTGCAAGAAAACAACAAGGCTCAGAGAGCACCAAGGACTCCACAGCCTAAAACTAAATAGACTCATATTCAACTAAAAAAATAATCAAATGGGCTATTTAATTTCCCCCTTTTTCTGGTACCTGAATTCTCCACAGTACTGATCCTCTGTTACTTCCTTGTAATATTTTATTCCTCTGCCAGAATACTGAAACATTCAAAATATCAGACATTTCCCAAAATAATTTTCAGGTATCCTAGTTTTCAGCTAGACTGCTGACAGATCTTTCTGTGGTACACAGGGATGTTCAAAGAGGTACCATTGATCACCTGGACACATGGCAAAGATACATTAGTTGTGGCCTTTAAATGCACTAGACTACTGAGTGAAGATGTACAGTGTGAAATCTTATGGGTCTGAAAGCTTTTTAAAATGGAATATACCACATAAACTAGCCTTGCATGGTTTCAGGGTTTATCAATCATCTCAAGAATGCTGGATCTAGTTTTGTAAAGCTGAGAAGAAAATAAAATTTCCTTTCATTTTAAGCATTAGAGAAGTTTGAATAGAAGAATAAAATTATGAGGATCTTTTTCTGCATAATTTTCAGACAAGTATAGAGAATAAAGCAGTTGTTTTTCAAAGTTATTAATCTTACTGATTTTAATCAAACAATTTCCATATTACTACCCCACCCACCCCCTTTCTGTATATGAGTTGAAAAGTCTCCACCAATCCTGGATTATACCAGTTTAATTACCGTATTTTCCGGCGTATAAGATGACTGGGCGTATAAGACGACCCCCAACTTTTCCAGTTAAAATATAGAGTTTATACTCGCCGTATAAGACTACCCCTCTTCAAAACCTGCAGCTTGCTCCGCCCCGGGGTGGAAAATATCCACGCCAATCAGCTGTGTGGTGGGGAAGCGGAGTAGAAAGTAAAAAACTGCAGGGAGAAAACAGGGAAGCGGAGTAGAAAGCGAATACCGTAGTAATGCGAAGCGCAGCAGTGCGGGGTGTGTGTGTGTGAAGGAGAATATTGGGGGGAGGGGGGAGAAAGCTTTAAAGATTTACAGAAAGCTTTAATTACCTGGGCAAGGCAGAGGGGTGAAGAATACATTTCCAAGCTTTAGCGGAACAAACCATGAAGGAGGAGGAGGAGGAGGAGGCTGATGGGGGGAAGTTTGAAAAAGCAGATCCAAGCGCAAAAGTTACTGAGTGAGTACTGAGCAACTCCACTTCCCCGCGCACAGCTGATCCCCGGCGCACAGCTGATTGCGCCGAGATTTTTCCACCCGAGCCCTCCCCCCCCCATACATCTCCAAGCTTTAGCAGAACAAACCATGGAGGAGGAGGAGGAGGAAGAGGGTGGTGGTGGTGATGGGGGGAGGTTTGAAAAAGCAGATCCAAGCGCAAAAGTTACTGAGTCATTTCAGCCCCCCTCCCTCTCGCTCTCTTTCCCTGGTGATGGATCAGTGCGGGGGGGGTCCCACCCTCCGCTCCCTCCCTCCCTCCCTTCCTTGCTGTTTCCTCCCTTCCCTCCCGACCGACCCCCCCCCCCCGCACTGATCCATCACCAGGGAAAGAGAGCGAGAGGGAGGGAGGCTGAAATGACTCACTAACTTTTGCGCTTGGATCTGCTTTTTCAAACCTCCCCCCATCATCACCACCACCCTCTTCCTCCTCCTCCTTCATGGTTTGTTCTGCTAAAGCTTGGAGATGTATTGTGGGGGGGAGGGCCCGGGTGGAAAATCTCGGCGCCGATCAGCTGTGTGCTGGGGATCAGCTGTGCGCCGGGGAAGTGGAGTTGCACCCGCCTTATAAGACGACACCCGGCGTATAAGACGACCCCCGACTTTTGAGAAGATTTTCCTGGGTTAAAAAGTCGTCTTATATGCCGGAAAATACGGTATACCAATTATACCAGTTTGAAACTTGCTGTGCCAATTGCTGGTCCCCATCCTGTCTTTTTTGCCTCTGTTCCCAGTCACTGCCTTCCCTGACTTTCCTCCAAGTGACAAAGCCTAACAGATTTTATACACCTTGAGACTACCCTTGGATGACATCAAACTAAGGGGAAAATTAATACTTTAACTCAATATAGCTAAAGGTAATTTATGAACATCTCTCTGATAGGCTGAGGATGCGGTGAAGGCCATACTATGGTGACACATCAGAAGTAATGTGTTGTTAGGGCATGTTTGGAAAAGGTCTTCCTTGCAGGCATTATATTATGGTCATCATCATCTTCTACTGGGTTTTCTTATGGAAATGCAGACTGTTGTATGACCTCTCACAAGACGAGGTTCTCTGATTCAGATCCAACATGGCACTCAGATCCATGGTTTTTTCCCTTTTTTCTTTTAATTAAAAATACTCCTGGAGAGCTAAGAATTGAGTCTGAATAATGTTGTTGGAAAGAGATGGATAACTCTTTCTCAGGGGGGACTGCTTTCAAATCAAAATCACTCCCTCAAAATCTTTTCTATGTCCCCCAAAGGAAGAGGGAATATATAGATAGCAGCAGTATGTCTTGATCAGAAGGCAGTTGGGAAATAAAGCAGGAAGAAAGACAATTGAGAAAGAATTCATGCTCTTCTCTCCACCTTTTCTTCCTTTGTTCCCAAAATTAGTTCCAAAGTGGTTTAAAATATATACACAAACACACCCACATTTAGCCAATACAATATACCAGTGCTGCTATTATTCCCAAATGAAGATTATGAGTACCGCCCTCCCTCAGTTCAGCTACAACCAGTATAATTCTATTTAAAATAAAAATAAAAATTGAGTGAGTTTTCAGTAATTTGATATGAGATCTCATAAGATTTCTAAGATCTCCATAAGATCCCATGAGTTCTTGGGATGGGGTCACCAACATTTTGTGAAAGATGGTACGCCGCCCAGAGTCGCCTTGTGTGAGATGGGTGGCCATATAAATGTGAGCAATAAATAAATAGATTGATAAATAAATAAAGTTTTTCTAGCTGTATTTGGTGCTGGCAGGGTCTTTGGGCCTCTTACACATCATTCATGATCCCCAAATATTCCCAGACTTGGTGCATATTGGATTTGTCTTATGTCTCTCTTGTACTTTGTGCTTTATTTATATTTGAACCAGTATTTATTAATGATGGGAAAAATATATACATGCAGAGTTTCATGTGAGATTATGTGCCACTGAAATCAGTGGGGCTCACTCTAGGGAAAATACATATAAAATAATTTTGCCAGGGCTCAAAACCCTTAATGTGGGTGCCAAAGTTATAATTAAAAAAAAACATAAAAAACACCCCAAATCAATTGTTCATTACCATGTGAATAACGATCTAGTATACTAAGCTTCAGGTCTAGTGGTTAAGGCTCCAGGCTAGAAACCAGGAGACTGTGAGTTCTAGTCCTGCCTCAGGCATCTGAAAGCCAGCTGGGTGACTTTGGGCCAGTCACTCTCTTTCAGCCCACGATGTCAGGCTTGGTTGACAAGCCAGTCAGTCAATTCCTGTCGCACCCTACGGATCAACATTCAGTTGATCCGAAAAAAAGTGGATCCTGCACATGTGGGAAAAACGCTAGGAAGAAAAAAAAATGCTAAGCTTCAGCTACTCGTGGCGCACACGGATGCCTTCCACTGACCACTACAAACGCATATTTATTTTTAATTTTTATTTTACTTATTTTCTATCCCGCCATGTATATGTATATGTATATGTATATGTATATGTATATGTATATGTATATGTATATGTATATGTATATGTATATGTATATGTATATGTATATGTATATGTTACATACAACATATAGTATACAATAAAAAAGGTTGAATTGCTGCAATGTATGCTCACTTCCACCAGTTGGATCAGTATACTGAAGACTGCAAGATTTTATGGAGTTAGCAGTAAAAACAAGGAAGAGACATGATTATTAGAAATTTTGGATATGATGTTGTGGCTTTTTTACATAAAAGTATTTTAAAAACCAATCTTCCTTTGGATTGATCTCAGGATAATTCAGAGGTAGATTATATAGTATTTCATACATTTTTTTCCCTACCTTTTATTCTCATGGTTAACTTTAATTATGTTCTCGCTACGCTCATAAACTTAGAAAGGATTTTCTCTAAGCTGCTTCTTTTGCAGTCTATATTAAGACTTTAAGCTCTAAAATTCCATGTAAGTATAATGGATTTTGCCACTTTAACATGGAAGAAAAAAAGACCCAATATGCAGCCAAGATTACATATTTTACATTGGATTTGAATCTTTTTCAATTTAATTGCAGGATTTAAAAAACTTTGAGGGACTCAAAACTTTAACTACGTCGTTTGCATTAGAAAGGAGAAAAGGTTCAATCCCATTTAAAGAAGCTGATGAAGCAAATGGCAACAATGTGCACAACTGTTCATTTAACAATTTGCATGTTTGATAACACCAAATGAGCATTTTAGCATCCAACTCAAAATCCTACCTTAAGAATAAAATTGGTGGTTAAAGTTGATGAAAATAGCCTCCACAGAAGTTACTGGTACATGTAACATACCGATGACAATCCTAGCCAAATCTAGCTGATCTCAAAAATTAAAGGAGGGTCGGACCTGGTTAGAACTTAGAAAGGTGACAACCACGAAATCCTAGTAGTACTATACTAGTAGCTAGTACAGAAGTTAAAACACTTTAAAAAAAAAGAAACCTCTTCAAAACTTTCCCCCCTTCTTCTTCAGCAAAACATATTCCTCCTAGCCCAATTCAGAAATGACTGTGGGAAAACTAATCAGTTTTATCACAAATCAGGAAGTAGCTCATTTTCTGATTGAGTTGTACAACTCATATCAACTAGGATCCCTTAAGATTTTCTCACATCCCTTCCTCTCCCTCTAAATTCTCAGAAAAAAAGGGTATGTAGCACAGGAAAACTACTTCCTATGTATCCTGGAAAATCTAATCATCAAGATGTTACTTCATAATACATGGCATAGAAATAGATAGATGATAGATAGATAGATAGATAGATAGATAGATAGATAGATAGATAGATAGATATAATAGATAGAGATATAGGGGTGCGATGGCTCAGTGGTTAAGACACCAGGCTTGTCAATCGGAAGGTCAGCGGTTTGAGACCCAAGCACCGTGTGACGGAGTGAGCTCCTGCACTCACCCCAGCTCTTGCCAACCTAGCAATTCGAAAGCATGCAAATGCAAGTAGATAAATAGGTACCACTTCTGTGGGATGGTAACAGCGTTCCGCGCACATCACGCCGGCCACATTACCACGGAAGCGTCTTCGGACAGCACTGGCTCTTCAGCTAAGAAGCGGAGATGAGCACCGCCCCCTAGAGCCGGACATGACTGTGCAGGTGAAATCCTTTACCTTTACCTTTATAACAAAGAGCCTTGAAACAACTTTATTAATGATTTATTGTAGCTTAAATCTTCATACATCAGATCCTGCTTCATCAGATGAATGAAAAACAACATAGATCAGCTGCAATCCATTGCCACATGAAGGCAATGGTTCATGCAATTTATGTTTATAAATTCTTACCCAATAATAATTGATCATCTTGGAATGCCATAAGACTGAGATTCCATTATTTCTCCTGCAGTACACATTTTTTCTGTTCTTTCAAGAGTCTGCTTTCTGCCTATTGAAATTTCCTCAGTGTGAAATAGAGGAAGAAAAACTAAACAAAAACAAAAATCCACTCCATATCTATCACTATTAGAATCAGCCAACATTATGCTGCAAACTCAGCTCTTAGCACTGTGTGAAAAGAATGAGAAATCACTCAGTACCTCTTTCTTGACTTACCAATTACTAATGTGTTTCTGCTTTAGGTTGACCTTAATCAATAAGATATATTACATATACACTTGTTCTATATGTGGGGGAACCATTGATGTCAGGGTGAATTTTGGTGCCACTTTAAAAAAAGAAGGCATATACGCATAAATATTTAATCTGTGTCTTCATCGGTCCCAACTATGCACTGAATAGCTTTATTCCTTGGGTTGCTGTGTTGGTCATACCTATTTTAGATCAAGGTGGTCCATCTCAAGAAAATAAATTCTAAGAGGCAGCAATTGTTGCAAGTAAATTATGTGTTGACTGGTTCCTCAATAGTGAGAACACTTAATGTTTGGTTTATCTTCACTTTCTTGATTTATTTTTAACCATGTTACTGCACTGAGTACCCACTCATTGAGGTTAGTCAGAAAAAAAAATACAAATTAGGTTAAACAATAGTAATAGAACACTATTAAATACTAATATGTAATCTGTGGCTTGAATCATGTCAACTGGATTTCTATTTTCTCAGTAGAAACGTTTCACTCCTTATCCAAGGAGCTTCTTCAGTCTGAGTAAAGTTAGTAAGGGAATCCTTAAATATGTTTCTAGGGTGGCTGTGTGACCTTGCACCTGGGGCTAGGTCATGGTTATTTTGAGATGTTTATTTCTAAGTCCCTTTATCATCTAATTGAGTCCCTAATTCTAAGTCCCTTTATCATCACCTAATTGAGGACATTAATGTTCACATTTTAGACAGAGAAGATAGGTGGTTTGAGAGAGGGGTCAAGGAATCCATTTATGCCAACTTGGAAAATCCTTCCTTGAATAGAGGTGGGGGCCTCAGGCACAACCTTTCCCCTATCTTCCTTCCTGCTTTGTCTTCTGTGCCTAGGAAGATTAAGACCATTTCGCAAGCTCAACAGCAGCAGGGTAATCTTAACGATCCTCCTTTAGATGATAAAGGGACTTAGAAATAAACATCTCAAAATAACCATGACCTAGCCCCAGGTGCAAGGTCACACAGCCACCCTAGAAACATATTTAAGGATTCCCTTACTAACTTTACTCAGACTGAAGAAGCTCCTTGGATAAGGAGTGAAACGTGTCTACTGAGAAAATAGAAATCCAGTTGACATGATTCAAGCCACAGACTGTTCCACCTGGATGACTGAGAACCTTCATCGACTAATATGTAATGAAATAATAAAGATATTTTATAACCAATCAAAGAGATATTTTATAACAGCTAAATAGAAGAGACTTTTTGAGAACCAGAATGACTTTAAGAAAAAAGAATGGAAGCATACGTAATGCAGCATAGATGTCTGGTATAAACCACGACATCCAGTCATTTAGAACATCATGAATTACATAATGCCTGTCATTTGTGCAATGAATTTCATGATGCACATGACATCAGAGAGAGAGAGAAAGAGACTGTATTTTTTTTTTATTAGAGCTACTAGAACACTCAGGAAATATAAACAACAAGAATACCCTTAAGATTTTTTTTTGCAGTGTCCTCTAACATTCACAAACCACACAGGAATTATGCTAAACCTCCAGCTGCTTGTTGATCATCTAAACAGCAGGCCAGGGAAAAATTGCAAGATAAGCCTGGATAAGTGAAACAGCAACTATCTCTCAGCGCAGATATAGTAGTAGATAAAGATATAGGTATATTTGCTGTGCAGAAATTTATCTGCCAGTTTTGTAAAAATGTTCTTCCTCTGCCAAAGAAGCTGCTTTTTTTCTTTTCATTTTCAGGATGCTTTAAACATCCATTAGAATGTCTTTGAGGATGTTTTTTAGCTTCCTTTATGGCTGGTAAGGGCTTGTGGTGCCATTATTATTGTTCTCATATCTTCACATTGCAATGTTCCTGTCTGCCCATGCTTTTTATTTGAAAATATGGTCCTTTGCAATGCCTTTTCTTGGGATTTAATTGAAGAGTAGGAAACCAGGATGACTGTAAATCTTTGGAAAATTGATCTTACAATAAAATATAGGACATAATCAATTCATTCATTCATTCCTAAACTTATAGATAAATAGATTCTAAGAAATGTACAAATATATAAATATACTATATTATAAATCTTAATAAATTGATACAATACAGTACAATATAATTGATGATCTTGTACTTACTGTGGTGCTTAAAAGTTTGTGAACCCTTTTCAATTTTCAATATTCCTGTGTAAATATGACCTAAAAGGTGATCTGTTCTCCACAACAAGTCCTCAACCTAGAGAAAGAGAACCCAATTAAACAAATGAGTCAAACCATTATACTTGTTCATTTGTTTATTGAGGAAAACGATCCAAAGCTACATACAGTATTTGTGTGTGGCACTATCTATGCAGAAATACTGAAAATCCAAAAGGGTTCACAAACTTTTAAGCACCACTGTATTCAGACAATGTATGTTTCTTTCCCTTTCTATTCCCCAAAGGCCTTCTGGAACAGATATATTTTTATAATTTTTCATAAAAATATTATCTCTGGGGACAAGCTACCCCAGAGGAGAGGAATCCTTACAAAGGATGGGTGCTTCTATGACATTTTGGGAGGAGGGGAGCCTCAGCAGCCTTCTCTGCTTGAATGCAGTGGGAAGCAGACTCAGATGGTCTTGAAGATCCTGTGGAAGAGCAGACTGCTGGACAAAATTGCAGGCACCTGCACTCCCTTCTTTTCCTCCCATCTGAGCCTTCTCCCCAGCATCAGCATGGCAGAGTTGCCAATAAGGCAGCAACTTTGACACAGGTGTGAGAGAAGATGCTTGTTTTTGGAGCTCTGCAGCCACCAGCAAACAGAGACAGGCAGCAGCCAAAAGAAAGGTGTCTTTTTCCTTCAGAGGGAGGAGATGGTCAAAAGAAAAGGAAGAAGCAGTATAGAGGCCCAGCATGTAGACTTCTTGCACCTTTCCACATTGTGCATTGCAAAGAAGAAAAACGTAGAGGAAATCCCAGAGAAAAGAATTATTTATTTTATTTATTTATTAAACAAATTTATATAGCTGCCCAACTAACACACAGTGACTCTGGGTGGCTTACAGAGTTAAAACCAAGAAAACAAGGGGAAAAAAAACCCCAATAAACCTCCCCACCAACTCCTGGCAGCAACAGACTCTAAATCAACTATTTAATTGACTCTGCTGACAGAACCACATCTTCAGGGCCTTCTGGAAAAGTATGAAGGTGGGGGCGAATCTTATATCCAAGGGAATGATATTCCATAGGGAAGGAGCCACCATGGAAAAGGCCTTACACCAGGTGTACCACACCCATTAATGGGACCCGACCGGCAACATGCCCTGCCTCCCTGCTCTGGTGGCGTGGGTAGATGTAACTGGGGAGAGGTGGTCCTGCAAATAACCTGGCCCCAAGGCATGTAGGGCTTTAAAGGTGATAACCAGCACCTTGAATTGGAGCCAGAATCAAATCAGCAAGCAATGCAGCTTCCGCAAAAGAGGTGTCACATGCACAAATTTAGGCTTGCACAAAACTGTGCAGGCCACTGCATTTTGAACCAACTTAAGCTTCTGGATACTCCTCAAGGGCAGCCCTATGTAGAGCGCATTATAATAGTCCAAGCGGGAGGTGACTAGGGCATGGGTGACTGAGAGAAGGGCATGGTGGTCCAGGAAAGGGCGTAACTGGCACACAACTCGCAGTTGCACAAAGCCCCTCCTGGCCACAACTGCCACCTGCTCCTCAAGCAGGAGTCACGAGTCCAGGAGAACCCCCAGATTACTGGGGCAGTGCAACCCCATCCAAGACCAAAGATGGTAATTCTCTAGAAACCAAGGGGTCCCGAACCCACAGCCACTCCCACTTGCCAGACAGGACAGGCGTTGTAAGAAGAAAACATTGTCATAGTAATAGTAATTGAATAG
Source organism: Charina bottae (assembly GCA_023362775.1). Lineage (NCBI taxonomy): Eukaryota > Metazoa > Chordata > Lepidosauria > Squamata > Charinaidae > Charina > Charina bottae. The sequence goes on along the minus strand of JALMGJ010000044.1, from coordinate 1,121,698 downwards.
CAATAGTATAGAATGTAGTTATTGTCATAGTAATAGTATAAAAACAATAGTAGTAGGACAGAATATAGGATAAAACTAATAGGAAGCATTCGCATATAGATTTGTAAGTTTCACATATCACTTTTATGTATTTGTTTTGCAAAATAAAACATCTCCCCAACCCTTATAGGGAGATATAAAGAAACAACCTGGTCCAGGATCCAGTGCTTTTGTGTTTGTCTTGAATCTGGGTCAATCTAATTGGGCATGGTTTAAAAAAGAACCTGTGACAGATACCCAGGCCCCAAATCATATAAGGGCTTACAGGAGGTAAATTGCGCCTTGCACCTGTACCAAATAAAATTGGTATTATATAGTATACAGATTCTGACCTGTATCAAGCAGGCAGTCATATTCTATACCACCTGAAGTTTCCAAGTGCAACTGCAAGTAAAGTGAATTAATACTGGCAAATTGGGAACAATCGTGACCTAATTAATAGTATTCAGTGCCTCCTGTCCTGAAAAGGCCACAACTGGAAAAGCTGGAAAAAGACATTCCTGGCCAACTGCTTTTTGAACAGGAACCCTCAATGCAAGGCCCCATAAAAGCCTACTCTTTTATGGGTTGCACGGCCCTTTCAAGAATCAAAGTTGGAAAAAAATTGGAATCATCAGACTTCTGAAATTGTAAACTTGCCATCATGCCTGGGATGAGTTTAGTCTGTTTCTCCCCACCTGGTCCCTAACAGCTTCTAGATACTGGATTTAGGACCTCCGCTGCACACATCATATGCCTCGGGGTGGAAATATACAGCTGGGAATCATCAGGATATTTATTTATTTATTTCGTATGGCATAGCAGAATACAGCATTATTGTTTAAAAATTCACAGAACAATATATACATATGTATAAAATGTTAAATGTTAAAACAATAAATTGTTTTAAAAGCACACACTGCAATGTAGACTAGCCTCCTCGTGGTGCACCCCGGGCAACGTGACTTGTCACGGCTAAATAGTCTACACATCTGGCTGCTGGACCTCATAAGGATTTCCCAGCAAGAAAAAGCAGCATGAACACTGAAAATCAGGATATTGATGATACCTCACTCCACTCTGATAGGTGACCACACTTTTGTTGTTGTTCAGTCGTTTAGTCGTGTCTGACTCTTCGTGACCTCATGGACCATAGCACGCCAGGCCTTCCTGTCCTCCACTGTCTCTCGAAGTTTACTCAAATTCATGTTCATTACATCGGTGATGCTATCTAACCATCTCATCCTCTGCCGTCCCCTTCTCCTTTTGCCTTCAGTCTTTCCCAGCATCAGGGTCTTTTCCAGTGAACACTTAGCAGCTTTATATAATGGTTAAACAAAACCGGGGGAAAGACCAAGCCCAGCAGGACCTCATATTGGAGAAACTCAGGATTCAATGTGTCATCCCCCATAGCCACAAAATGGAATTGCCAACTTACTGCCCTTATCTTCTGCAGGCAATTATTAAGATGTAAATCTATTTTAATTAATTTTCATAACGTTACATTTTGGCTGTCCAATTACTTTAAAAGTCCCAGGAAGGGACCCAAAAGAACTGATAATTCATTTGCCAACTTTGAGTTTCTTTTACATTGTGGTAATATTAAAAATACTTGAGAAGTCATGTTACTCTGCTGAAATAGTCCCTGCAATTTATTCCATATCTCTTTTGCTATGAGTGAGTACAGAGTAGAATTTAGAATTATACGCCCCATGACTTTTCAGTTTGCAGAACCCCATTCTTCTTCCTTTTTCCCAATTTCTGTAGGCCTTTGTTCTTATTGAACATGTGGTACCTCAAGAGTATTCAGCAGCATTTGCACACAAAGATGCCACCTTCTTTAATTCCTGTTGTTCACCATTTTAATAGAACCAGAATATCTTCCTGGATCATGCAGGGACATTCTGCCTGCTTAATTTGCCGGCTTTGCCATCTAAAAGCACCTTTTTAGAATAAAAATCTTTCTACTCTCGAAATCTCTATCTGCTATGGGTTCATAACCTCCCCTCTTTTTTTGGGGGGGGGGGATAGCAGATAGCTTTATATAGCAGAAAAGTTATAACACTATGACTTTTGTAAAAAAGAAAACAGTAGCCTTGGAGCTGGTACTTGTGTGAAAGAAAAAATAAAGATAAGCTATCTTTAGGAAATAACAGGGTGATAAGAGAGTTACTAAGTTACTTCAATCTATCTACAGCTAAGAGCCTATGGCTGCTCTCCTCCATTACAGAGAAAGAGCAACTCTGGTAAAAATCTGTAATGCACAGGTCAGAGTAAGAAGTGAAGAAGAAGTGAGTGGAGAAAGAAAGGAAGAGATGAAAAGCCCTGAGAAAATCAGTAATAGCCAATAACGGGCATGTCATGTAGAGGCATGCAAAAAAAAAAAAAAGCCTTTCAGACAAGGAAAGGAGATAAAAATGCAAGGCCACTCTCCTAACTCTCTCACCATCTATTGTTCAGAATGGTTATTGAATTTAAAGGTGCAGAAAACCAGTGCATGCTAAGTTGAATTCCAACATCAGTTAATAAAAATAATTCCTTTTCATTATATTAAATTGGGATGAATGAAAAATGATGAGACTTCCTTCCCTCCTTCATTTAGTAACCCTGCACCACCTGCATACTTAGATTTTTATGGTCACATTTCTGTTAATCCATCACTTCTTTGGGTTAATCCATTGCACTTTGCCTCGGCCTCATCAATCACATATGCAGAGACCTTGTTCAATAAAGCCATCAGCTTGATGCTGGGTACAACTCAACATTACTTACTGACACCTATATGCATTTAATCACATTTGATGGTTTCTGTCTGAGGCTTGGTAAAACACTTACCAAGTAATGCCATCTGCACCATGAGTGCCTTCTCATAACTATGTGTCAATAATTTTTCTGCGGTGATGTTGGATTTCTCATTACTTGTACTTGTAATTGTAGGGCCAGATGTTTGCAAGAAGCTCCTTCAATACTTAGTGCTATTATGCTTTTGGTAGAGGTTTGTGAATAAACCATCATTATGCAGATTCATTATTATGATATCATTATTCAGAGTCTGCCAAGATCAAAAGAGACGGAGATGTGCAGACTTAAAGCAAGAAAGTATACAGGTGACTCTTGGATGCTTTCTATGTAAAGCAACCTGAAACTTTTCTGTCCCATACATATTTATGAGAAGCTGTTTGCCTTTGCTATCCATTTCGTATTAGAGAAATAGCTAATACGTAAATAATGTAAGATTTCAAAATATGCCTTTGTTTGATATTTTCAGATATGTATCTTTGATAAAACTGGCATCAATTAACTGTAGGACAAAATTAAATAGTTAATTGATGCCAATTTTATCAATAGGAAAGATTTTTTAAAACATACTGATTGGGAACAAAATGTACCTCCCAACATGTTCCTGCCAAGGATGTTTTAATTAATCTTCTAATTTTAAAAAATTATGAATGATAAATTACATGCTTCAAATCAGAACACTAGCCTCAGGCATAACCTTTGTTTCAACTGTGACTTTGGACCCCACATAGACTCCAGAAACTCTGGGAAAATAAACTAGCATGGATTGCTGCAATTCAGTACTTTATTTTCTTTTAAAGATGGATATTTTGTAATTTGCCACATCCACCCTAGCAAACATTTTGTAACGGGGCTCATAACATGTTCCTAAAATTCTAAATATGTCCACTGGCCCAAAAGAGTTGGGGAACCCATTTTTTTTTAAAAAAAATGAAAAAACATATTTGATGGCAAAATATATTTGAGATATGCATTTTAAAATGCAAAATATTTTACATATCTGCCATTTGAATTCATGGACTTCCCATTTCCTCACACATTTCACCACAACTTGTCATTTTTTAAATTTATCATTTACCTTCATCAACTCATTATTCCTAGAAATAGCTAATTAATTCTACTGAGATCTTCATTTCTTACCATATCAACCAACCTGTGGAACAGTTCTCCACAAAGTCTTTTAAAAGCTTTTAAAAGCTTCATGCGGACTATCCTGGCTATCAAAGAACCACAGGTCACTGTCCCGGTTAGCCCAAGAACAGAGGCAAGTCAGTGTATTCAGTTCTTTATTTGCATAACCATACAGATAGAATATTGCCAGACTGAAGCTATCCTAACTAACCTAAGGGGAAATACTCCAAGGGCTCTAGGGCGGGGCTACTCTAACTTTCTTTGACTGACTGCCAAGGCTCTCAAGGAGACTCCAGCAGAGTGAATATAATTTTAAAAAGGAAAGTGATGAAACAATTTGGAAAGAAACTGAAGCCAGGATATCTGGAATTTCTATGGGAATTACAGTGAGCCGGCAAGGAATGAAATTAAAGCAAATACTATAAAATTACACAAGTTAAAAAAAAATGATGAAAACAGTTATAATTGCTGTGGGGATGTTGGAAAACTGTACGGCTGCAGGTGTAGATAAGTGTAATTCGAGAAATGTTAAAATATGGATGTAATTTGCTTGTAGAATTACTTGTTTGACATATGTGTGAAGACAGCATCTGTGCATGACAATAGAAAGAATTCTGTTTTGTTTGGTTTTTTCCTATACAAAGGGGAAAGGTGCTTGCTAGAATTCTGATTCAAGGGGACACGAGGTGTCATTGAGAAAAATATAGGAAGGTAGTGTGATTTCAGAATGGCCAGAAGTGTGCAGACAAGATTTTTTTTCTCCAGTAAGTCACTGAAAAATATCCAAATATTTGTGCTTACCAGGAAATTAAAATGATTGATTGCAAATAAAAAGTTCATCAATTCATCTACTTGCTCTTTCATTTTTTGCCACTTGTGCATAAAAAGAATCAAGTAGATCAATTTGTGAACTTTGATAGAATGTTTACTAAGGACACAAAAGTAGATGAAGAAATTTTTAGACATGCAAATATGGGTGGAAAAGGGGTAGGTAGCCTGTTACAAGAAATGAAGAATGTCAGAAGTGAAAATAGTATAAAAGAGTGCTTTTGCTCACCTTGCGATAGGGAAAGGAGAGTTGGATATGTCAGAAGAAAACGTTGAATACAGTGGGAATGAATTCATATGCAGAAAGTGAAAAGCATCAACAAGGAATATATATTAAGCAAGAGTGAATGGGTTGAGAAGAAGAAAAGACTAAAGAAGTCACTTTTGGATGGAGTTGATGAAATGCTCAAAAAAAGAGAGCATCAAAACAAGCATTTTCCTGAATCAGCAGGAGATCAGGCTTTTATTACAAAAAGAGCTTTATTTTTCAAATACAGTATATACAAAATACTTGGGATGCTCACATAATATCAACAGTGGTTTCCTACCACTTTTAACCTTTATCTGTTTATGTTCCCTTTTCTATCTTATTTTCACTTAATTCCTTTTACTTAGACAAGAGTCTTTACCTTGGGACTTTCTCTGGATTTAACATATTTTCTCTGCTAGGACTTGAATTTCTTCACTTCATCCCTCCTGCTCTCACTCCTCCCTGATTATTTATCTCTGTTAACACTTTCTTGACTCTTTTATTGCTTTACAACTCAATTCTTAAACTTTATTACTTTTACTACTTCTCTCTCTGTCTCTCTCCTCCTCTTAACAGCTTTCCCCAGAGTCATTTGCTTTGTTCTTTCCAGCTTCTTCAAGCTCCTGGGTCTGAGAGTGATTGCTCATAATAGAATAGCAGTCTCTCAACTTCTGCTGTTGCTGCAACACCATTCCTTTCTCTCAGCCTTCACCCTTCTCCCAACAGTTTCTATGGGAACTCTCCCCTGAGTGAATGCAACAATCCTTTTTGTTGGCTCTCTTCTTCCCCTTGCCCCAGCCCTTCAAAGATTCCACATAGCTGTTTTCCTGTTCCTCTACTCTCTGGCCCCAGCAACTATCACAATGGACTTTGCATAATTAAGAGTTGGGGCAAATAATAAGATTGTCCCCATTCCTCCAATCTTCTTTTCTCCCAGGTCAGCTTTGCATGAATTTCTAGGGCTTTTGGTCTGCTGGATTGCTAATTACACTTTTTCCACCCCCATCTTGAGAGAGAAAGACCCTTCAGACAGCAATCTCTCCTCCACAGCTCACCCCTTTGTCCTCTTTCTCCTTGGACTGTCTTCTGAGCCTTTGGGTGCTAACTTTCTATGAGCTTTGTAACTTCTACTTTCCATCTGCTTTTCTTCTTGTTGTTTCTTCATTTCTTTTTTGTCTCCAGTGATCTCCAATGTGTTATTTTGATGCTTTAATGAGCATCTCTCCTATAGCTAGCTCTTAACAGTGCCTATTTGATACATCCCAGCTTCACCTTTCTACTTCCAGAAAGGTCCCTCTCTATGTGCCACAGGACATGCAGTCCTGTGGGAGATGCTTACAAGTGGCTGATGGTCTTGGGGAGAGGCGGGGAGAGACATAGCATTAGATACGTTTCCATTTCTTTCTTTCTTTTCTTTAATCTCATGCCTTTAACTTCTGTCACTCTTTCTTACTCCTTTTCTGTACTCTGCATAATGATACTTAGCTGAAGATGAACAGTATGATGGCTGTGAAGCCATCAGTGTGAAGGGAAAAAAAATGTTGTGCTGTTTCCAACCACTGCCACTCCCCTGAAAGCTTAAGAAGGGATCCATCCAGGAAAAAAGGGAGCTGTTCCCTTTAAAAGGTATGCAGCTCTGTAAAAATGGGGGTGCTTGCTGGACTTGAGGAGTGAAGCTGCATGCCAAAGTAATAGAGGACAGAAGAAGAAAAGTGAAAGAGATGAAGGAAAAATAAGAGCTGGGAAGAGGAAAGCTAAAGGAATAAGGCCAAAGAAGTCCAAAGACACTGTGGGAGAGAAGAACCTGCAGTTAGCATGGGGTAAGTGTCTGTGTGCATGTTTGCTATGTAGGGCTTCTGGAGAACTCTTCCATAGCAGAAAGGAAGGCCTTGGCATATGGAAAGGATATTCCAGGGAAATTTAGTTGCAGGAAATGGAAAGTTCTCATTTGAGGGCAAGGCCAAGGTCCAAGGGAAGAAGGGCCACATAAAACAAGAGGCTTAGCACCTTTTCTCTTAATAGCTTCACAGCAGCTGGGACAAAGGTATTACCATTATGTATAACAGAACTGATTTTAGCATTGGAAATCTATTTTCATGCAGCGGAGGACAGGAAATAAATTCTCAAACATTGAAAACGTTTAGGCTGTTCAATTAGATATGTCTATGAAGGTTCTCAGTCATCCAGGTGGAATTGTCTGTAGCTTGAATCATGTCAACTGGATTTCTATTTTCTCAGTGGAAACGTTTCGCTCCTTATCCAAGGAGCTTCTTCAGTCTGAGCAAAGTTAGTAAGGGAATCCTTAAATATGTTTCTAGGTGGCTGTGTGACCTTGCACCTGGGGCTAGGTCATGGTTATTTTGAGATGTTATTTCTAAGTCCCTTTATCATCTAAAGGAGGATTGTTAAGATCACCATGCTGCTGTTGAGCTTGCGAAATGGTCTTAATCTTCCTAGGCACAGAAGACAAAGCAGGGAGGAAAATAGGGGAAAGATTGTGCCTGAGGCCCCCACCTCTATTCAAGGAAGGATTTTCCAAGTTGGCATAAATGGATTTCTTGACCCCTCTCTCAAACCACCTATCTTCTCTGTCTAAAATGTGAACATTAATGTCCTCAAATGAGTGTCCTTTTTCCTTTAGATGAAGATAAACTGCTGACTCTGGTCCTGTGGTGTTACTTCTCCTGTGTTGGGCCATCCTCCTCTACAAAGGTTGTTTGGTTTCTCCAATGTAGAGCTCAGAGCACTCCTCACTGCACTGGATTGCATAAACTACATTGCTTTTCTTGTGTTTTGGAGTTTGATCTTTGGGGTGTACAAGCCTCTGTCTCAGTGTGTTGGTGGGTTTGAAATATACAGGTATGTGGTGTTTGCCAAATATCCGTTTTATCTTTTCAGACACGCCAGCCATGTAAGGAATGACCAGGTTCTTCCGTTTACTCTGAGTCTCAGCCCTATCTGTCGCTGTTTTAGGTCTGGTAGATTTAGATTTAGTGAAGGCCCAATTTGGATATCCACAGGCCTTCAGAGCTGTTCTCAGGTGCTGATTTTCATTCTTTTTGGAATCCATGGAGGTGGGGATGGTTTCTGCTCTGTGTGACAATGTCCTGATGACTCCTAGTTTGTGCTGCAGTGGATGGTGGGAGTCAAACATCAGATATTGATCTGTGTGTGTGGGTTTCCTGTAGATCCCTATTTCTAGCTTGCTACCGGTCCCAATGAGGACTTCACAGTCTAGGAATGCCAGTCTGTTGTCCTTGGTGTCTTCTCTGGTGAAGCTAATGTTGGCATCTATAGTGTTTATATGGTCCGTGAAGGCCTGTACTTCCTGGGCCTTGATTTTGACCCAGGTGTCATCCACGTACCTAAACCAGTGGGTGGGCACCGTTCCCTGGAATGTGTTGAGTGCTTTCTTCTCCATTTCTTCCATGTATAAATTGGCCACAATGGGTGACACAGGAGAACCCATGGCACAGCCGTGTTTTTGTCTGTAAAAGTCACCTCTGTATGAGAAATAAGTGGTGTTAAGACACAGGTCCAGAAGATGGCAGATCTGGTTTGGGTTGAGATGGTTTCTCCTTTCAAGGGTGCTGTCCTCTTCTAGTCTCTTCCTGACAGCGGATAGAGCATGAGTGGTGGGGATGCTGGTGAAAAGGGAGGACACATCGAAGGAGACCATAGTTTCATCTGTATCCAGTTTCAGGATCTTTGCTTTGGAAACAAATTCTTCCGAATTATGGATGTGGTGTTCAGAGTGTCCAACTAGAGGTGCTAGTATGGTAGAGAGGTGTTTGGCAATGTTGTATGCTACCGAATTAATGCTGCTGACTATGGGTCGGAGGGGTGTTCCTTCCTTGTGGATCTTAGGAAGTCTGTAGATGCAGGGGATGGCTTCTCCAGGATACAGACGGTGGTAGGTAATCCTATCGATGGAGCCATCATGTTCCAATTGTTTCAAACTGTCTATTACCTTTTTCTTGTAATTGTTGGTGGGGTCTCTTTTCAGTTTTTCATATGTATGGTGATCCTCCAAAAGTGAGGTAATTTTATTGTGGTAGTCTGCACTGTACATCTTCCTTTGTCAGCAGGTAAAATGGTGATGGTTTCATCTTTGCTGAGGGCTGTCAGGGCTCTCCTCTCTTGGACGGTAAGGTTGGGGGGAGGAGGTTGAGCACTGGACAGAGCTGCAGATATTTTAAGCCGGAGTTGTTCTGCTTCCTCAAAAGGTAGGTGGTTGTTGTGGATGGCAGATTCTGTGGCTGTAATGAGCTCCACAACCGGAACTTGCTTGGGAGTGATGGCAAAATTAAGACCTTTGGCTAGGACATCTCTCTCTGGTTGGGTGAGTTCTCTGTCTGAGAGATTTTTCACCCACATGTTCTTTTTGTCCTCTGTGGTCCTGTTGTTGTTGTTCCTCCCAGCGGTTTCTCCAGTTCCTTGTTTCTGCTTGCTGCGAGAAAGAAGAATGTCAAATTTCTTAGTTTGCCTCTCCTTTGTCTTGTGATGCTGGGCCAGCTGTACTTTATTGCCAAGCTGAATAACTCTATCCAGGATTGGGTCAGGAAGGGTGGCTGTGAGTTCCTGGTGAAGGTTTTCAAAATTGTATTGCAGGGCATCAATGGTGAAGTGGACTTGCCTTATTCTTTCATTTAGAAGATGTCTTTGTGCCTGCTGCAGGATCTGGTCTGCTCTGTGACCCTTAACTGTAGATTGCAGGCGTAGGCTTGTCAGGATGAGTCTCTGTTGTCTGCATCTGAGGTTGAAACGTAGGTGGTTTCTATAGTCTGCCACCTTTCTTGCTGTATTCTCGAATTTCCTTACCAACTTCAGGGTTTCATCCCCAAAATGTATGGCAATATGTCTATGAAGGTTCTCAGTCATCGAGGTGGAATTGTCTGTAGCTTGAATCATGTCAACTGGATTTCTATTTTCTCAGTGGAAATGTTTCGCTCCTTATCAAGGAGCTTCTTCAGTCTGAGCAAAGTTAGTAAGGGAATCCTTAAATATGTTTCTAGGTGGCTGTGTGACCTTGCACCTGGGGCTAGGTCATGGTTATTTTGAGATGTTATTTCTAAGTCCCTTTATCATCTAAAGGAGGATCGTTAAGATCACCATGCTGCTGTTGAGCTTGCGAAATGGTCTTAATCTTCCTAGGCACAGAAGACAAAGCAGGGAGGAAAATAGGGGAAAGATTGTGCCTGAGGCCCCCACCTCTATTCAAGGAAGGATTTTCCAAGTTGGCATAAATGGATTCCTTGACCCCTCTCTCAAACCACCTATCTTCTCTGTCTAAAATGTGAACATTAATGTCCTCAAATGAGTGTCCTTTTTCCTTTAGATGAAGATAAACTGCTGACTCTGGTCCTGTGGTGTTACTTCTCCTGTGTTGGGCCATCCTCCTGTACAAAGGTTGTTTGGTTTCTCCAATGTAGAGTTCAGAGCACTCCTCACTGCACTGGATTGCATAAACTACATTGCTTTTCTTGTGTTTTGGAGTTTGATCTTTGGGGTGTACAAGCCTCTGTCTCAGTGTGTTGGTGGGTTTGAAATTTCCTTGAATAGAGGTGGGGGCCTCAGGCACAATATTTCCCCTATTTTCCTCCCTGCTTTGTCTTCTGTGCCTAGGAAGATTAAGACCATTTCGCAAGCTCAACAGCAGCATGGTGATCTTAACAATCCTCCTTTAGATGATAAAGGGACTTAGAAATAACATCTCAAAATAACCATGACCTAGCCCCAGGTGCAAGGTCACACAGCCACCTAGAAACATATTTAAGGATTCCCTTACTAACTTTGCTCAGACTGAAGAAGCTCCTTGGATAAGGAGCGAAACGTTTCCACTGAGAAAATAGAAATCCAGTTGACATGATTCAAGCTACAGACTGTTCAATTAGAGTGCCATTAAGTATCTCCGAAAGATGGCAATTTGTGTGACTATTAGTTACTAGAACAGTTTTTGGTAATGAGAATTTGCCATTTGAAATACTGGTTAAAACTAGTCTTTCCAGGTTGGTTCCTGGTACAGTCTATCCTTGTGGTAGATCGATCTCCTCATTAATAAAAGTGTGGTCAATAGTCTAGCCTTTTGTGATCTCTCAGTTCAATCCCTAAGAATTCCTGGCCTTGAAATAGTCTTTATAGAGATCAAACAAAAAGTCTTTGCTTTGGACCTGCAGAAAGACAGACTTAAGGCCTAAAAAATTACAGTGGAGTCCTCTTATTTGATTTCATCAGAAGCTGACCTTGAGGGTAAGGGCATCACCATTACAGAGTAGAATAGGCATGAAGTCATTGCCACACCCACACTAGAAAGTGAAACTCCCTTTAGATAGGGTTTTAATGATAGAATCAATAAAAACTTTGATTAAATAGGTGAATGATCAAGGTCCTCTGATCTTTGTGAACTTACCTAAACTGCATTTTATGTTTGTTAGGTTATTTATTATTTGCTAGATTCATATTCTACCTCTCCTCTCCCTCTTCCGTTTTTTCCAACAACTCTGTAGAATAGGTTGAGCTGAAAGGTTGTAGCTGATTCGAAGTCATCCAGTGAATTTCAGTGATTCAAAGCTGACTCAAACCCAATCCCAACACAATCATCCCTCGGCACTGGCTGTTATTTAAATTTCAGACTGCTTGACTCAAAACAGACCCCAAATGTACATTTTCGGGACAAAACATTTAGAAATGCATGCTTTGAGACACACTGTGCTTATAAATATGCACTGTTTAACATTTTGTTTAAAATGGCTTTTGATGCAAATGTTTATGTGAGTGTGAGTTGTTTTTGAATTGCAAAATAATTTGGAAATAGAATGGATTTATGAATGAATATATGTAAAATTGATATGAATCAGAAATAGATAGATGGAAATAAAGCTCATCCTCAAAGCAATTGAATGTTTTTCTCAATTGCTCCAAAGAGTGCAGTGGACCAACAGTCTACATCAGGGCCGCAGTGCATGGCGGCGGCGCGGGGGGGCATGCGGCGGTGCGGGGGGGCTTGCGGTGGCACGCGCAGCAGCGCGCGCATGCACGGCGGCAGCGCAGGGGGCGTGCGGCGGCGCGGGCGTGCATGGTGGCGGCGGCAGCCTCCGCTAAAACGCGGAACCACTGATCCCCCGCTGCTGCTGCTGCCGTGCACGTGCGCGCCGCTGCTTCCAGGTGGTATGGCGGCACACCACGCTGTGTGTGGCGACACACTTTTGTGTCGCGACACACAGTTTGGAAAGCTCTGGTCTACATGTTTATGTGACTTCTTGGTTGATTAATTCAAGAGGAAATATGTGTTTCATCAATTGATTAAAGGAAGTTTCTCCCAGAGAAATGCTGACACTGCTGGCCTGCCAAGACTCTGATCAATTTACAGACACTGTCATGAGTTAGTTGTCAAGCTGTCATCCAGGCAGCTAACCTACAAGGTTCAATTCAAATTGGCTAGTCCAGAATCTTGGTAGGAAAATAGTTCCAATGCATTTCCATCTCCAATACAGATCAATTGGTCATAGGATCATCCTTGCATTCCTCATGGTATCTCTGGTTTTGTACAATCATGACTATTTACCTCTTAGATCATGGGTTTTTTTTAAAAAAAAAAGCAGTTCTAGTAGACTACATCAAGTAGTCAAGAACCTGCCAAAAATTGTGTTCATTACTTGGGATAAAGATATAGATTCCATTATTAGGCCCATCCAGCTCTTATATTCTTTATTCTGAATCTTCACTTCAGGAGTTACTTAATCTGGTTTTTTCTCCCTGTACACCTAGCAGGCTCATGGCTCAAGGGGTTAATGTCCAAGGCTGGTCCTGTTCCTAGTCTCTACTGAGTCTATTGTTTAAAAAGGGTTGCTAAATTTTTGAGCCAAACCCAAACATATAGCCACCATTAAATGTATTTTGCATATTGTGTTCTTGGTTTAGGATTTTCCCTCATTTAATTGCATTTACCAAAAGCTAGTATATTCTGGATCAAAAAGTAAAAATTGTAAATAATTGCAATAATCTCCTGGTCATGTAGCATAGTCTAGACCAGTGTTTTTTAAACTTGGCAACTTTAAGATGTGTGGACTTCAGTTTTTAGAATTCCCCAGCCAGCATGCTGTATTCATGATATATTTAAAACATAAGTATAATTTTTGAGCTTAATGCCAAAATCTTCACTATAATATTATTTACAAATGTTTAAAAAAGAAAAAGCACCCCTAAAAATAATATAAATAAATATTTAATTTCTGACTAGGGATTTAAAAACTGGCTAGGGAATTCTGGGAGTTGAAGTCCACACATCTTAAAGTTGTCCAGTTTGAAAAACACTGGTCTAGAGGTTTCAGCTCTTTCTTATCTTTTTGGAGATAAATCAATCTCACCTGAAAGAAGCAAATTCAAGCTGTATTAAAAAGAAAAAAAGAAACAAATGTAATAACTGTTTTAACTTTAGATATTAACATGCAAATATTTCCTATTGAAGGAGAGAAATATGGAGAATTGTCTCAATAAAGAAGCTGCATTCAAATTTAAAATTTAAAAAAATCTAAAATAAGAGGCACTGCTGCAGTATGACCAAGTCAAAGTTTTCACAATGAGACTGGAAGTTTTCATGATGATTATGATGATGATGATTTTATTCATCAAATAATAACACAGTATAGAAAATGAACAGAGAATCACATCTTTCACTAGTCTTGTATGGAAATTTGAGTTCCAGCCAGGAACCTAGGAATTATCCCAAGTAATATTTTAAGATATAACTTTTTGTTGTTGTTGTAAATCTGCAGTTGCTATAGCTGGAATATTTAGTTCCTGTAACAGTTTGTTTAACTTGATTATTATTCCACCTAATATGCCAATAGCCATAGACTTTGAGCTTTTCCATAATCTATCCATTTTGATTGTTAAATAGGCTGACCATATGTCCCGTTTTGAATGGGACAGTCCCGTTTTTTTAGCATTTTTCAACCATCCCGTTGTTTTGATAAAAATCTCAAATTTGTCCCGTTTTTTAAACCTGGCGGGAATGGTGTGGAAGGAGGATCCAACCCGGAGCTGCTGATTGGAGGCAGCCCGGAAGAGGAAGCCCTCTCGCCTATCAGCATGTGGCAAAGGAGGGTGGGGTTTGCAGGTGGAAGCCAATCACATGGACCGGGGGGCGGGGTTTGCAGGCGGGATCCAATTGCATGGACTGGGGGGCGGGGTTTGCAGGCAGGAGCCAATCGCACGGACCAGGGGGGCAAGGACCCCTGTCTTTTTCATGAATACGGAATGTTACATAAGACCCCGTCCCGTTTTGCCATCCCAATGTCCCATTTTTGTCTCAAGGAAATATGGTCAGCCTATTGTTAAACTCTAGATTTTGTAATTTTTTTCCAATTCTTTTTCCTCAATTCCTCTGTCCCTGGGTATTGCAACATCTACAAAAATTACTCCTTTTATTTCAATGATTATTATATCTGGTGCATTATGTTCTAGATAGCCATCAGTTTGTATGTGAAAATCCCATAGAATTTTAAGATCATTTTCAAAAACTTTTCCCCCCAATTTTTTGACTATACTACGTTCAGAAAATTTGGAAATTATACTTTTTGCAGAGATGCCAGTGGATCATGGTTGCTACTTTGAAATGACATTGTTTATAAACAGTCTGGGCAATATTGTTGCATTTACTAATTATATGATAGACAGTTTCATCTTTTTTTTTACAGAAAAAGTTTGATACATGTCAAATCCTTGATTTCATCATGTTAATTTTAATGCTTATTCTTGAGCTGCAAAAATTAATTTCTCTGTTTCCTTCTTGATGATGCCACTTTGTAACCATTGTCAGTTCTTTGTCTTGTCCACTTTATTTTCAGTTGCTTTTATACATTGGCCATGTAATAGTTTACTTCTCTAATTTTCTAAATGGTTTTACAACAATTGATTTTTATAGGGTTTTATTTTTGCTTGACCTCCTTTGAGGATGCTTTCTTTGCAAACTGCTGGTCAATATAATCTATTGCTGGTCAATATAATCATTTAATCCAAAAACTATATGTTTCTACCTGCAGAAAAAAACATTATCCAATTTTTCATGCTAAGTGTAGTCAATGAACAATACTTTTGGATGCAATGCATAATGTACTATCATCACTTTTGCTGGGGAGGGGACTTTTATCTAAATTGTCCAATTCAAGCTGTTCTCAGTTTGTTATGCCAACAGTATAATTTTTTAACATTTGTTTAAAATATTATAAACTGGTTTTCTTTTTATTTTACCATGTAATATGCTATTTGATTGTTGCATGGTAAAATGAATATTTGTAGCTTTCCTCTATGGGCAAAGATTTTATAAGATTCCCATTTTCATATTATACACCTTCATTTTGTTCAATCTTTCCTTTCTTTATGTTGAGCATAGCACATTTTTCAAATTGAAATTCCAGTGAAAACCCTTTGAAAAATTCCTATCCTGATCTTTCCATTTCCTTTTTTTTTTTTTGCTTGCCATTTACCATCAACGGGTATTTTTTAAAAAATTCCTAGCTTCTTTTACAAAATTCTGGATATTTGCACTAATGCTAATATTTCCAACCATTTCTGTATCCAATTATGTGGAAGGTAAGCCAACACCTTTTTATAATCAATCCAATTTTATAATCTAATCCATTTTGTAAGATTTTTTTTGGCTTGCAGTTTTTTTTAGTATCATTTTATCAATAAGCAACTTCTGTTCCTCATGCATTTCCAGAGTTACCTTTTTGTTCAGGTAGATACAATCTATTTTTAAACATATAATTCAAAATCGCAATGGCTAATATACCAGTTGGCAATGAAGTAAGCAAGTAAAATACCACATCCCCCAAAACACTTTCCCAGGGAAAAATAAACATTAGCTTAACCCTAAAACATTTAGAAGGCCAAGGAATGCTGATAGGTCAGGAAAAGATACCGGAAGATGAACACAGCCTTTGGGAACCAGGGATAATTTGATAAAAACCATAATAATAATTCTCTAGAAAGAAGCTATGATTATTAAATACTGCCCTTTTTTCTCTCAAAACCATCATTGTTTTTATAGTCCTGTGCTCATAATTCCTCCCTCCCTATCTCACTAAATACCTATTCAATCAAATGCTTGGCTGCTGTACCCAATAACTCTTTACATAACTCTGTATAGAAGGGTTACACACACACGATACTTTTAGGCTTGTACTTTGGTACTGTAAGAAATCAATTTCTGATTCAATGGGATTGTATGCTGGTCTCCAGTTCTAAACTAACTCTCGGGAAATTCTCTGACAGCAGCCTGAATATTGTTGGCAAACAAGAAATTGGTCTATAGCCGCTTGTAACTGCATCCTTCTGTCTCCTTCTCTTTTATTATTAAAAACGTTCTACCAGTTGTCATCTGTTCTTCAACATTTCTCATTTGTAATATTTCATTAAATTAAGTAGCCTACCTTTCATGGGCAGTCCTCAGATTTTAAACCTAAATCCATGTATTTCATCTTTTCCTGGTGCATTCCAGTTCTTAATTTTCTTTGCTTGTTTGCTTTTTCATTCTGATGTTATGACGTATCATCCATTTTGACTGAGCCAAAGTTCTTCTCAAATCTTTTTTCCATGTTGCATCTTTAGTCGGGTCTTTTGGGTTATCCCAGATGCTATTCCAAAATGTTAATATTTCATCTTTATCAGGGTTAGCATCTATGTTTTTTCCAAACCCAAGCAATGCTTTATAAAACAAATGCTGGATTGCTAAACATTGATTTATTCTACCTTTCTTTGAAATAGCCACGAGTCATTCTTTTAATTCTTCTGAGACTTCTTTAATTGTCTTAGTGCCAAGATTATATCTTTTCTGTAAACTTTTCTTGATCTTATTTTTCCATTTTCTTCCCTTCAAATTCTTCAGATTGCTGATATCAGTTCACAATTTATTGTTCTTTCTTTCCAATTGAATTTTCCACTTTGGTGATTGATTTTGTTGCTTTTGTTTTACACCATTGTATCCCAACTGTGTTGTTATAATCGCTGCTGTGCTATAAATTAGTTGATTGGTTTTAGCCCATCTGTTTGTTTCAGTATTTTCTACTACCAAATTTGTATCTTTCAGAACTTTTGATAGCAATTTTCTACTCATCTTTTTTCCCTGGTGGTGGCCTTTTTCTTTAGTTTGACTTTCCATATGCTTTTTTCCTTTTACTTCCATTGTCTGCCAGAGAATGGGTATGCAACATTCTTTTCCTCAATATTTTCATGTCTTTCATCATCACTGTTACCTGTCTTAGAAGATAATATTTGATGTTGCTCTTCAAAAATTTCATTTCCTTGATGATCTTCAGCTTCATTTCTTTTGTTATCAATATTATTTCACAGCTAGTTTTCCCAATTCTTGCAATTCAGAATCTGTCAAAGCTTTTGTTCTAAGCATAATCTTGATTGACCCATTAATTTTTATTTATTTATTTATCTATCATACTTATATCCCACCCATCTCCCTCCCAAGGAGGGACCCTAGGCGGTTTACAGTTAATAACTGTACATCAATGTCTGAATTGGGGGTATTTATGTTTCCAAATATTGTATATTCTCTTTTAAAAATCCCTAGTTTTAGGCTTGATTTGAAATAGCATTTCATAACTGCTCAGTTTTCTTCAGTTGTCTGTTTTTTTCACTTTCCTGAGACTTCCAGTTGTTTTACAGCTGACAGCCCTGGTTGCTTAGCAGAGGGGCCTATAGCCCATTTATCAATAGATATCCAGGAACATGGTCCTTGTTGACCTGGTGGACAATTGATCTGGTATGGAATTTTTCTTTTGTGAATTCACCACTGAGAATGGATCTGGACCACACCTGTCTGATCTGTCTGGCCTCTCCACCATGACCTGTCTAATATGGTTGACCCCAAGACCAGCTTAAGGCCAATTGATGCCCTAAGCACAGTCCAACAGTGGTGCCCCTCTACAGAAGTGAAACTCTCACCCCACAAGATGGAAACAAATGACAACTTCAAGCCAAAGTTTTAAACTTTAGCCACAGAAAACTTTTTTTAACTATGCAGATTGAAGTCAAACATGGCAGATAAAGAGAGTTATATAAAAAAATGAATAAAGTCAAGTGTGGCAGTGATTTACGGGCATGATAGCTAGGGAAAAAAAACCACTGAGAGGCCCCCTTTCCCTTGGTTCCTTAAGCACATGCTTATTTTGCTGAATGATTAATCCAGGGCTGGTTGAACCTGTCGATAGCTCCTGGTATCATTGAGGCTCACAGGACACCTCACCATCATGAGGAATCCATGAGGCTGTTGTTGTTGTTGTTGTTGTTGTTGTCGTCATCATCATCATCATCAAAAAGATGATTCTAAAGGAAACATATTATATTCATGGCCAGTCTGAAGCATCGAGGAAAGGAAGCTGACATTAAAGATCCAAGTTCTTAGTGACTCATTTCCTATTGTTCCAGTAATGACTGTTTTCTGAAACAGATATTTCCTTGTCTGAATCATTACTGGAACTCCTGTCCCTGAGAATTCCAATAAATTAATTCTGAGGCCACTGAAGAAATAGACAGACCTCAGTCCTGCTCCCAGCCGAAGTTTCCAGATTCTGCCTTTGTGTAAAGGGACTCAATTTTTTTTCTATCTCTGGCCAAAGTAGAACAATTTCTAATCTGCCCCTGTAGGTGACCCAAAACTATGGCTCACTCAGCATGAATGTTGATTGACTGTTTGGCATGGGACTGACAGTCTGGCATGGGACTGACAGTCTGCAATATTGTGAATGCAGGTTGACATGCATTCCCAACACTACTTCTGTTCCTCTCTTAATCAGTTCTTTCTTAGCATGCAACCTCTGCCCTGCCTGTGGGGTGTATATGTGAAAACAATCAAGATGATAATGCAATCAAAGCTGTGTCCCTTTTGTACATGTGTCAATGTCACACACACACACATAGAAAAAGGAGGCTTCTATTGCAATGCCATAATTGCCATCTTGCCTATTTTGAACACACACACACCCCGCAGATGCCACTGGCCCTGTCCTTCTTTTCAATCATATTTTCAAAATGCTGGCTTCTCCAACCTTCCTCTCCCTCTGCTCTGATTCAATAGCCTCAAATCAGCGATATTTAGAACTTCATAGCATTAGAACATTATGTGCATTCACAGCTCTGTAAAAGATCTCTCATTCCAGCATCAGTCTGCATGTGTGTAAATATGCAAGCTCAGATACTAGTAGATTGAAGATGCTCGGCAACTGTGAAGCAGCTCATATACTTACTCTGAAAGCCATTCTATCTGTGTTTTACTATTACTATCCAAGGACTGTAACTAGCCTTTCCTTTCCTTTGCTTTCCATGGTAATCAGAAAGCAATTATATCTCTTCTCTTAATCCCAGTGGTGCTCCCAACTCTCACCTATTACGCGGTTTACACCACCTTCCTAGCACTTTATTATCCAATAATGCCAAATGCCGTGTGTAGAACAAAGCTATGTAAAGGTTGTTTTTTTGTTTTTTTTTAATGTGAGCATTCCTTCTGTTGAAAATATTTACAGCTCTCGGCCACGAGGCAGGTAGGTAGTTTTGCAATTTCATGGCAGTCCTGCTGATCGGTTTCCCTTCCTTTTAAGAAGAAAACTAAAGGGACAAAGGGTGGGTAGGTCCACATCTGTACATTTTCAAGGGCAATTATGCATATCATAAGAGGAATTCACTCCCCTAGGCAACAGGTAATGTTACCTGCTGCTAGCACATAATTGCCATTTGCCCGACTCAGCTTTAACACCTCGTAGAGAGAACTGTAAACACAATCTTTATAGGCGAACATGAACAGTTTTTATTTCTAATATATCCCAATCAATTATGGAGTTCCCAAATGTGCTGGCTTTTATTGCAGTTTCTGTGCAGTGCACAGAGAGTGAATTTGTGGCAGTTAGGGTAGACAACCAAAGAGATGTAAAGAAATTCATGTACAGGTGGGACATGAAAAAAAAAAAAAAAAACAACGCAAACAAGGAACATCATGGATCAATGAGCCAGATAATTGTCTTCTTTCCTTCAGTTTGCATGGGAGAAAGTCTGTCAGGACTCTGGTTTCTCTTCAGATGGTATCAATCTTTCACTTTTTACAAAAGACTTTGCATTTTAACCTAACTCTTCATGAGGAAGTGCTGAAGCTGGTCTGGTTACATTTTAACAGTTCCTTCTCCTATGCTTGAAATCATTTTTTGAAAAGGCTGCTAGATGGTAACATAAAGTAGGAGGAGGAAGGAGTATTAGGTATGTTCACCGTCTTGAGTTATTTATAAAAATAATAAAGGCAGGATAAAAATTAAATAAATGAATAAGCATTAATACTTGTAGTATCAGGACTTATGCTTTTCCTTCTGTAATGATGTTGTTTGAAGCACTACAATGAAATCTGGACATGATAGCAAAATGAGTTTGCACACTGTGGACAACAATGATTATGTATTTTGACATAGTTAATAATTAGATTCAGCTCTATCAAATACTTGAGTGCCCAGCCAATAAAATGCCAGGTTTAAATAAAATAATAAAAATGACCCTTAATGAGCTAGGAATTTCTCTTGTGCCTTGGAATGAAATATCCTTTGGAACATTTTCTATTCTTTTTTTTTTTTTTTGGATGGCTATTAAGAGGGTTTTTTTTAACACTACTAGTGTAACGTACATTACACTAACTAAGAGGAAGTTTCTTATATTACACTAATTACAGTTCTTCATTAGGGATATTTTGTTAGTTTAAATAATGCTCAATGAACAAACCAAGAGAAAGTGAAATCATTAACATTTTCTAGAGTTTCTCTGAGTTCAGAAATAAGAGGTAATGTTGGTGGTTAGTTTAACAATGGAAATGGATGACAACCAGGCCTATGACAGAAGCCTTGAATGAACCACTATGCACCACAGAAGCAATGCAATTCATATTGAGCTGAGGAGGTGACATGATTTGCTTCAATCAGGCTCTTTGTTAAGGATGTACAAAATGCACCATTCTGGGAAAAAAATATTCTGATGAACATAGGAACATCCCATTTTCCTCTGAACAACACCAGTCTGACAATTCTGGGGTGATAAGCAGTTTTCCATAAATAAAACTTTCACAGCAGAATGTGGCTTGTTGTCTTCTGGACATGGCTAAGCCCTGAAATGAGACAAGAATGGTACATTTTGCATATCTGTAATAGTGTTACTTTGAAGCCTTGATTAGCAGTCTCAACATTTGGTAGAGACTTTTGCATATACCATTTTGAGTGCTTCCAGAAGTCAATGGTACAGTATATACCAGGAAGGATGAGAAGGGCCAACTGCATTACTTATACCTCAAACATTTTTTTCTTCCAGTGTTCAAAATATGTTAAGAAATAAAAGTAACTCTTTTAGTCTATGCAGCTGCTACTGTTGATTTTTCTCCCTCTTCACAAATCATGGCAATGAAGTCAGATGCACTAAAATGTGAATCTGGTGCAAAAACAGTTAAGAGTCTGATTTGTTGCCAGAGGAATATTCATAAGCAGATAATTAGTTCAGTCTTTCTCTCCTACCCCCCCTTTTTTTTTTTAGAAATCACACAGAATGGTGCATTTTCTAAGTGCAAAATTTCAAAATAGGCAAATTTGAAATTTGCAGCACAAAATTAAGAACGACAAAAAAAGCCTCACTGAGCAGCTAGACTGGCAGTTAAAAATGGCCTGTTAGGGCATTTATGAGAACATACTAGAGCAGAGCTTTCCAAACTGTTTGTCGCGACACAAAAGTGTGTCGCCACACACAGCGTGGTGTGTCGCCACACCACCCGGAAGCGGCGGCGCGCGCGTGCACGTCAGCAGCAGCGCGGGATCAGTGCTTCTGCGTTTTAGCGGAGCCTGCCGCCACTGCCGCCGTGCGAACGCACGCCGCCGCACGCCCCCCATGCCACTGCCGTGTGCGCGTGCGCTGCTGCACACACCCCGCGCCACCGCCGTGCGCGCGCACACACTGCCGCCACCACCACCACTGGTGTGTCGCCAGCGGCGGCACTTTGGAAAGCCCTGTACTAGAGAAATGAACAGATGAGTCACAGATATTTGGTAATTAGGATTCCGGTTTATTTATCAAGGCAATATTTGAGGAAAAGAAACACTGAAAGTAGAGAGTTGGCTTAATTGCTCTCCAAGGCATTCTTCTTGGAGAATGGGTTGGTTGCTCCTGTTGAAGCAGCCTTCTCAGCTTCCACCACTCTGTTGTCTTTGAGGGAGGACTTCCTCCTCCATTCTTTTTCCAGTCCACATAGATCTAGGTGAATGAAAACAGGTCAACCCTAACAGAAATGCTGACCTGCCCTAGAATTGTAGTGAGACACCATGGGAGTTCCCGTTCATATAAGGATGTTTTTTGAGAGCACACACCAAGTCCATATTTATCCAAGGTTAAAAAATAATCCAGGACTTGCCTATTTAATAAGACCCACCCACATCTGGATTTAGCATCCAATTAACAGCTGCAGTCCCATAAATGGTGAGTGGTCATGCTAGGTGGAAATTCTGGGAATTGTCATTTCAATACATCTGCAGGACAACAGGTTGGGGAACACTGCCATAAACAGTATGGAGTAGGCAAAATAGCCACAAAATAAGCCATTTTGTGGGGGACAGGACTATGAATTAGCCTGGCCTGAATACAACCAAGACCTCTTACAATGAACCACAACTTCCAGAACACGGCCACACAGCCCGGAAGACCCACAACAGCCACCTCTTACAATATTTAAAACAAAAAGAGAAATGGCTGAAACTTGGCACAATTCTAACTTAGAAAGATCCACCTCTTACTAGATAAATAGATACTTTATTGACTTAGTCTTTTGACCATATCAAGTATGAAAGAAGATAAAATAAATAGCCATTATAAAAATACAAGTAAATACGAGTAAATACAAATAAAACTATAATACAAATTCATATCAAACCATCACCCCTACAGTCAACTCCAATCTGGTCTATGTAATCTGTCCTCTTTAGGATTGCCTTTGATATGAAGAGTGCAGTCTTGCTAGTAATGAGCTGGTTCTTACCCTGTAAAAAATAAGAAAGTTTCTGCTGGCTGCTCCAGTATTTTTTGTTTTTTTAAATATAAATCTAAGAAGTCAGTCCTTTCTACAGAATATAATTTGCAATCAAATAAGATGTGTGCCGTATCTTCAACAGCTGGGGCTCTTACTAGCAGCAGAATAATATTTGCCTACATACTAGACAATAGCAGATCAATCAAATGCTGCATTACTCTCATACCGAATGGATGAGCCATTAAGCAGAAGTTCTAGGCTCTAAACCACACCACCTAGGTTGGCCTTCTCGGCAGGAGTTTCATCTGAGAAAGAGGAAGAAGAAAAATGTCCAGATTAGATACTGGGAAGGTTCAATTTTAGCGAGTTATGTCCTTACTCTGGAGTCCAGTCAAAATCAAGCCCGCAGCTTCTGATTTTGTACCAATGGATTCTGACCCTGACACCTAGCACTCAGCTGCTGACAATCATTGCTGGTATACAGAAGCACAGAAACTCAAGTTGCTTGGAAGACTTCAATGCTTAATGTATTTCATAATATTAACTTTAGATTTTTTTTACTAATTTATGAATTATTCAGGGCCAGGCACCATCATAGTAGTGATTTCCATTTTGCACAGTGAATCCAAGATATTAGATACAGCCTAAGAAAACTTTTAGTCTTACATGTCCTACCTCATTCCAATTAGTCTGCCTTAACCAGTAGTGATGGTAACAAGGCACACCCAGTCATCTATTTACTCTTTGATCTTTGCATATTCAGGCTGATCTAAGGTAATACAAATTTTACCACAATATTTTTCTTCAGTGAATCAGGCCCTGGAGTTTTTAAAACTCCTGACTCTCTGAGAAGAATTTGCAGAGAAACAGTTGAACAAGTATGCACACTCTATGCCTAGGCTTAGGCACATAAGGCATAAAGTGCTAGGAATTAGCAACAGAACCTCCTTATATCTCCTATTCACTGAATATGAACATGTGTCCTCTAATGTTATCCATGTGAAAAACAACTCTCAGAAATCAAGGATTATTGAGTCCTAGCTTTCACTGCTGGAGCAAATTGTCCTTTGCATATACTGTGTTTGGTAGCAAAAGTTATCTTAATTCATCATAAATTTGCAAAAGTTTGCACTTTATATCCTTGTTACTGTTTTTTTTCCCTGTTCCATCTCCTGTATGTAGTGGTCTAATTTAGTTGTTAAGCAGAAGAAAATTACAGAAACACCTGTACTAAATAGATGATAATCATCAGTACAAATTAATGAGAAGTATATAGCTAATTCCCTATCTATCCCTAATGAAAATTGCCTATGGTGTTAATAGTCTTCAAACTTTATTTCTTACTTCTTGTGCCAAATGAAGAAAATTGGATTAGGACCACTACTTCAAACATCCACTGAAGAAACAAACTCAGGTACATTATTATGTACATTATTTTTTTAAAAAAAGTTCTATCTTGAGACTTTTCTTTTTTCTTTTTATTATTTCCTGTGAGAATCAGGTTGTATGTTACATGTTTGTTCTGAATTACACTCAGTGGCCTTGGTACTGTCATTATGCTGAGAAAAAAATGTATTGCACTCTATTCATAGGCATTGAATTCATAGGCATCATACTGACAGGAGAATATATAAATAATATCTATATGGGAAGAGCGGATTTGTAACAGAAGGCACTCAGATGCTGTACTTGTGATCTAAGTCCCTAATGCTTGATTATTTATCATGAAGTCCTTCTGATGTACTGACAGGTGACTACATGTCACAGCTTCAATTTTGTCCTCTCTTTTCCCCTCCAAAAAGAAGGCACCATTCCCTCCCATCAGTGGAGCATTGTGAACAGTTTTCCATTCATTTGAAGAAGTGTCTTCCTAACACTGTCCTATGTTTATGAGGGTGAATTCCCCCCACACCCCAAAATGCAGTTTCTTTCAATTTGTATATATTACCAATGACTATCTCCTTTTCCTTTCAATACTTTGCTATCTAAAATAAAGTGAATTTAATACCTGATTCCATGTAGAATCCAGTCAACAAGGCTTACATAACCATGGCAATGGAATAGCATCCACTATGATCCTTGAGGCAAACATTTTAGTTAGTGGATCCAGGAAGGGTTGAATGGCATGCAAATTGCATATCCAACAAGATATGCAATTGTTCAGTAGGAAAAGCTTGGATAATTGCTGTAGTCTAGTATCATATGCTTTTGGGGGTAATT
Source organism: Charina bottae (assembly GCA_023362775.1). Taxonomy (NCBI): domain Eukaryota; kingdom Metazoa; phylum Chordata; class Lepidosauria; order Squamata; family Charinaidae; genus Charina; species Charina bottae. The sequence goes on along the minus strand of JALMGJ010000044.1, from coordinate 1,096,403 downwards.
ACCTCACTCTACAGCAAGTGCTGTTCCTGTCTCCATCCTCCCTCAATACCCCCACAATTTTTAGTATTCTAGCCTCCTACATTTGGGGAATTCTTCATACCAAGTGAAGAACTGATTTTTTACACATGCCTCTTTTTCAGGAAATAACATCCCTTCTGAAAATATTTGCAAGAAGTGGTCAAAGGTGTTTGTTTCTGATTTGCCTGCTCACTGTTATAAGTTTGGCTGAAGCAACTCCATTGTAACCTCTCCTGAGCTTTGGGAGGCAGCAACCAACCTGGCACCAGTGATCATTAAACTAATAGGCAAGTGGAATGTGCAAAGAAAGCAACTTTATCACCACTTGAGAATGGGATCTGCAGCTGGGTACATGCTAAGGCTGTGCATTTATGGATGGAACCAGGAAGTAATTCATGAAGATCAGACCAGCCAGGGACTGGAGGCTAGCAATCAGAAATGAGAGCATTAGCCATTAATTGCCTGGCAATTAGTGAGATTTGACTGAGCAAGCTAACAGATCAAGCTAAGGTTGAGATGACATGGAAGACTGTGCAACAGCCATTGCTGGAAAAGGATAAAAGAACAAGCTATACAGATCTCTGTTGGAAGACTCCATTGTCCAGACCCTTCCTTCTCTCTCTTCCTACCATTGGTTCTTTATAAATCAGGTCTTTGGAAAGTGATTCAGCCCTTGGTATTTATTGTGGGCAGTTCATTCCCCCTCTCCCACCAAAGTATGTTAGGAGGTAAGACCTTTTAACAAATGGTTCTCAATATTAGCAATGACTTCACACTTAAGATCCACTCTACAGCATCTCAGATAAATTGGTGATGAGTATCATTATCCATTAAATCCACCATTAAATTGTGCTAGCCATCGGGTAAGAGGATATAATTTAATTGAAATATAACAATTAACTATTAATTTTTCTCTCAAACGGCTGCTACTGATGGAACAGATGACACTGGCAAAATGATTTATGGAAGAAGTTTGATGTATTTATTTACAATGTGTAGTATATCAAATACTGCTTAAAAAGTAAGATATTAGGACTAAGAAAAGGGAAAAACATATTGTTGCATGTGTATTGGGATTGAAATGGCTTCTCTTTTGATATTATTTCAATATTATGTGCTTTTAAATTATGATTTGGTTGTTTGCTTTGAGTGTTCTTGTGTACTGCCTAAATGGCCTTCAGCAGAAAGGCAATATAGAAATTTGGTCTAGTGGTTAAGGCTCCGGGCTAGAAACCAGGAGACTGTGAGTTCTAGTCCCACCTTAGGCATGAAAGCCGGCTGGGTGACCTTGGGCCAGTCACTCTCTCTCAGCCCAACTCACCTCACAGGGTTGTTGTTGTGGGGAAAACAGGAGGAGGAAGGAGTATTAACTATGTTTGCTGCCTTGAGTTATTTATAAAAAAAAAAAAAGGCGGGATAAAAAATCTAAAAAAAAATTAAACATATTTGCCAGTATGTAAATGCCATTAAACAATGGGTGGCCAAAGGTGATACATTTGTTTTTATTGTACCACAAAAAGACTTTAGAGAAGAATTATAAAGCAAGATAGAATTAAATAGAAGGGAGCAAATCGAAAGATTAAAAATTGGGAATAGAAGGTCAAGTAGGTTGATGGGTTCCATCACTGAACCCCCCTGAAGTGTTTGAGCTAGCTGCCCCAACCTCACTCAGGCATGACAACAGAGTCTGGTATGTTGGTAGACAAAGATGCCATATATCTCAGTAGCATATCGGAGTGCCCTGTCCACTTGCACTAACCTAGGTAGCCCATCATAACTGAAAGCTAAAAGTAAACATAACTTTTGTGTGAGTCACTTTAAGTCTCTGCTAAAACGAATTAGGAAAAAGAAAAAAACAACCTACCTATCTGCCTGCAGAAAATACAAAATAATAGTATCCTTTCCCCAAAAAAGCCCTTAAACTTTTCTTTTATTTTGGATCACTTCTTAGTGGACCAAAGCTAACATTATATAGTGGCAGGACTGAACCTGTGGGGTGAAAGTTGTTGGAGGTCTCAGTCTCTTCTCCTAGAAGTCCTCTGTTCTGTACAACCTATTTCCACTTCCGGCCTTCATATAGTGGCTTCTTTCTTACTGCTGCCATCATCTAACTTCTAGGAGGAAGCCTTAGTGTCCTTGCCCTTGAACTCTGATGGGTGACTCTTATGCAACTTACGGCCAAGTACAAAAGGAAAATGAGATGATAAATATGAAATAAATTTTATAGAGCCAAAGTCTATAGCATGTCAGCATGTTTCTAGAAGATCAGCCCTTCCTCTTTTAAAGATAGATCAATACCAGAAATGATTAATGAAGTTACTTGATTAAAGAGAGGGAAAAACCAATGTAACCCCCCCCCCTGTTTTTAAGTAGTTACATGCAAGATATTCCAATGAAATACAAATATATAGCTGCCAAAATCACAGACAAAATCACAGCTTAAAAGAATCTCCGACAGGCTGCCATCAAATGGAAGGTCTATTGTTAAAAATATTTTGACAACAAGTAACAAGTGACATCTCAGTCCTGGGGCAAAAAGAGTGCATGTATGAGTCCCAACAAGTGCAGATTCTGTATTTGGCTAGCAGCTGTTAATTCTGTTAATACTGGATATCATCTCAACTATCTTGAATGATATATATCTGAAGATTTCAAAAGCTGAACCCTACTTATAGTGATGATTCTTTCCATGTATGAGGCCCAAGGCAATTCCCCAGTGAGACTTCCCAGCAAGACAATCTATGTACAACTGTCTGTCTGTAATTGAAAACCCTTGCTGATTTACTGCAGATCATCCAGAGATCTGTCACCAGATCACAACCTATAGGTTTTTCTTTCTTATATCTTGATATCTTAATGGCTTCTATTTTTAGTATCAAAGATGACATAGGAATGGAAAGAAAAAGACTCCCTTATTTTCTTTGATTTCTCATTAAAAACAAAAAGAAAACATTTCTAATCTAGAGACAAACAGAAACTGACCAATTGCTTGCTTTTGACAAGAAAGTTGATCAGAGACTAGACTTTCTTATTAACCCAGCAAGCAGCCAGCAACAGCTGTATTATCTCAGTTCCCACATAATGAACAATTCCACTGTGTACAAAAAAATCCAACCAACTCAATTGTCCTCAAGCTTTTGGCATCCTGTTTATTTTAGAAACCAGCCTACCATTTTGTATATAATCAAAGAATTCAGAAACACATTTCTGCTAAGCCAGAAAACATAGATCTGTGTCCCAAGGCGTTCAATAAATTAGGTAAGGAATATGTTGTTGAAGTTCCAGGACTTGCAGCCAGCAGCTAGTAAAGCCTCAACAGCATTCACACACATTTTGTATTTGACAGAGGACAGAGTTTAGGAACAAAATTATATTGAAAGGCCATCGCCTCAACTACAAACAGTCCAAAAATGATCCTGTAGCTTGCAAATAGGAAAATATACCTCTGAAGATTTCTCTCCACCCTCCCCAAATATAAATGATATTAAAGTTAATATCTTGGATGTTCAATCTTTCACATTCCCAAACTTGACATATTAACTACTGTACCAATTTATATCCCCTTCATGGATCACTGCCTTGTCGTGGCGAAGGGGCTTGCGTAACTCAATGAAGTCAGGTCAAGAAGAACAGGTCATGATGGAGAGTTCTGACAAAACGTGGTCCACTGGAGGAGGGAATGGCAAACCACTCCAGTATCCTTGCCAAGAAAACCCATGGACAGTATCAAAAGGCTAAAAGATATGACGCCGGAAGATGAGCCCCTCAGGTCGGAAGGTGTCCAAAATGCTACTGGGGAAGAGCGGAGGGCAATTCCGAGTAGCTCCAGAAAGTGTGAAACGGCTGGGCCAAAGCCGAAAGGACGCTCAGTTGTGGATGTGTCTGGAAGTGGAAGGAAAGTCCGATGCTGTAAAGAACAATATTGCATAGGAACCTGGAATGTAAGAACTATGAATCAAGGTAAGCTGGATGTGGTCAAACATGAGATGACAAGATTGAACATCGACATATTGGGAATCAGCGAACTAAAATGGACAGGAATGGGCGAATTTAATTCAGGAGACCATTATATATACTACTGTGGGCAAGAATCCCTTAGAAGAAATGGAGTAGCTCTCATAGTCAATAAAAGAGTGGGAAAGGCAGTACTGGGGTACAACCTCAAAAACGACAGAATGCTTTCAGTTCGAATCCAAGGCAAACCATTCAACATCACAGTGATCCAAGTCTATGCCCCAACCACTGATGCCAAAGAAGCTGAAGTTGACCGGTTCTATGAAGACCTACAACACCTTCTAGAACTAACACCAAAAAAAGATGTCCTTTTCATCATAGGGGACTGGAATGCTAAGGTAGGAAGTCAAAAAATAACCGGAATAACAGGCAAGTTCGGCCTCGGAGTACAAAATGAAGCAGGGCAAAGGCTAATAGAGTTTTGTCAAGAGAACACGCTGGTCATAGCAAACACTCTTTTCCAACAACACAAGAGACGACTCTACACATGGACATCACCAGATGGTCAATACCGAAATCAGATTGATTATATACTTTGCAGCCAAAGATGGAGAAGCTCTATACAATCAGCAAAAACAAGACCTGGAGCTGACTGTGGCTCAGATCATGAGCTTCTTATCGCAAAATTTAGGCTTAAATTGAAGAACGTAGAGAAAACCACTAGACCAATCAGGTATGACCTAAATCATATCCCTTATGAATATACAGTGGAGGTGAGGAATAGATTTAAAGGATTAGATCTGGTAGACAGAGTGCCTGAAGAACTATGGATGGAGGTTCGTAACATTGTACAGGAGGCAGCAGCTAAAACCATCCCAAAGAAAAAGAAATGCAAGAAAGCAAAGTGGCTGACTGATGAGGCTTTACAAATAGCTGAGGAAAGAAGGGAAGCAAAAGGCAAGGGAGAAAGGGAAAGATATAAACAACTGAATGCAGAATTCCAGAGAATAGCAAGGAGAGATAAGAAGGCCTTCTTAAATGAACAATGCAAAGAAATCGAGGAAAACAATAGAATGGGGAAGACTAGAGATCTCTTCAAGAAAATCGGAGATATCAAGGGAACGTTTTGTGCAAAGATGGGCATGATAAAGGACAAAAAAGGCAGGGACCTAACAGAAGCAGAAGAGATTAAGAAGAGGTGGCAAGAATACACAGAAGAACTATACAAGAAAGATCTTAATATCCCTGATAAATACGATGGTGTGGTCACTGACCTTGAGCCGGACATCCTAGAGAGTGAAGTCAAGTGGGCCTTAGGAAGCATTACTAACAACAAAGCTAGCGGAGAAGACAGTATCCCAGCTGAGCTATTTAAAATCCTAAAAGATGATGCTGTTAAAGTGCTGCACTCAATATGCCAACAAATTTGGAAAACTCAACAGTGGCCACAGGATTGGAAAAGGTCAGTTTACGTTCCAATTCCAAAGAAAGGCAATGCCAAAGAATGTTCAAACTACCGTACAATTGCGCTCATTTCACATGCCAGCAAGGTTATGCTCAAAATCCTACAAGCTAGGCTTCAGCAGCATGTGAACCGAGAACTACCAGAAGTGCAAGCTGGGTTTCGAAGAGGCAGAGGAACTAGAGATCAGATTGCCAACATTTGCTGGATCATGGAAAAAGCAAGAGAGTTCCAGAAAAACATCTACTTCTGCTTCATTGACTACGCTAAAGCCTTTGATTGTGTGGATCACAACAAACTGTGGCAAATTCTTAAAGAGATGGGAGTACCAGACCACCTTACCTGTCTCCTGAGAAACCTGTATGTGGGTCAAGAAGCAACAGTTAGAACCGGACATGGAACAACCGACTGGTTCAAAATTGGGAAAGGAGTACGACAAGGCTGTATATTATCACCCTGCTTATTTAACTTATATGCAGAGTACATCATGAGAAATGCCGGGCTGGATGAATCACAAGCCGGAGTTAAGATTGCCGGGAAAAATATCAACAACCTCAGATATGCAGACGATACCACCCTAATGGCAGAAAGTGAAGAGGAACTAAAGAGCCTCTTGATGAGGGTGAAAGAGGAGAGTGCAAAAGCTGGCTTGAAACTCAACATTAAAAAAACCCAGATCATGGCATCTGGTCCCATCACTTCCTGGCAAATAGAAGGGGAAGAAATGGAAGCAGTGACAGATTTTATTTTCTTGGGCTCCAAGATCACCGCAGACGGTGACTGCAGCCATGAAATTAAAAGACGCTTGCTCCTTGGAAGGAAAGCTATGGCAAACCTAGACAGCATATTAAAAAGCAGAGACATCACCTTGCCGACAAAGGTCCGTATAGTTAAAGCTATGGTTTTTCCAGTAGCAATGTATGGCTGTTAGAGTTGGACCATAAGGAAGGCTGAGCGCCGAAGAATTGATGCTTTCGAGCTGTGGTGCTGGAGAAGACTTTTGAGAGTCCCTTGGACTGCAAGGAGGTCAAACCAGTCAATCCTAAAGGAAATCAACCCTGACTGCTCATTGGAAGGACAGATGCTGAAGCTGAAGCTCAAATACTTTGGCCACCTAATGAGAAGAGAGGACTCACTGGAAAAGACCCTGATGCTGGGAAAGACTGAGGGCAAAAGGAGAAGGGGACGGCAGAGGATGAGATGGTTAGATAGCATCACCGATGTAATGAACATGAATTTGAGTAAACTCCGAGAGACAGTGGAGGACAGGAAGGCCTGGCGTGATATGGTCCATGAGGTCACGAAGAGTCGGACACGACTGAACGACTGAACAACAACAAACCAATTTATATATATTCTGGAGGTGACGGACTCAACCATGGGGGAGCTGGGGATGGTGATGGCCGACAGGAAGCTCTGGCGTGGGCTGGTCCATGAAGTCACGAAGAGTCGGAAGCGACTGAATGAATAAACAACAACAACCAATTTATATAGACAACAGCAATGTCAAGGTTGGCATGTCAAGCAGCAGAAGCCCCTTGGGTAGTTCGTCAACCTCATGATAGACATAGACATTGGTTACCTGACTCATCTATGATGCTAGGGAAAGTGGAAGGCAAAAGGAAGAGGGGCCGACCAAGGGCAAGATGGATGGATGATATCCTGGACGTGATGGACTCAACCATGGGGGAGCTGGGGATGGTGATGGCCGACAGGAAGCTCTGGCGTGGGCTGGCCCATGAAGTCACGACTGAAGAATAAACAACAAACCTGACTCATCTGGTCACAGCAGGCATTCACCGTCAGCCTGCACTCCTCCACTTTCACACTGATGACTACAGCGTGAAGCTGCTCACTACCATACTGAACTGGTGGGCAAACCCATTGTTCCTTTGCTCTAGCATTGAGATCCTGCTTTCAGCTTTCCAGCTGGGCTTCTACTACCACTGTTCTGCCACAAAGAGAGGTGTGGGTAGACAATGAGCAGTCCTATGTGAAGCCATTACATCTTGTTCAAGTCTCACATATTCTGTGAATGGGGCCTCCTAAGTCAAGCAGTTTGGTCTAGTGGTTAAGGCAATGGGTCAGAAACCAGGAGACTGAGAGTTCTAGTCCCGCCTTAGGCATGAAAGCTGGCTGGGTGACCTGGGGCCCGTCACTTTCTCTCAGCCCAACCCACCTCACAGGGTTGTTGTTGTGGGGAAAATAGGAGGAAGGAGTATTAGGTATGTTTGCTGCCTTGAGTTATTTATAAAAATAATAAAGGTGGGATAGAAAATAAATAAGTAAGTAAGTAAGTAAGTAAGTAAGTAAGTAAGTAAGTAAATAAATAGCAAGCAAGCAAGCAAGCAAGCAAGCAGCACTTTTGGGAGTAACCCATAATGGCTGCACCTCAAGCAAACACATGCAGTGCTGAGCCATGTCAGATTGCATTCTGGGTTTTTCTTCCCTTTCAAGCTGGACAAACTAGCTGTTGGCAGATTGGAATATGTATGGACTTCAACTCTCAGAATTCTCCAGCCAGCCTTGCTGGCTGGAGAATTCTGGGAATCGAAGTACATACATCTTAAAGTTGCTAAGGTTGAGAAACACTGGTCTAGAGCATAGCTTTCCAAACTGTGTGTCGCGACACAGTACTGTGTCGCCTGCGGTATGCAGGTGTGTCACGCGAAAACCTGGAAGCGCTTCTGGGCTTTGCGCAACACACCTGCACGCTGCCGCCGTTGGTGTGTGTCACCAACAGGAAACGTTTGGAAAGCTCTGGTCTAGAGCATAGTCTCCAGCTATGTTAACCTTTCCAGTTTACTTGCTCAATTCATCAGATTAACAATTCCATTAAGGTCTTTCTTTGGTGATTTGCACTGGGCAAGTCATTATTATTAATATTTTTATTTATTTTTTGTATTGAATATTGGGTTCCCAATTCCAGTGGACTCGGGATATTAATTATGAATATTACTTATGAATAATATTAAATCACCAGTACAATCTTTCATTCCCAAAGGTAAGTATACATTAGGAAGATGCCTCTGAGTGTCAACCAAGGGGGACTATTCTGAACTGGTAGGCATTTTATGGGAGCAATATAGTAGAGATTTTGTTGGATCAGCCACAGCGAAGCATGCAGCTACTGCTTAGTAACGGCAGGATCCAGTACAGTGCTGAACCATGTTCACACAACTCCCGTGCAATGTCCACCAGGTATGGACAGTAGCCTCTCTAATTTGTCAACACAGTGCTGTAGTCAATATATTTATTTTATTGCTTATGAGAAAAAGCATACAGGCCTGAATTATAATTATTGCTGGGGTTTGTTTGCATAGCTTCACGCTAAGGCAACATTAAGAGGTGTGGAATTCAACTCCCAGTATAGCCCTAGCCAGCGTGCTCTTCAACCCCCAGTGGAAGTCCACACATCTTAATGTTGCTGGGGTTGAGAAACACTGGTCTAAGAGGTTGTTAACTATTTGTAGGATACAGGAAGCATGTATTACTGAACTTAAATAAATAATTATCCAGCAAATCTGATCTGAAAAGACAACAATGGAGGCAAAGCTGGTATGACTGTATAATTTCATTACAAAGACTTCACTTGAAACTTCCTAAACAGAACAAGGGCTTTTATATTTATACATTCAGAGTTGTGGCTGGGCTTGCCCATTAGACCTGTTGCACATTGCTCACGAGAAAGAGCTGCGCCTTATGCCTCACTAGTTTAAGCCTGGCAGCTGAGGGAGAATATCTATTGTGGTGCACAGCTAAAATCCCATTCTGTTCAAAATAATGATTCAATCTACTGGTCTGAGAATGATTCATATTGGTACCTGCTGAGGAAACAAGTATCAAAGGAACAGAGAGATTGCTGGAGAAGGTGGATTTGAAGTACCCAATGAATCAGAGATGATAAATAAAGAAGACTTTAAGCCAAGAAAGATCCTTAATATTATTTGCAATATGGGTAATCTTAGTTGTGTAGGAAAAATGCTCAGACACAGAGAAAGGAAATGCTGCTTGGGCTGAAATAATATGACTTTTAACATGCGTAGAAGGCTACATTAAAAAATAAACATACTTAATGCCATGGGCCAGTCCTCTGAAATTTTAGAATGGGGTAGCCATTTTAGTCTGGGCTGAGTTTATTCTTAGCTTGCAAACAAGCTGGGTATTGTAATTGGTCTCCCCCCTCCCTCACCAAAAAGGTGGGGCAAAGCTTTATCAAACATACATGTAATAAATAAATATTTCAGGGTGTTTCTATGGGACAAACACCAGCATTTCAGAAGCCATTTTCAACCCTGGTGTTTGTTGGAGGTCCCAGCAAATCAGCATGCCTCATTAGCATGTAGATGAGCGCTCTAGGATGACTATGGGCTTCAAGAGGAAGCTGTTTGTTGCTCCTCCCACTTCCTCTCCCTCTCTCTCTCTGCCTTTTCCACCATCAGAGGAGGAAGCATGTTGCTGAGCTCCTCTCCATCTTGAGGCCATGCGGCCTAGAATAAGGTTTCCCCCCCTTTCTCCACGCAGCCCCTGGCAGCAAAGAGAGCCAGGTGTCTACAAATAGTTTAGGGAAACACAGAAGAAGAAGAATTCCTAACAGAATGGATGTAACTGTAACTGGACCAAATAAATGTAAGAACTCTTTTGTACTTACTTTTTCAACCTTTTTTTCTTAGGCTGCAGTAATAGAAACAGATTAATTTGTTATTCTTTCCATCAAGAAAAAAAAATCATACTGCACAGGACTACCTGAGCGCTAAAACAATGCATCCTAAGAATCTGGGAGTAAACAGAACATCAAAGAAGCAAACCTTGGGCCATATTTACTATTCAGATTTGCCCTCCATCTGAAAGCCATCACATCTCCAATAAGAACATCCAGTCATTATTTCCCACTATATCTCAAATGTGCATAAGTAATCACATCAACAGACATTCCTATGTATGATGCCAATTATGTCCTGAAAAGAACCATCTTTGCTTGGAAGATCTTCCAGCATACCAATCCAATTATATTAAAGTCATCACAAGACAGCCTGGGAATCAGAACCCTTTTTGTACTGATATCCTGCCTTTCCTCCAAGAGCTCATTGGCCAAAAATCATAGAGTTAGAAATAGCTATTAATATCATTTAACCCAATCCTCTGTTTATGTAGGAATACAAATTAAAGCAGTTACAGTACTCTCTTTTCCATCATGTTTTTTTAATGCCTTAGAGTCCTTGTTGACTCCTGATGACTGCCTGGACTGGTCCCTGCAGTTTTCTTGGCAAGCACTAAAACTCCACAAGAACTCAGTAATAATTCTGGTTTTAGATCAGTCCTTTCAGACCCGGCAGCTGTGCTTTATTGGCTGCATTTTATTCCACTTTTATTGTCATCCAACTTGTTCTTGCAAGCCACCTAAAACATTACTCACATAGGATGGCCTAAGAATAGGACAAATAAAGACCTGTAAGCAAATGGTTATATACCTGCTCCTACTTGCTCATAGATCTTAAAGGTAAAGGTTCCCCCCGCACATTTGTGCAGTCGTGTCCAACTCTAGGGGCCGGTGCTCATCTCTGTTTGTTAGCCGAAGAGCCAGTGTTATCCAAAGACACTTCCCTGGTCACGTGGCCGGCATGATGCGCACAGAACACTGTTACCTACCCCCCAAAGTGGTACCTATTCATCCACTTGCATTTGCATGCTTTCCAATTGCTAGGTTGGCAAGAGCTGGGGCTAGTGCGGAAGCTCACTCCGTCATGCAGGGCTAGGGATTCGAACCTCCAAACTTGTGATTGACAAGCCTGGCGTCTTACCCGCTGAGCCACCACGCCCCTTCATAGATCTTACCTTATTCCTATTGTTTATTTTTCTGGTAGGATACCAACATAATTATTCTTAAAGTAGTCCCACAGAATAACTCTAATTGTATTTATTTACATGGATCTACTCAAGCTTAACTAAATTTGGATTCAATCTGTAATGTTTTACTTTATTTTTATTTAGAAACCAGGAGACCATGAGTTCTAGTCCTACCTTAGGCATGAACCCATCTGCATGACCTTGGGCCAGTCACTCTCAGCCCTAGGAATCAGGCAATGGGAAACCACTTCTGAAAAATCTTGCCAAGGAAACCACAGGGACTTGTCCAGGTAGTCACCAGGAATCAAACACTGACTCAAAGGTACTGTACACATACAAACATACACCACCTGATGCCTAGTGACTCTGGGCAGTTCACAGATAAAAACGCAGAACAATAAAGTAATACAAAAAAACAAAGAACAAATGATGGCACAAACTGGACACCACTTTGGACAGCAAAGCCATATTACTCAGAAGGGGGCTTCAATCACCCTCACCAAAAGCCTGGGTGAACAGCCAAGTCTTCAAGGCTCTCTGAAATGTCAGCAGGGTGGGGGCCATCTGGACCTCATGGAGAACCTTATTCTGGAAGGCCGGTGCTGTGGCAGAGAAGGCATACTTCTGGGGTCCCAATAATGTCATTGTTTAAGGAATCCAGAGTACACCAACCCTACCAGATCAAATTGGCCAGGCAAATACTAAGGCTTGGAGATACGCTCTCATCTTCTTTGCATCAATATATTAATGACAGGGGGTTCACCATAGTGGTAAACATAGGTTTTACATGCAGGATAAATTTTCACTGACCTGCAACTCCAATGGCAACAAGATTCCATCTTCATGATAATGGGAGAGAGGGCAAGAGAAAACAGCATGTTGTAGCATAACTGACTTGGCTTGAATGAAAGAAAATATTGACATGTTTCCTCCTATCTCACAGTACTTGAGACCTGTGTCCTACAGCTCATGAAGTACAAACTGGGGAAAAAGCCAAAGATTTTCTGAACTGAAAAGTAGTCTTCCATGGGAATCCTTCAAAAATCACTTTCTGAGGAGTGCAGTGTTATGCTGGAAGAGGCCTTTAGATTGATGTCTGTAGTCACATAATTAGCAATGAACTTGCTTTGTCAGGAGCAGCAGTTGGTAACAGATTCTTCTTTCTATATTGTGACTAAACCAAAATAAAAGCTATTTTATTAGCAACGCCTTCCAGCCAGTTTGGGCTAAGCCTAACTATAGACCTTTTTGAAGAACAAGACATTTACAGAGTATGCAGCCTAATTAAATTGATTTAAATGATGCATGAATGGAATTAGCCAGAAACAACAAGAAGCCACAATTTTAAATGGCAGCCATCATTTCAGCCATTCCTGGTGCAGTCATTTTTTTCCCCAGCATGACAGAAGAGAAAGCTCATACAGCAAAACAGTGTGAATCTGAAAACAGCTTTTCAGTGAAACAAATAATATTTCCCTGTACTATACACTAAAGTTTTCAAAGAGAAAAATCAAGCAATTCCTTCCTGTTCTATTTCTTGAATAAAAACCAGTGCTTTTTACTCGTTTTTTAATTAGTTGTTTACAACAGTTTTAAAATAAGATTATAGTCACATTGATAATATATCTGGGAAGGGGTAGAGCCCCCCCCCCAAAAAATAGCAGCAGCATAGAAAAGGTGCCACATTTAAAAAAAATGGAAGGGGGGATTTTGGTGGTAAATTCACAGCCATGGAACTTCCAAATTTATTTAGCATTAGCCCATCAGAAAGTCCACAAAAATGTAACTTTTCACTGCAGACTTTCCTCAAGAACTGAAGGAATTCACAGCAGTTGTTGCCTTAATAAGCACATGCTTTTCTACAGTATTTTAGTAGAGTTAAAAATGGCCCTTAATTATTTTAAATTTATTAATAAATAGGTTTTAAAAAGGTAAAGGTTCCCCCCGCACATTTGTGCAGTCGTGTCTGACTCTAGGGGCCGGTGCTCATCTCCGTTTGTTAGCCAAAGAGCCAGCATTGTCCGAAGACACTTCCACGGTCATGTGGCCGCATGACGCACGCGGAACTCTGTTACCTACCCACTGAAGTGGTACCTATTCATCTACTTGCATTTGCATGCTTTCAAATTGCTAGGTTGGCAAGAGCTGGAGCTAGTGCGGGAGCTCACTCCGCATGCAGGGCTAGGGATTCGAACCTCCAAACTTGCGATCTTCCGATCAACAAGCCTGGCATCTTACCCTCTGAGCCACCACGCCCCTTAGTAAATAGGTTTACCTGATGCTTTAGGTTACAGACGTGGTGAAGGATTCCATAAGGACCAGTTTCTGTTTACAATATCCAGATAAAAATTCTCTTGGAGAATTTTTAAGCATTGCTAGCCCATAAGGGACGTGGTGGCTCAGCGGGTAAGATGCCAGGCTTGTTGATCAGAAGGTCGTAAGTTCGGAGGTACGAGACCCTAGCCCCGCTTGACGGAGTTGTTAGAGTTATTCTATGTAGAATTCAAATGGATTTCTGCACTGTGATTTTTTCTAGCTTGTAAAGACAGTATTTTTCCATTCTCTCTCTGCTAAGTGTGTGTCAAAACATTCCACCAGTAAACACCAGGTGTGTGACCTTCGCTAGTCCAGGCATTGCTATGTTTTGACTAGCTAACGGCTATCTCATGGGAACCGTTTCCTGGAGGGGAGACAATGTGCAACACTGCCATCTCATGGCGATTTATAGTAAGTACAATGCATTGTTAGTTTAAAATGTCCTGACCCACATATAGCCAATCAGAATGCTGAAACAAGTGTATATCTCAGCTATGAACTATGGGTCTATACTTCTTCTTCTTGACTTATATCTGTCCTGTTGCCATGTACTCTGTTCCTGAACTGTAACTATGCCTGGCCTTTGTATGGGCCATGATTTTTCTTCACATCTGCTGATGGAACTCTGCTCATGCATTGTTTTTCCCTTTTGCAATAATGTACTATATATCCATTATTGCCTTATGCTACAATAAAATATTGTTAGCCCTACACGCTGCACTCTGTTTGGATTACTCTGCGCCTGGAACCCCATAAAGCCAGCAATATCCCACAGGAGTGAGCTCCCGCACTCACCCCAGCTCTTGCCAACCTAGCAATTCGAAAGCATGGAAATTCAAGTAGATTAATAGGTACCACTTCGGTGGGTAGGTAACAGTGTTCTGCACATGTCATGTCTTCGGACAATGCTGTCTCTTCGACTAACAAACGGAGATGAGCACCGGCCCCTAGAGTCGGACACGACTGCACAAATGTGCGGGGGTAATCTTTACCTTTTACCTTAGCCCATAGGAGTAAAGCCTTGATGTAAATACTGAGGTCACTGGGTAGCAGTGTGAGGTAGAAATTTGCTTTCAGTTTTGATAAATAAGGAAATCAGCAGCCTGTGAGGCTCCAAAGGATCTAATGTCCCAGATATCTTGTATATAAGATGGATGCAGCATGCTTTTTTCATTCTTCACTCTTTCATTCTTTCATTCTTTCATTCCTTCATTCTTTCTTTTCAATTCTTTCTTTTTCGTTCCTTTCTTTTTCTTTCTTTCTTTCATTCATTCTTTCTTTTTCATTCTTTCTTTCATTCTTTCATTTGTTCTCTTTCTTTCGTTCTTTCATTTTTTCATTCTTTCATTTTTCATTCTTCCTTTTTCATTCTTTCGTTCTTTTTCATTCATTCTTAAATTCATTCTTTCTTTCATTCGTTTTTTCTTTCATTCTTTCATTCAATTTTTCATTCTTTCATTCTTTCATTATATCATTCATTCATTCTGTTTCATTCTATCTTTTTCTTTCTTTCTCTCATTTTCATTCTTTCTTTTTCATTCTTTCATTTTTTCTCTTTCATTCATTCTTTCATTCTTTCTTTTTCATTCTTTCTTTTTCATTCTTTCTTTTTCATTCTTTTTCATTCTTTCTTTCATTCTTTCACTCTTTCATTCTTTTTCACTTTCATTTTTTCATTCTTTCTTTTTCATTCTTTCATTCCTTCATTCTTTTTTAATTCTAATTAATTCTTTCTTTCATTCATTCATTCATTCATTCTTTGTTTCATTGTTTCTTTCATTCTTTCATTTTTTCATTTTCTTTCTTTCATTGATTCATTCGTTCTTTCATTCTTTCGTTCTTTCATTCTTTCATTCATTCTCTTTCTTTCATTCTTTCTTTCTTTCATTCTTTCTTTCATTTTTCATTCTTTCATTCTTTCATTCTTTCTTTTTTGTTCTTTCTTTCATTCTTTTCCTTTCTTTTCCATTCATTCATTCTTTTTCTTTCATTCATTCTTTCATTCTTTCATTCTTACTTTCCTTCATTCTTTCTTTCATTCCTTCATTCTTTCATTCTTTTTTCATTCTTTTTCATTTTCATTCCTTCATTCTTTCTTTTTAATTCTAATTAATTCTTTCTTTCTTTCTGTTTCATTCTTTCTTTCTGTTTCATTCTTTCATTCTTTCATTCATTCATTTTTTCATTTTTTCATTCTTTCTTTCATTCATTCTTTCATTCTTTCTTTCATTCATTCTTTCATTCTTTCATTCTCTCTCATTTTCATTCATTTCTTAGTTCTTTAATTCATTCCTTCATTCTTTCATTCCTTCATTCTTTCATTATTTTCCTTTCTTTTTCATTCATTCATTCATTCTTTCTTTTTCATTCTTTTAAATTCTTTCATTCTTTCACTCTTTCATTCTTTCATTCTTTTTTCATTCTTTCTTTTTCATTCATTCTTTCTTTCCTTCCTTCATTCTTTCTTTTTAATTAATTAATTCATTTTGTTTCATTGTTTCATTCATTTTTCATTCTTTCATTCTTTTTTGTTCTTTCTTTCATTGTTTTCCTTTCTTTTCTGTTCTTTCTTTCATTGTTTTCCTTTCTTTTCTATTCTTTGTTTCATTCTTTGTTTCATTCTCTTTCATTCATTCATTCTTTCTTTTTCTTTTTTTCCTTTTTTCCTTTTTCATTCTTTTTTTCATTCTTTCTTTTTTCTTTTTCATTCTTTCTTTTTCATTTTCATTCATTCATTCATTCTTTCGTTCTTTCATTCATTCTTTCTTTCATTCCTTTCATTCATTCCTTCTTTCATTCCTTCATTCCTTCTTTCATTCCTTCCTTCTTTCTTTCATTCATTCATTCTATTCTTTCATTTTCATTCTTTCTTTTTCATTCTTTTTCATTCTTTCATTTCATTCATGGTCCCAAAGCGGGACTAGAACTCTCAGTCTCTCTGTTTTAGCCCAGAGCCTTAACCACTAGACCAAACTGGCTCTTTGGCAGTTAAGAGCCTTGTTTCACTTCATAACATGTCTCTGAAGTCATGATCATTGCATGATTTTTTGTGCCAGTGTTTCAAGCTTCTTCTCAGCTTTTAGTGCAGAGCTTTCCAAACTGTGTGTCGCGACACATTTCTGTGTCGCAGCAAGGGCCCAGGTGTGTCGCGGGGGAACCCGGAAGAGGAGGCCATGCACCACGTGGAGCCCCGTCCATCCCTTGCTGCGCTGACAGGTCCCTGCTCTGAAGCCAGCTCTTCAGCTCTCGCCGCAGAAGCCAGGTAAGTGCAGGGGGGAGAGTGCAGGGACGCAACTAGGCTGCCGTGCGGGGGTGGGTGGGGGGTGCAGGGACCGCGAAGCTCGGCGGCCGGAGACATAGCTTTAAGTGCCAGCAGCCTGGCAGCCAAGAAAGGGACGGGGAGGCGGCTCCGCTGCACGCCTCGCATGGCCCCCGCGCCATCCGCGTCTGTGGCTCCCCCTCCCCCTTGGCAGCGGCCCCATCCAGGCAGAGGCAGGACTGGGCGAGCGGACAGACGGCGGTCTCACAGCTTCCACCCATCGCCTACGAGAAGAAGATGGCGGCGGTCTGATGCGTGGCCCGCGACCCGCGAGAGCTGAGCTGGGGCCGAGCCGAGGGAGCCTGCCGGTGGCTCCAGCCCAAGAGGGCTCCCGGTGCGGGGACGGGGTGGAAGGATAGGAGCCGCCAGCGGGAGCGCGGCAAGAGGAGCACCTTACCGGTGCCTGCCCGGCTTCAAGCTCGCTTCATCGGAGAAGGTAAGATGCCATACCGGCTGGAATGAGCGATGCCGAGTCCCCCACTGCTCCATCCGGCCCCAGCAGCTCCGGGAAGGATGGTTAGATGAGCCCGCTGCAGGCGACCCCCTGCCTGCCCACCCGCCTGCCTCTCAGCCGCCCGCCCGCCAGCGCGGAGTCTTACCTTCTCCAACGAAGTGCAGTGGAAGCCGGGCAGGTGCCGGCGAGGCACTCCTTGTGCCGCGCTCCCGCTGGCGGCTTCTCTCCTTCTGCTTCTGCCCCGTCCCCGCCACGTCTCCCTGGAGCACCGGGAGCCCTCTCGTTGGGCCGGAGCCACCGGCAGGCTCCCTCGGCTCGGCCCCTGCTCTGCTCTTGCGAGCCGTACGTCAGAACGCCGCCATCTTCCGCTTGTAGGTGATGGGAGGAAGCGGCGAGCCAGGCCTGGCCACGGAGGCGGAGAGCGCTGCCTGTCCGCCCGCCCAGTCCCGCCTCTGCCTAGCTGGGGCCGCCGCCAAGGGGAAAGGGGAGCTGCAGATGCAGATGGTGCGGGGGCCATGCGAGGCGGGCAACGGAGCCACCTCCCCGTCCCTTTCTTGGCTTTCAGGCCGATGGCACTTCTCGGGAAGGAAAATCCATGTCTCTGGCCACCGCACTTCGCGGTCCCTGCACCCCCCACCCCCCCAGCGTGGCAGACTAGTCGTGTCCCTGCACCCTCCCCCCCAGTTGCAGCCCTACCGGGCTGCTAACTTACCTGGCTTCTGCGGCAAGAGCTGAAGAGCTGGGTTCAGAGCAGGGACCTGTCGGCGTGGCAAGGGATGGGCGGGGCTCCACGTGGTGCATGGCCTCCTCTTCCAGGTTCCCCTGCGACACACCTGGGCCCTTGCCGCGACACAGAAATGTGTTGCGACACACAGTTTGGAAAGCTCAGATCTACAATTACATACAATACAATACATACAATACAAGACTGGGGGGCCGGGGGCGGGATTTGGAGCCGGCAGCCAATCACGTGGGGTGGGGTTTGGAGCCGGGAGCCAATCACATGGCCCAGGGGGCGGGGTTTGGAGCCTGCAGCTAATCACATGGCCCGGGGGGTGAGATTTGGAGCCGGCAGCCAATCACGTGGGGTGGGGTTTGGAGCCGGCAGCCAATCACATGGCCCGGGGGGCGGGGTTTGGAGCCAGCAGCCAATCACATGGCCCGGGGGGCGGGGTTTGGAGCCGGCAGCCAATCACGTGGGCCGGGGCGGGGTTTGGACCCGGCAGCCAATCACGTGGGCCGGGGGCGGGGTTTGAAGCCGGCAGCCAATCACGTGGGCCAGGGGCGGGGTTTGGAGCCGGCAGCCAATCACATGGGCCAGGGGCAGGGTTTGGAGCCAGCAGCCAATCACATGGGCCAGGGGGTGGGGTTTGGAGCCGGCAGCCAATCACGTGGGCCGGGGGCGCGGTTTGGAGCCGGCAGCCAATCACGTGGGCCGGGGGCGGGGTTTGAAGCCGGCAGCCAATAACGTGGGCCGGGGGCAGGGTTTGGAGCCAACAGCCAATCACGTGGGCCGGGGGCAGGGTTTGGAGCCAGCAGCCAATCACATGGGCCAGGGGGTGGGGTTTGGAGCCAGCAGCCAATCACGTGGGCTGGGGGTGGGGTTTGGAGCCAGCAGCCAATCACGTGGACTCATTAGTGTGTCACAAAATTATACATGGCTAAAAGGCGTGTCACCAACATGAAAAGTTTGGAAAGCCCTGTTTTAGTGACTCCTCTTTAAACTTCATTAGTTGATCTGGATATGTATGCAATGAACAGAGTGTGACCCTGCACTCTCCTGTAGTGTATGTTACTGATGCAGTGTACAATGTAGGAATTTTAAAAATTAGTAAAACCTTGTACAGACTGTTAGTGTTTTAAATGTTCCAGAAACACTTAGAAATTGAGAGATCAAATAAAAACACAAAAAAAATTTCAGCAAACATCATATATATTAATATAAAACATAAGTACAAAATTTCTCTCCTCACATAGAGATAGCCTCAGCATAATTCACAGAGGCAAAAGAACAGCAGAGCAGAGAACAAAGAAGAAACAAGGCAGGTTTTACAAAACAAAGTTATGTTAATATACACCTTTTTACATATAGGTCAGGACAATTATTTACCATGGTAACCCACTTATCAGTCCTAAACCAGACAAAGGATTGAACTCTGAACCCGGCCATACTTAAGAAAAACAATTAGAATGCCTTGCAATGCCAGACTTGCTGGCACCACAGTTTCTTGTGATCTAAATTCTTGTTTACAGCTAGCAGAAAATATCTTCTGATTCAAATTCTTTTTAATTCATAAAACCATAACACAGATGGATACTATGTACATAGACCTGTGAAAAACAGGGTAAAAAGGTAAAGGTTCCCCCTGCACATTTGTGCAGTCATGTCCAACTCTAGGGGCTGGTGCTCATCTCCATATGTTAGCCGAAGAGCCAGCGTTGTCCAAAGATGCTTCCACGGTCATGTGGCCAGCATGACGCGCGCAGAACGCTGTTACCTACCCACCAAAGTGGTACCTATTCATCTACTTGCATTTGCATGCTTTCGAATTGCTAGGTTGGCAAGAGCTGGGGCTAGTGTGGGAGCTCACTCCGTCACACGGGGCTAGGGATTCGAACCTCCAAACTTGCGATCTTCCGATCAACAAGCCTGGTGTCTTACCTGCTGAATGTTATTTGGTTGGTTGGTTTTGGTCCTCAGCTGTAGAAAATGAATTTTTCACTAAGTGATTATTCAGCTTTTCCTGCATAAAATCACTTTTCTCTTAAGGTAGAGGATGTAGTCCTGAGAGATGTCTATCCCTACTTGAAGTGAGACATGAATGATATGACATTAAGTTTAGACTGCTGTTTTGTTTGCACATGTCATAAGGGAT
Organism: Charina bottae; assembly: GCA_023362775.1. Lineage (NCBI taxonomy): Eukaryota > Metazoa > Chordata > Lepidosauria > Squamata > Charinaidae > Charina > Charina bottae. The sequence continues at coordinate 1,076,157 of JALMGJ010000044.1, read as the reverse complement.
GTTATACGTGCTGTTATTAAGGTCACAAGCTGGAGGCCATGACTGATAATGAGATACACTATGACACTCGTCCTGACAGAGCAGATAGAATGGACCACCTCAATTAAAATGAAAATTGGTTTACCCAATTTGGTCTCTCTGAGAGAGCAATCATTATATCCAGTGTGGGAACTTATGTTTCCCCAGCTCAGTGAGCACACACATAGTCCACTCCAGGGAAGGAAGAAATAATTTGTGATTTTAATTTTCTCATGCAAACAATGCATGTTTATATTTACAGCTAGCTTCTAAGCAGGGAGAAAGTTTCATATTATAATCAGTAGAGTGGTTACAAAATGAGTGAGTGAATGAGAAAGAAAGAGAGAGAGAGAGAACAACTCAGCTAATTGCAGATAATACCATTATTCAGATCTGCAGTAGAAATACTGAGAGATGGCTTGTGCTTTGCCGTGGAGAACATAGAGCACAGTTAAGCTAATTTCAGCTAATATAAGCCAACATCCTTGATGTAAATCAACACTTTGAAACAGACATAATTGATTTAGCAGTAAAGCCTAATCTTATCTGTTCTACCAGTGAATGGAGAACTTGTATTATCTCTAAGAAAAAATAATATATATAAAAGTTCTCCATACTCTTAGAATAAGCTTAAACTAAAGCTTCCCCCAGCATGAAAGTGTTCATTTTATTGTTCTGTGATTCCTGCAGTTCCTGTTCAGTTTTTCAAGGGCTCCAGATTGGAGAAGGCTATATCAAACTCCATTTAATCCAACATTCTACTTTCATTAAGTCAGCCATGTCCTCTGGGGAATAAAAAATATTACACAGTACGAAAGAAATAAACTTTCTGGTTTGATCACAATCTTTGGTATCAGCTTCATGAAAAGCCCTCATGGAGAAGTTCAGATGATTTCTAGTCCACTCTGTCAGAGTGCATAGGTGGAGCAGCCTGATCCTTCTTCCTAGACACCAGTGATCCACGTACTGTGCAGTAAATAGACACTCAAACAGAGATTATATAAAATATCCTATTTACTTTATATACATACGTATTACAGATCACTTCCACACGGGTAACAAATGATACAGAGATGAAGTTAGAGCAGACGAGAAGAAACAAGAAGAATGAATACCAGGATTCTTCTGCTTATATATACAAACTGACCAATCACACTATAGGTCACTCTCATTATCTACCACACCCAACTAAACTCTTAGCACCTGTGGTATGAGTCACACACTGACACATCATCCCTACAACAATGGCTGCTAATTGGGTGACTTGCAGAATAATTCCCTTCTCACCTAGATATCAAGCCTCTGCAGTATAATTTATCTAACTGTAAATTCCTGGGTATATACAAACCCCAACACACTCAGAAAACCATGGTTACAATAACTACAGTAAATGTGCTGTGCAAATACAGCCTGCACCACTATACTACTAGTAGTGGCTAAGACCCAAAGCTGAGATCATAGAAAGCCATGTAAAAATTGGAGATTATTACTGGGTTAGTAAGCAGAAAAATTGTAGGCAATCCAAAATACTGGAGATGTATGACAGAGAGCCAGTGTGGCTAAGTGGTTAAGGTGTTGGACTGGCACTGGAGAAGGCCAGATTCTAGTCCATCCTCAGTCAAAGAAGCCCACTAGGTAACTTTAGCCCAACTTACCATACAGGGTTTTTGCTGTGGGGGGAAAACAGGAGCAGAGAGTGCCAGGTTTGCCACCTTGAGCTCCTGAACAAAAGGAAGGAAATTAATATAGCGAATGAATGAATTAATGAATGAACGAACAACTTAATTCACAATGGTGCAAAATTATGAAAGATGGTAGAATTCAGCTGTGCCAGTAAAGTGGCAGAAAGTCTCCCATAAAGCATTTCTGATGCTGAAGGACACACAAAAGTGGCAGTGTTGATCCAGGTGATCAACCAAGAAACTGACTGCAGCACTGCCTTTGAACAGTGTCATTTCCATCATGAGTAAAAGTATGTTTAGGGTTAATAATTGTAGGAAATTCTGATATGGTAGTATCAGAACTCCATGCAGCTTCTTATTAGTACATAGCAGAGTAGAAGCGTTCCCAAAAACTTGTACAAGGCTTAATCAGTTCAAACACAAAATAAACACACTTCACACGTTAAATGTAAAGTTACATAAAAAAGAGTTTACAAGTTTATTGTAACACACAGTTCCTTAGTAGAAATGGTCCATGCGTGCAAGCAAGTGGTTCTGACCAATCCCGCATGCTTCTAATGTGGCCTTGCTGTCTGGAAGTATGAGAAACACGTGGCAGCAGCCATGGTTGGCCAGCCACCCTCCTTGGTGGGAGATTCAAGCAGAGAGAGAGAAAGGAAACAGGAAACTGGGATTCGGCCCCTCCCACACACAGCAAGTGAGATCAGGATACAGCAGAGGCTGCCTCAGACGTGCTTGATTGAAACCCAATCTCTAACAATAATAGCATACCAGCAAGGATTTCCCTTTGTGAGAAGCTGATTCAGCTGAGAAGAGTTCTATGTGTAGTTCAGTGGTTAACCATAGGATATTTCTGGGAGCAGAGATCAAAGGAACCTCCCAGGAGAAAAAGCAACAGTCTCTGGGATGAATCTGACCTGCTCTCTTAGGAGCCTTCATCACTCCTTCCTTCGCTTACATTTTAAGTCTAGCTGGAGAGGTTAGGTTAGATTATCTGTTCCCTGACAGAGACCCACACAAATCCTCTGCTGCAGATCTTTCATGTAAAACCAAGTAACATTCTGGTCTCAATCACCAATGTACTATGCATCTCATCTTTTTCCTCCAAGCCTAATCAATAATATCTTGCTACTTGGTCATAAAAAGAGTCCCTGAGGCAGCTTCCAATAAAGGAAGGAACACTGAGAGAGACAATGAAAAAAACATGCAAACACAGAATCAAATCAAACAGTCATCCAAGGGAAGACAAGAAATTCAAACCAGACTGAAAGCTAAGCAGAATATGAATGTCTTAGCAGCTTGCATAAAACTTAAAAAAGAAGCCTATATGTTTCTGGTTTTGAATGTTTTAAGACTTCAGAGTAAACTATGCAAACTCTGCGTGGACTCTGTTTTCCCAAAATATACCTTTGACCATAAAAGCCATTTAAAAAAAAAGCAAACAGAGAAGAAAAGGTCTCCTTTAAATTAGGTGCAAAGGAACATACACGGCCAAATTTAAATTCTTGGATGTCCCTGTTTTCAATTGGAAAGCCAAGTTTATTCTTTCATCTCTCCCACTGAAACAGCAGGGCTTCAAAGTGCTTCACTTTGGCTGGAAAGTGCCCAAATTATTTAAATTGAAGAAAGCTATTAGCTTCTCCCCACCACCACCAAGTGTTTCATCATTTCTGAGTATCAAAAAAGAAAGTAATGATAGTTATTAAAATATAGGTTTGCCAGGGCATCAGAACTCATCAGGGCAAATGATTTCATAAAATGCTACATTCCAGCATCTGCTTTAGAGGCTCTCTTTCCCCCTAATTGGCTGAGTGGCTTTAAACATTTAATTGGAAACAGCTGTGTGTGGCTGTGCTGCACCGAGTTGCATTTCAGTGCATCTGGGGGCTGGTGGAAAATGAGTCCAGCTGGTAAACAGAAGAAAGCTAGATACTGCTCATTACAGCCAAAGAGAAAGAAAAGTTTACATGGATGGGAAATGATCTTCTCCAGAGAAGGATAAATTGAGGAAATTCCAGATTATGAGAGAATCAAGGCTGAAGCAACATCAGTTAGCGTACCTCAGAGCTTGTTGGTGCAACTGGTTATTGTGATGTTAGAACTCGCTTTTATGAAAACCTGAAGCTGCCAAGAGGTCTATTTATCTATGCTGCCTAGTCAGCAACCACACATCCAGCCAAAGGTCCTCCCTAGATGGCACTCTTCAGTGAGAATATATTCTAGCCATAACTTGTTATCCATACACACATACACTTCAAGCACATGTTAACAGGGAATTATAAGAGTTGAAGTCCAACTTATCTAGAAGGCACCAGATTGGGGAAGACTCCATTATTTAGTCCCACTTTGTTATCTGCTTCCATGTTTCTATAGCAGGGTTCCTCAACCTCAGCCATTTTAAGATGTGTGGACTTCAGCTCCCAGCGTTGCTGGCTGGAGTATTCTGGGAGTTGAAGTCCACACATCTTAAAATGGCTGAGGTTGGGGAACCCTGTTCTATAGGACCAAATTGATTTGAAGATAACAGAAAATAGTATGTTCATCACTGAGAACCATTATGCTTACCATCTTGCCTTTGTTTCTCTTTAAACACTTAAAACCCTATTACTGTCCACTTGTACTAGAGACTTTCTATAATGTGGAAGGAAGAATTTGAAGTTATGAATCTGGGATAATGGAGGGTCAGGACCAAATTAGCAATGTAGTTCTCAGTCTACTGAGAAGGAAATCTCATTAGGTGCCATGATGCATGCTGCCTGGTAAACACACACAGAAGTTCAGCTTGTGTGTGATAAAAGTCCTTTTATAACAATTCCCATTCTCCGCCCTGAAGAGAAATATGTTGACAGTCCCTTTCAGTAGTTTTTCTGTCAACGTAATTCTCAGCAAATGTTATGTGAAAGGAAAAGCAAAGCAGCAAGACTTCGTGGTCATACTGTCACTATTACACCAACGAGCAAAGTGATTGAGGAGAATGGACTAGAGATGTCCATCTTTAAATTGGTTTCCAGTTTGATGTCATTATGTTCTCACTTTTTCCAACATATTTCTTAGTACATTAGTCATACAAACAGTGACCTGGCTTTGTTATGGTCCTAGACCACAGGAGAACTTTATTTGAGGCCAAGCAAATGCTGTGTAGTTCTCCTTCAGATCAGCAACTGAATGCTTGAAGTCTGGGTAGAGTAGGAGATAGGGCTGTTTGTGGTCCCGTTCTCTATCCAAGCTTGAGACCCTCCACATATTTACTTGAACATCTGAAGTCTCCCCACTGCCTCACTCATGCTGAAAGTCCTACCTAACGTACTTTCTTTCTCCAAATGTGGGTAGATTTTAGTTCTCATGGTGCCATTAGAACAACTTCCACCCACCTTCTCACTGATGTATATTTAAATATTCTCAAGGCGGAGAATTCTACTGCCTGTTTCAAAAACTCTAGGGAGGAAACATAACTTAATTGCCATGCAGTTAGGAATTCTGTCCTGGACATTCAGCAATGAGGAATCACCTGGTGGATTTCTGCCTGCATTTCTTAAAGACAGAGGAACCATATAGAATCAGATAAAAACAATCAACTAAGTATTTGTTTGATGGCTGTTGTGGGTCTTCCGGGCTGTGTGGCCATGTTCTGGAAGTATTTGTTTCTTTTTCTTTTCTCACATCTAGACTTGCCTGGGAAACCAATCCAGGAAGTCCATCACTCAGTGTGATAATGATTTATTCCATGATTCTAGTCCTCACTAGCAATGAAGAATTGATGACAGGAAGGGAAAGTTTGGTGTGGTGAAAACACCATTTGGAAATTTGGAGAGCAGAAAGACCCTGTTCCATATATTTTATATTTCATGAAGTTTACATTTCATGAAGCTGACAAATCAGCCAAGCTCTTTATAATCTCCAATGAAAATGCATAATCCACAATTATGGGAATTTACAATTACTTTGATACATCTTTCATAGAAACATCAGAGGGAAATGAAACTTAATAAGTTAATTTCTAGCAACTAATTGGAATAAGTGGCATCTTTGAGCAGCACCGAACTGTGAATCCAATGTAGACAAGCTGCCATTCTGAAACATATTATTGGTGCTAATGCAAATCTGTAACTGGTAACAGAATAGTAATCTTTGTACATACATTTCATTGAGATAAACAGATACATCTTACTGAGTTTCCACAGCTACTCAGAAGCATTATTTTTTATTATTTATACTAGATCTTCCCCAAAACTTATTAGAAGCTATGAAATGCTTCTAATCTGAAATGTATTTTTTTATTGCAAGAATGAATGTTTTTGTTTGCAAAAATTAGATTGCATAAAGCAGTAAAAGAAATCAACAGATACTTTTTAAATTGCAAAACCACAGATTTGGCTAAGTTATTTGAAAAGATTGCTCTGATTTTGATTTATTACCATATTCAGTAGGTAACATTTAGTCCAAGCAGCCATTTTTCTGACAGGCACACCAACTGAGTCCACACATCTCAATAAGCCAAAACTGAGCACATCACATTATTACTGAGCACGTGTAACCCAGGCCTGGCCAAAAGAGGCAGAGAGAGAAAAGCTGCCAGCTAAAAGCACACCAGGGTGCAAAGGTGATTCTCTTTGAAAGTCTAATGTGAGTTTATAGGTTTGCTACTCTTGTTAATAGCCTACATCTATGCTCTACTTTTGAATATAAATAAAAGGGAAAGAGAAAAATGTCATGAATTGTCAGTCATTTTACTTCCAAAAGAATACCAAAACCTCAAAACAAAGTCCTCTGAATTTCTCACTGGTTGAGAAAGCTGGGAACACATAACAGCCCACAAAACCACAAAGAAAATAATACACATCCCTAGTGTCTATATGAATTTGCCCAGGGAAATAGCAGGAAACATATTTTTGTTTGCATTGTCCTTTTTTTCCCCCATGGCAGTGCATCACATTCATCATCTGAGGATGACAGAGGCCAGTTCATCTATACTTACTTGTAAAGTTGTGAAAGTCATCAGTCAGAATCTGCTGTCCTGACCATAACTCTGTATTGAGAATATAGACTGCAGTCTTACAATTTTAAACAATCTGCAATACAACCTTTGGGAGTGAGCTGCCATGGACTGAATGGAATCTACTTGGGAGGTGATAATGTGTGTGAGAGCATGTACTGTATATGTGTGCAGGCAATTATATAATTGTATATAATTGCACTGTTAAACTTTAATCCTAAACACAAGGCTTTAAGCAAGGGAATGTTACCTGTTCCCTCTCCAGCTGCACTCCCTTGCATCACAATGAGGCTTTAAAAGTCTTCATTAAAATCAGTGGAAAGTTTTTTAAAGCCTTGCAGGCAGAAAATGCTTTTATGTCTGATTCGCTCCTAATCAGAGCTAATAAGAGCTTCTCCCATTCCTGGGTGAGGGAAAACAGATCTGTCCTAAGGAAGAAATGTGCGCTATAAAATCTGTGATGGATAAAGCTGAGCAAAATCATTTGATTGCTAAAACGTTAGCAGCCATTTACTTATGCATAAATAAGAGAGAAAAGATCTCAAATAAGTAGCAAAGATTGCACTCTAGTGATCCCAAGGTGGAATCCACTTGCAAGGAAAAGATGTCCAATTTTGAGAAATTGTGTACATAAAATATTTTGAATCTTTTGGTTAACGGATTATCATTTATTATCGCACACTTTAAAAATGACAGCTAATCCTTCCGTGTGCAAACATTTCCTTGTTGAAACCTAATAAAAAGCTTTTGATAAATATAAGTCTGTACAAAACAGCTGTAAGCGAATCTGTGAAAATAGATTGCATCCAACGAGACCTGACAAGTGGAAAACATATGGCAATGTGAAGAGAAGTATCCTTCAAAAGAAAATCTGCTGTAATAGAGCGCAGTTTGTAAATCACAGACTCCAACAGGCCTCCTTACAATACTGTCTTTCAGGGTGAGGAAATGTATTACAACACTTCTTAGTTTCAGTAAAAACACCAAAAGTCACTAGGATATAATTTACTTTGGTAAATGATTTCTAGATAGAATACTTGATGTAGTTCTTATAATATTTATTATTTTTGAAAACAATTAGAAAAAGATTTAAATGAACCCTATTTTCCTATTTTCCTGTCATCTAGAAAGAGAGAGATAGAAAAAAAGCTAAGCAAAGATGAACTAACTTAGGCAAGTTATCATTTATGTTAAAGGGACTTGCTACTAAACGAAGCAGCGTGGAGCTTCTATTTTCAGCCAGCCATCAGCCCTGTTCTTCTGCACAATACTCCATTCCATTAACACTCAAGAAAAAGAGAATCTGTCAGTTTCACCGTCATGCTGAGTCTCCTCTTCTGGATCACAAATCTGTTTTGATTGGTTTCTGAATCACTTGATGAATTCAAGGTAGGGGGTCAGCATGACAAGGTCCTCATTTCAAAGGCATATTGGTGAGGGGAGAAGTCTATTGTAAAAAAACATAATATACTAACATATTTGCAAGTAGGAGATCAGCACAATGGGTATCAGGCTATCCTCAAGATCTATTTGAAATGGGGGGCAATAGAGGCATTTCACTGAACGAATAAACAACAAAAACGTGAAGAGGATCCCATCCAAAGTACTTTAATATTTGAAATAATTCAATGGAGCAATATTTTTCATTCAAGGCAGCCTAATAGCAAGAGTTATTCTCTCTACTTATTCTCTATTATGCTATTGGATTCAAAGCAGCAGCAGCAGCAGCAGCAGGAGACTGACCTAGGATGAGTGTTGAGAAATTTTCCAATAAATTTTCTTTCCCCAGCCCCCTCAGTTCCCTAAAAAGTCTCTGGAGCTGCCCTTTGGAACTAGATATTCTTTCTCTGTCTTCATTATCAACTGGGGTCTAATCAAAAGGATATCCAAACTGTTACCTGTATAAAGAACCATATGCATATGCCTTTTTGTCCACCTTATTTCTGGGCAATGAAACGGAAGGAAAGTTTTCATCCAATTTCTCCCAGAAACACAAGAAGATGATTAATGGCTCCCATTTTACTAAAAATACCTCCAGATCCTACCTGTACAAAACTGAAAGCTGTTTTTATTTAAAGTTTATTTAACATTGTTTTGGTCCCCCTATCTTGGGTTTTAGGGGAGTGGTGGCTCAGCGGGTAAGACACCAGGCTTGTTGATCGGAAGATCGCAAGTTCAGAGGTTCGAATCCCTAGCCCCGCGTGACGGAGTGAGCTCCCGCACTAGCCCCAGCTCTTGCCAACCTAGCAATTCGAAAGCATGCAAATGCAAGTAGATGAATAGGTACCACTTCGGTGGGTAGGTAACTGCGTTCTGCTTGCGTCATGCTGGCCACATGACCGTGGAAGCATCTTCGGACAGCGCTGGCTCTTCGGCTAAGAAACGGAGATGAGCACCGGCCCCTAGAGTCGGACACGACTGCACAAATGTGTGGAGGGAAGCTTTACTTGTGAACCGCCCAGGGTCCCCGACAGGGGAGATGGGCGGTAATATAAATTTAATAAAATAAATAAATAAATTTACCTTTTTTTTAATCTTGTGTTTTAACTGTTTCTGTTTTGGTTTTGAAATTGATTTGGATTTAGTTTTTAAAGATTTTTTTTCTTCTTTTTTTCTGATGTATGTCAGCCAGAGTCCTTTGGGCAGCAACTGGTCCTTAGAGAAGACCCTTTCTATCTTCTAGCAATTCAATTCAAATACAAATCATCTGAGGTTGTGCTGCTAAACGCATACCTACCCCCATATTCCTCCCCCTGCTTCTCCCCTGACATCTGGGTGCAATTAGAAAAGACAGTCATAGAGATCAATATAAAACATCCCAAAGCCAATGTGATCCTACTGGGAGACTTTAACGCTATGGTAGGGGCTTGCTTGCATGATTATGCACAATTGGGCATCGTACCTGAGAACTATTTATCAAATGACCCACCCTGGCACTCCAGAGACTCCAAAAGGAACATGACGGGCTCCAAACTGATCTCCTTGACATACACATGCAATCTTCATATCTTAGGAGGCAAAGACAGTTGATTCTTATATCCCTTTACTTTCCATGCTGGGAATGCTAGCAGTGTCTTGGATTACATATGTGTCTCAACAGACAAAATCAACTCAGACATTCAAGTTTACATGAGGGAGGACAGTGACCATCAACCAATTGCAGTTAATTTTTATGGCAATTCAGATTTAAGACCACCCACAGCACACGACAAGAAGCTACTCGCTAACCTTGAAGTGAGGCAAGCCAGGAGACTCAAATGGTCTAAGGTGGATACTAAGGCATTTTCTAGTTTTATGAACTCTGAGAGGGCCCAGTCCTGGGTGAAAATGGTTGCTACATCTACTCAAGTCCCAAATGGGACTTTTACCGGGTATGCCAATCTGTGTAGTACATTAAGAAACTTTTAATAGATAAATTGCCAGCTAGGAATCAACAGCCCATAATATCTAATTGGTTTGACCTTGATTGCTCTCGCTCAAGAAAGACCGTTAGAGAAGCCATGCATTTGGTTCAAAGAAACCACACACCAGACAATCATGCTAAGATGCTAAACCCAGACACAATTACAAGAAACTAACAGCCACTAAGAAGGCTCAACACACAGCTACAGTTTGGTCTGAGTTAGAAAAGTCAGAAAAAGAGTCCAACTCAGTCATATTTTAGAATATCGTATCTGGCATGCTGAAGGAGCATAAGCTCCTACTTGATATCCCCATTTCAGCTCAAGTTTGGGAGGATTTTTATACTATCGTATTTGCCAACTCCAAGCAGGACCATGCAGGAAAGATGACTACTGAGCTTCTGACCCTTGATAATCTTCCTCCATGGCCACCAGTGTCATTGACAGAAATTAAACACATTATTCAGTCACTGAAACCCAATAAGGCACCTGGTGAAGACTTCCTACCACCAGAACTTTTCAGGACACACATTGACTGGTGGGCTCCACTACTGGCAGGACTGTTTACATTAATAGACAACACTGGCCATATTCCAGCAGGATGTGAACTCTCCATCATAGTCCCAATACACAAAAAAGGTGACAAGGAAGACCCTAAAAATTACAGACCCATAAGCCTTATTGATATAACAGCTAAGGTGTATGCAAAACATCTCCTGAGAAAAATAGAGGATTGGGCAATTGAGAAAAATATATTAGTGGAAGAACAGGCCGGGTTCAGACATGAGCACTCCACAAGAGATAACTGCTTCGTTCTACACCATCTTATCACTAAATATACAACTGATGGCAAACACTTGTTTACATCCTTTATAAATCTTAGTGCGGCATTTGACTCCATAAACAGAGATATCCTATGGAAGAAGCTGGCCAAGTTAAACATGGAACCTAGACTTTTATACCTGATAAAGGCCCTCTACACAAATACATGCCTGAAAGTCCATACTGGAGTCAATGGTTCTCTTACACAGAGCATACCCACTTACAAAGGTGTCAGACAAGGATGTATCTTGGCCCTGATGTTATTTAATCTTTATGTTAACGACATCCCAGGATTCCTCCGTTTTATGGATGTTCACATGCCAAAGATCCTCAACAGACATATCAACATCCTTTTGTATGCAGATGACATGGTTCTGATGGCACACTCCCAAGTAGGCCTGAGAAGATTGATGGGAAAATTTGGTGCTTATTGCACCTCTAACTTTTTGAATATTAATAAGACTAAATCCAAAGTGGTGGTTTTTGGAAAAAGACAGGCCAAATACAACTGGCACTTGGATGAGGAGCCTATAAAACAAATATTCTTTCTCATATTTAGGGGTGGTTTTTACAGATACAGGGCCTTGGGTTAATCACTTCAAACAAAGTTCTATAAAGGCCACAGCAAGCTCTAAAATGCTAAACAAACTTAGTTACAACCACCCAAGTACTCTGCTCTCCATTTTAAAGGTCCTCAAGGCAAAAATCATACCAGTGTTAACATATGGTGCCGAACTGTTGGGCCTATCAAAGGCCTCCTTACTCAAACAAAATCTAACATGCTTTTTAAGAACAATTCTAGGGACCGACATGAATACACCTGCAGCAGCAGTAAGAGCTGAAACAGGCAGCCATTCCATTTACAGTCTAGCAGTAATCAAAGTCTTCAACTACTGGTGGAGGATTCTCTCAATGGAACCTGATAGACAACTCAAAATGTGCCTTGAAGAACAGATGGGCACACTTCAACCCACCACATGGATCAATCAACTTTTCCAAACCATCTCACACCTCGGCTTCTCAACACAATATTTACTTTCAGCCGGACATCAGGCCAAGGCAATATTTAAACAAAGAGTCTTGGATATTAACACCCAAACTGATATTGAGTCACTTGCAAACATTAGGTCATTGAAATGGCTGGCTAAGAATAAAATGTGTTTTCTTTTTTTTTTAACAAATTTTATTAGATTTTAATTTTACATAGATAAAAGTTTGAAACAGAAAAGAAAATAGAAATACAAATCAAGAAAAAAGAAAAGATAAAAAAGTGTAGTAAAGGAAAAAAGAAAAAAAGATAAAGCTGAAACAGAATTTGGTCAACTTCCGATTTGTATCTGGTCATGGTATTTTAAAAATTTTATCTTACATGCTAGGTCTATATATAATATTAAAGAATATTTCTTGTCTATTACATCAATATATATATATTTTAATCTTCAAATCCCCATATAAGCTTTGCCCCTCCCGCATCTTGTAAATAGTCAGTTAATGGTTTCCACTCTTTAAGGAAATAATTATTTGGATTTTCTTTTAATAAACATGTCAGTTTATCATTCTCTGCCATATCCATCAATTTTAACATCCAATCTTGTATTGTAGGCGATATCTGGTTTTTCCAATTTTGTGCAAAAATAAGTCTTGCTGCTGTAATCATGTATTGCATAATCCTTGTAAATTGCTTCCCAGGTTGTCCATCAATTATTCCCAGTAAGAAAAATTCCGGTTTAAATGGAACTCGAATTTGTAATATATTTTGCATCAATGCGTGTATTTGAGTCCAAAATTTTTTTGCAGTCTCACATGTCCACCACATATGGTAAAAAGACCCCTCTTTTTTTTTACATTTCCAACATAAGTTGGAGACATTTCCATACATTTTAGAAAGTTTTTGTGGGGTCATATACCATCTGTACATCATCTTATAAAAGTTTTCTTTTAAATTATAACACAAAGTAAATTTTAACCCTTTGGTCCACATATCTTCCCATTGTTGCATTTGAATATTATGGCCAATATTTTTAGCCCATTTAATCATACAGTCTTTAACTTGTTCCTCTACCATTTCACCTTTTAACAATAATTTATACATTTTTGCAATTAGATGATCATCTGTCTCACATAGTTGTATCTCAAATTCCGATTTGGTTTGTTCAAATTCAAGGTCTTTCTTATCTAATTTAAATTTCTCTACGAGCTGCATATATGAAAGCCATTGAAAACTGTATCCCTCTGATACCAATTCTTCTATTGATTTAATTATATATTGTCCTTGTTCTTTCTTTAAAAAGTCTTTGTAGGTTAACCATTTATCTTTATTTCTTACTTCTGTTCTGTAGAATGCTTCTTGTGTAGAAATCCATAAGGGTCTTTTATAACATAAGATTAATTTATATTTATTCCAGATTCTTAACAAGGATCTTCTAATATAATGGTTTTTAAAGTCCACATTAACTTTAACTTTATCGTACCACAAATATCCATGCCATCCATATCTTAATTCATGTCCTTCCAAATTCAATAATTTTTCATTTTTCAAAACTATCCATTCTTTAATCCAAACCAAGCAACAAGCAGCATAATATAATTTCAAATCCGGTAGACCTAGTCCTCCTCTTTCTTTAGAGTCTTGCAATACTTTATATTTTACTCTTGGTTTTTTCCCTTGCCAAATAAACTTAGAAATATCTCGCTGCCATTGTTTAAAAGGTTCTTCTGATGCCAATATAGGTAGTGTTTGAAAAAGATATAAAATTCTTGGCAAAACATTCATTTTAATTGCTGAAATTCTACCTAATAATGATAATTGCAGTTTTTCCCAATGTTCCAAATCTTTTTTAATATCCATCCAAAGTGGAATATAATTATTCTTAAACAACTTAACATTTTTAGTTGTTAAATATACTCCCAAATATTTTACTTTTTCTTCCATTGAATATCCTGTTATTTCTTTCAATTTCTCTTGTTGGTGGTAATCCATATTTTTGGTCAAAACTTTTGTCTTCTGTAAATTCACTTTGAACCCTGCTAGCGACCCAAAGTCTTTTAGTTTCTGTATTAATATTTCAATTCCTTCTAGTGGATTCTCCAAAGTAATGACTAGGTCGTCAGCAAATGCTCTTAGTTTATAAACTTCTTTTTTAACTTTAATACCATGGATACCATCATCTTGTCTAATATCTCTAAGTAAAACCTCTAATACCAATATAAACAAAAGTGGAGATGATGGACAACCTTGTCTAGTACCTTTTTGTATTTCACATGGCTTACTAAATTCTCCATTAACAATTATTTTGGCAAATTGTGGAGTATATATTGATTTAATCCATTTTATAAAATTTCCTCCAAAATTCATATTTTCCAAAACTTTGAACATAAAAGGCCAATTTAAGTTGTCAAAGGCTTTTTCAGCATCAATAAATATCAAGGCAGCTTGTTTATCATAGTGTTGATCCAAATATTCAATTACGTCTACTATGTTTCGGACATTGTCATGAATTTGTCTTTTGGGTAGAAAACCAGTTTGGTCTTGATGAATAAAATCCTTAAGTATATTCTTCATTCTTTCTGCTAATATCGTTGTAAATATCTTATAGTCATTATTCAATAAAGATATTGGTCTGTAATTTTTAGTTAATGTTAAGTCCTGTTGTTCTTTGGGTATCAATGTTATATGTGCTTCTTTCCAAGTTTCAGGCATAATTCCTGTTTCCAAAATAGAATTCATAGTCTTCTGCAAAGGTAGACATAAATCCTCTTCAAAACATTTATAGTAGGCTGCTGACAATCCATCCGGTCCAGGAGCTTTTCCACTACTAATTTTCTTAAAAGCTTTTATCAATTCTTCTTTTGTTATAACATTATTTAATATCAATCTTTGTTGGTCATTAAGAACAGTTAGTTTTTGTTTATTCAAATATTCTTCAATCTCATCCAAGTTGACATCTTGTTTTTTATATAATTTAGAATAATAGTCATGAAAGGTTTTTTGAATGTCCATATTATTCACCAGAGTTTTTCCTTCATGTTGAATATTAGTAATCAAATTCTTTTGTCTTTGTTTCCTCAATTTATAAGCCAGCCATCTACCTGGTTTATTTGCATATTCAAAATATTTTTGTTTTGTAAATTTCATTTGAGTCTCTATCTCTTGAGTTAATATCATTGATATTTGCTTTTGTAGAAATTTAATTTGAGTGAGCAAAGTGTCATCCATTGGTTTATCTCTCAAATCTAACTCTTTACTTTTAATTTCATCTAAAATCAATTGAATTCTTTTTTGTTTTTTCTTCCTCATTTGAGCATTGTATTGAATAAAATAACCCCTCATATATGCTTTACTGGCTTCCCATACAGTTTGAATATTAGTCCCTTTGTTCAAATTAAATTGAAAATATTCTCTTAATTTTTTTTTGCATACATCAACTACATCATTATTCCGTAGTAGTGACTCATTCAATCTCCATCTAAATACATTCCGTTTCCCTTTAAGAGTCAACATTACTGGATTATGATCTGATAAAGTCTTAGGTAATATATCAACTTTGTTAATATCCATCATCAAATTTTTAGATATCAAAATCATATCTATTCTAGAATGTGATTTAAATCTCTCTGAATAATATGTAAATTCTCTGGAAGTCCCATTCATACATCTCCAAATGTCTTGTAAATCCAACATCTCTTTCAAGTCGAAAAATGTTTGTGGCAATTTTCCCTGTGTTTGCTTCACTTCTTTTTGTGACTGTCTATCCAATCTGGGGTAAATTACCCCATTCCAATCCCCCATGAAACACCAATTGTCATAAGTTAAATCCAAAAGTTTATCCATCAGGTTTTTATAAAATACTCCTTTATCCATATTCGGTGCATAAAGTCCAACTATCAGTGTTTTAGTTCCTTGTATGTTAATTTCTACTACAATGTATCGACCCTCTTCATCAGCTAATATCAATTTTGGGTTTAACTTTGGTTGTACATATAAGACTACCCCTTTAGTTTTTTTATATCCAGCCGAAATAAATTCTTCTCCAAGCTGTTTTTGAATCAAATATTTAGTATCTTTTTTACAAATATGAGTCTCTTGTAAACAACTTATGTCCAATTTCTGTTTTTTCAAAAAATGAAATATCTTTCTTCTTTTTTGTGGAGCATTGGCTCCATTAATATTCCATGTCAGATATTTAAGTTCCATTGGTGTTTTATTCTTTAAAATCCCTTTGTTAAGTCCACACCTGTAGCTCCTTTCTCAGATAGATCTTCAGTCTTCTCTTTGTCTTTCGATGTTTCTCCTCCTTTTGTCAATTCTCCTTCTGGTAAACCCATTTCTTTCTTGTATTTCTCTAAAAAAGCTTTTGCTTTTAAAATGGAAGTTATTTTGAATCTCTGTCCTTTAAACTCAAACGATACGCCTTCCAATTTTTCCCATCTGAATGAAATACTATGTTGCCTTAATTTGTCTGTAAGGAAAGAATAGTCTTTTCTTTTCCTAATTATTCTCAAGGGAATTTCTTTTAATACAATTATTTCCTTCCCTTCTATATTTAATCTAGTATTATAATGCTTCCTTAAGATTTGCTCTTTTGTCACTTTTCTTACAAAATATATCAATATGTCTCTAGGGACTTTTCTTTCCTTAGCATAACGTGAGTTTACTCTGAATATCTTGTCTATCTCCAAATCTAAATCTTGTTCTCTTGTCTCCAAAAATTTAGCTAATTCAAAAGTCATCCTTTCTCTCACATTTTCATCTACTTGTTCTGGAATTGCTCTAAATCTCAAGATGTGCTCCTTCTCTCTCATTTCTGCTAAAGCTGTGATATCTAGATTATGTTCAATCTCTTTAATAGCATATTCTGATTTATCTTCTAATTTTTGCATCTGGCTTTGCGTATCTTTAAGTTCTCCTGACAGAGAATTGACCACTTCCTTAACTGTTTGAATTTCTTTTTTAAAGTCTTGCTTAATCTCTCGGGTTATTTCTTTCTTCATATCGTCCATTTTTTTGTCTAATGCTGTAATCTGATCTTCCATCTGCTTCGTGGAGTCATCCATTTTCTTATTTATTGCTGTATTCTGGTCATCCATTTTCTTATTTATTGCTGTATTCTGATCATCCATTTTCTTATTTATTGCTGTATTCTGATCATCCATTTTCTTATTTAGTGTTGCAACAGCTTCTAATATCTTTTTCATTTCTGGTAATAAAGCTTCTGAGGCAGATGTAGCAGGTGTAGCAGAATCAATAGGTGGTCCTCCAGTCTCCTTCTTCTTCTCCTTCTCCGCCCGTCTCGTTCCCAAAGACGCCATAGCCCTGCAAAAAAGAAGAAAAAAGGGAGAAAAGGGGAAAAAGCACCATATAACAATATAACAAAAATTATTTAAAAAAGGGGAAAAAATTAAAAAAAAAATTAAAAATTCTTTTACAAATAATAAAAAGAAAAAAGAAAAGGTGAAAAAACGAATATCCAAAAGGTTAAGGAAAAAGAAAGAGAGAACTAGGCTCCTTTAAAATTTTTCCTCTTAGGTCATTTATAATCCCTTATATATAAAAGTCCACAGTGTTTCAAAGGATAAAAGCCTAGGACTTTTTGTTCTCCTGTAGTCAAAATCAAAGATAAGAATAGTAAATATTCCCAGGGTTTCACCTTCCCACTTGTAATTCTTCAATCCAACCACAAGTCAAAAAGAAAAAATGTTGCTAGAGACATGTAAAAAAGCCTCTACTTTCCATATAATAATCCACTAATCCAAATTAAACGTTAAATAACTTGACTTTTTCAGAAAAATAAATCCAAACAGAGTTCAAAGTTCAAAAAGAAAAAGAGGAACTTGTATATATAAAAGAGTTTTTAATAGGGTTCAGTAATCCCAACATCAAAATCTTAAAAAATAAAGTATTAATCACTCCATTTAAATCCAAGCTTTAATATAGTATTCCAGAGAGCAAAAATAGAAATACCAATAGTTATCCATAAGTAAAAAACTCAAACCAAACTGAAATAATAGTAAAAGTCACTTTCACTTCTAGCAAAGCCACTTAGCTTCTCTTCCCACCGTTTATTCTTCCATTAACAAGAAAAAAATATAGCACCAGCAAATATAAATCAAGTCCAGATACAAATCTTAGCACTTAATAAAAAAATAATAATGTTTAAAAGTAAAAAAAAGTGACTAAAAGCCTGGTCGGGCCAGCTACTTATCTGTTAGAATCACGGCTGCTGCAGAGCCCCGTTTTTTTTCCCAGTCTCCTTTCATTGCTCCATCTCCCTCCTCCCGCAGTGGAAATTACAGGAGTCGGGGGAGGGCATTTACTTCAGAGACCCTTTGTGGTTAATCTTCCGATCTCACTCTCTTCGAGTGTGATTTTTCCAGCGATTTCTTCTCCCAAATCGCTGCAAACAGCTTAGCCGTGGAATCGAGGCTAAGGAGCCCCAGTTCTTCGCTGTGCTCCGACCAGAACCCGGAAGTGAAAGTCAAGAATAAAACGTGTTTTCAAACAGAAAAATACCTGACAATGGGTTTGACTCAATGCCATAAGATAGCTCTTACCAGAGCAAGATTCGAGCAGCTAGATTCTATGGTTAAACACGGACAATTCCACCAAGTGCCTGTGATGACCCTGATTTCAATGCCCCAATAATTGCTTCCCCATGCAGTTCTTTTGAATTGCAGAATAAGCTTTATAAAGGTTACATGTAATTCAAAGCATTCTCAAAGACCCAAATGACGTTTCCCACCAAAAGATTGAATTTAGCTTTTTCCCCCTTGTGCCATCCTCCTCGTGCCCCATGATGTCAATGTCCATTACTTTCCCACTCCGTTCAAGCAGCCCCCTCCATGTTTGTGCAGGTGGACGACCTTGACGATCTGCAAAACAGGCTCCAACAGTTTGGTGCGGATCCTGGAATGTGCTCCCCCTCCCATCCTGAGTCTTTGCGCCTGACACGTATCTGCAAAAGTACGTGGCAGGATTCAAACTGGAACCCTGACAGTGCCACATTCTGAGAGAACATGTGTTTGTGGAGCATCTGAAATAGAAGACATTGGGCATGTGCTATTTAACTGACAATTATATGCCCCAGCAAGGGCTCAGTACCTACAGACACTACTTGACAGAACCATATATTGGGACTGTAACAAACAACCATGTTACTTCCTTCAGGGCACAAACACATATGTAGTCACTAGAACTGTTAAGTTTATAGTCATGGCTGTCCAACTGAGAAAACAATTCATAGAACACATTGGGGTGGCGTGCAAAGGTGATGAATTCACCTAAACACATATTGCTTTTGTATTTTATTATTCATTTCATTATAAGCCTCTGTGTTAGCTTATACTCTTTTATCTCACTCTTTTACCTCTATTTCACCTTATTGTATTTTATCTTATTTTATCTCACTCTAGTCTATTTTATCTTATCTTACAGTATTTTACCTGTCTTATGTTACTGTATTTTACTGTGGCTGATGCCCAATTTTTTGATATGGTCAATTGACTAATCAATAAAGTTAAACTACTATTACCTTTGGGAGTTGGATGGCTTAATAGACAAACAGACAGACAGACAGACAGAGTCTTTAATAACTATTCCAGATGTTATAGGAAGCAGGAGTAGGAAAGGAGGAGTTCAGTCTCCCCAGCCCAGATATTGGAGCCGTAGAAGAAATGCTTCAAAGAGACTCTGCTTTAATTAGCTTGCTCTAATGTACCTCTGTCTGGGAATTTACTCTTGCAGTTTTTCAGATTATGTTTTTATTCCTGTCTACCACTCAAGGTGCTTTTCTGACATCCATGTGGTTCTCACTTTGTGGGTTGGCCAGATGTGGGACTTGACAAAAGCTGTTTTAACTGGCACAGTACGGTAAATAACATTCTTAAGAGAAGAAGCAAGCAAACTCAGAGTAAGATAATAACAATAGAAAATGTAACATAATTGGAAGCAGTTTTTCTTTGTTACTAAAGTGTCAACAGCTATGTGCCTATAGATGATCATAAAAAAAAAATTATGCCTAGTGGGGCTTACATAGCAAGTCCGATAGAATTTTGCAACTAAAAGCAACAATCTTCTTGTTTGCAAATGTTTATTAAAACACATATAATTGACTGCATGTAACTGAAATAATTCCTAATGGAAAGTATTATGGCCAGCAGTGGACTTTTTCTCTTTTAGATCCTAGCCTAATTATCTTTAGACCATGCTGTTTAGAGATAGCACTGTATTCTACACCAGAAGGGATTGAACAATAACAAAGGATAGCAAAGAGCTATTGGAAAAGAGCAGGGACTTATAGAAATCCAAGCCTTATTCATTTGAAAGGGTTCTGCAGTGAAGGCTTTGCATCAACTACAAGGGCTACCACACCAGGTAATTAATCAAGTATGTTAAAGTCATAACCATTTGTTTGCCATGGCCATCTAGGAGGATAGATTTACAACACAGATATTGTCATTCTCCTGGTGGGAACAATTCTTAAAGTTCTTTTACATTTGATTTTGATGTAATCATTGTGTATGTATTGAACAGATATTGGTGGTTGCATTTGTACTGCAACCTCTTTCAAAACCTAGTTCTATCATAAGAGAGAAAGAGAGAGAGAGAGAGAGAGAGAGAGAGAGAGAGAGAGAATGAATGAATGAATGAATGAATGAATGAATGAATGAATGAATGAATGAATGTTGGACAGAAAAAATATCCTGCATTCTTCCTACCAGTTCTCATTTAATTTGATGAAAGCTAATTTGCTTTAGAAGATAATTCTGGAGACCTACTCATGTGTGATTTGTGATGTTCCTATTGACTTACCAGGTAGCCAAGAGGAGTGTCAGAATGTCCTATCTATCACCAGAAAGCTATCTCTCCAGTGGTTTGTGGGTGCACTGATTACCCATGTTTCCATTAAAGTCTAAAGGAACTCCTATGGACAATTTTCAGTAGCAATGCTACCACTGCTAAGGATGAATTGAAAAACTGAGATTTCTCCTTCCCTAGAGAAGTTTGGAATAACTGTAATTAAACCAAATGTCCCTGTCCACAAATATGGTGAAGAATTTTGAATGCCCAATTTTAGAGAGGTTGAATGAAATTGTTCCTCTAGCTTCTTCTGTGGCCGGTGTTGCCACTGTTTACTTCATGGGGAACTGGAGAACACAGAGTACGGGTTCCTTGACATCCTTATGGGAAAGGCCAAGCATTTATAAAGAAGACTTGCTCAAGGCAAAAACACTTGTTACCTGAGGCAAATCAAAAAGTGGTGTTCACCTTCCATCAAAATTAAACTGCATATTACTGGCATAGTGCCAAGATATTTTGACACATGAGGCAGAAAAGCTCTCAATCATCATCCTTGGTAGTAGTAAATATTGTTGGTGTATTATTCTTTTGAGGGGGTGTGGTGGCTCAGCAGGTAAGACGCCAGGCTTGTCGATCCGAAGATCGCAAGTTCGGAGGTTCGAATCCCTAGCCCTGCGTGACGGAGTGAGCTCCCGCACTCGCCCCAGCTCTTGCCAACCTAGCAATTCGAAAGCATGCAAATGCAAGTAGATTAATAGGTACCACTTTGGTGGGATGGTAACAGCGTTCCGCGTGCATCATGCCGGCCACATGACCGTGGAAGCGTCTTCGGACAACGCTGGCTCTTCGGCTAACAAACAGAGATGAGCACCGGCCCCTAGAGTCGGACACGACTGCACAAATGTGTGCGGGGGGAACCTTTACCTTTACTATTATTCTTTTGAGGAGTAAGTCACAGCAATAAAGCCTTATTAGGTAAACACCTGCAAACTTTAAAAGGTCAGGCAGCACGTGGTCCAGGCTGAAGAGTATAAAAGAGCCTGCCTGCCATGCCTTCCTACTCACTGCTTCTCTCTGTTTCTGTTTACTCCTGTTTGCTTGTTACTACTATCTGGTATGTGGAATTGTAATACTTCCAGGGATCTGGAAGAAGACTGTAAATATCTGTTTATATGAGTACCAATTATAACTGCAACTAAATTACTAAAATGACTGGCGTCATTAATTGGTCTCTGGTGCTGATCGTTCTCTGATACTCTCCGTGTGCAAGAAAACACACTCTCCAACAAATATAATGTAACAAT
Organism: Charina bottae; assembly: GCA_023362775.1. Classification (NCBI taxonomy): domain Eukaryota; kingdom Metazoa; phylum Chordata; class Lepidosauria; order Squamata; family Charinaidae; genus Charina; species Charina bottae. The sequence continues at coordinate 1,054,141 of JALMGJ010000044.1, read as the reverse complement.
TACACATTTCCTAATATTTTGTAATATCCCAAATCTGTCACTAAGGTAAATCTGTTTATAAAGCTGCCTAGCTTGTAATAGGTCTCTTCCTTTTTAGCAAGGCAAGCCCCCTCAACCTAAAGCCATCAGGGTACTGCAACCAGAAACCAAGTAAAAGGTGTCAATTTTAATCTATTTTGTCGGTTCTTAGTTATATAGAACTAAATTGATATCCATTGCTCAACATGTTGCCTTATATCTTATTATAAAGCAGATGGTAAATTGGATTTTCAAGCACAGATAAGTATTAACATGTGGTTGGGTGTGTACACATACATACATACATAATGTACATACACACAGAGAATCCCATCTGCAAATATTCAGTGCCTATGTGCCAGACCATTGTTATACCATACCTCCGTTTTTACCATTTTTATTTTTATTTTCCTCTTTCTTTTTTTGTTTTTTTGTTTTTGTTTTTTTGCAATTCATGATGGGGAACAGTGACCTCTGCGCACACAGAAGTTTTCCAAAAGAAGTAAATATAAAAACTTTAGATGCCTGTCTAAGAATGGGGAAGATCAAAGGGCATCATCAGGAGAGAAAAACAAAATTGGGAGGGGGAGGTTTAATGGATTACTTACAGTACCTACATTTTAATTGTATTCACAATGTGAGAAACTGTCACAAACCCACAACCATTGATGCTGATTTCCTATGACATGGCTAGTGTCTGTTGAAAACTTGTCCATTGGAAGGAACCACATCCAGCAAGAAGCTTGACAGTGGACCTCTGCCATTCCAGCTGGACACTGGGACTGATTAGCTGTTTAATTTTTTAGGATAACGTTGGAGAAAATATGCCATTAGTGGCAATTTTAAAGACATTGTAGAAAAAGAAGCAGTTGTGCCAGTAATTTTGCTGGAGTGTTATCTGAACTCCAGGCTAATTCCATTAGGAGCATTTTAAAATGCCAGATAATTAGAAAGGAATTAGATGGGTTTCTTAAGGTAGTCTCTGAATTTGACTTCGATAGGTGCATTCTGTAGGTTACCTCTGCAGCACCCTAGTTTAAAAATACTGCAAAACAGGTGAAATTCACAGATAACAACTGATAATATGTATCTATTCCATTTTATCTCCTTTTAAAAATAAAAACATGAGCTGAATGGCATTTCATACAAACATTTAAGGTACAAGTCATTATTCTGGAAGTGAAATTTCTAACCCAAAATGTTTGAGTTTGTATATCAAATTCATGCTAAAGGACCATTTAGCATTTATGATGTTAAATTCACCACTGGAGTTTCCCGTCATACAAATCCATTATTAAAATAAAGAGAAGCTATTATCAGGTAAATGAACATCTTGAGGATTAAATGTCATAGTCTTTGTTTATGGCTGTGCCTTAATAATTTATTGCTGTGAACCATTTAGTTTCAATACCACAAACAGGCAAATGGCATCTACCTTAATCATGTCATTTCCTCAAAAGAAATACAATATAGCAGAATTTTGCAACATGGTATATTTTCCAAACATTGCAGCTGATAGATACATAATTTTTATTTTTGTAATATATGAAAAAGAGAAAAAGAAAGAGGAAAAAAAGGAAAACACTGAAAAGAGAAGAAAAATGTATTGTATTGTATATAGAAAATAATTCAATCTAATTTTTAAACACATAATTAAACTCTGACCACAAGTAATAATATTTATTAGTTTTTCCATTACATAGATAGACACCAACTCATTAACAGAAAGGGAATACATATTAGTGCTGCAGGACTATAAATATGGGGTCACCCTATTTTTCCAACATTGAAGTGTAATCCTATTTCCTTACTACCATGTTTGTTAAATCTACAATTTTCACATATTTTCATACTTTTTCATAGAGTGGCATACATTTTAGAAGTATATTCACCTTTACCTGATACTGATCTATGTAACTTAAAGATATTAAACCAAGACTGCAAAATAGAGATATGCACCTTGTCACATGAGTAAGTATTCCCATTTTACACTTCTGTGATGATGAGTTTACTAGCTGACCTTTTTTAAACATCCTCCAAGGCAGGGTTTCTCAGCCTTGGCAACTTTAAGATGTGTGGACTTCAACTCCCAGAATTCCCCAGCCAGCCATGCTGGTTGTTGAAGTCCACACATCTTAAAATTGCCAAGGCTGAGAAACCCTGCTCTAAGGTGTCCAGTAAACATGAAAAATAATATTTTTGTTGAATTACACTCTTTATAAGAAGCATATTTAACATTCTTTTAAACTCTTAGCCATCGATTCCACAGTGCTTGCAATTAACTAATATCCACTTTAGCAGTACAGTTTTAAAAAAAATACTGTAGACTTCGAATAATCTAAAATATGGGCATCATTAACAGAGGTTTGGAAAATCATTACTGAAAAAGGCATCATTATTTACCTCCAACAGTACTAGGGTAAACAACTCAATGGAATAAGGAGCCTTTCTCTTTTTTCCCCCTAGGTTTAATGGTATCTATTATTTCTTAAAGAGATAAAAGTACAGTCAAATAGGAAGCCTAATCTTAGGCAGGGGTAAATATAATCAATGTTTATATTTATCAACACATTGTGATAAATATATTGTGATAATATCTTTATCCATTTCTCCCTGCTACATTTTATTCATTATCATATAACTGAGGATGATGATGATGATGATGATGATGATGATGATGATGGTGATAGATGATGGATAGATCAGAATCATCAGAATCATTAAGTGCTTACCCTTGGCATCCTTTATAGTCAAAGTAATATTACAATATTACAATTATTTCAGTTTCAATATTGCCAGTAATTTATCACAACTTTCACCTTACTCCCAATATCTTCATTTTCACTGGTTAGTATGTTTCAAGTACATAAATGGGATCAAAGTTCCTGTTCAACACTAATAAAAATATCATATAATTCTGTTGTAGGTTGTCTTTCATATGTGCTTGAAAGCTTCTTAACTTTCTCCCTAATATTTTTTTCTTTTACTTTTTAATTTTTCTTTTCTGTGACATAGCCAATAATATGTTTTGTCTTAAGGTAAAGGTAAAGGTACCCCCGCACATTTGTGCAGTCGTGTCCGACTCTAGGGGCCGGTGCTCATCTCCGTTTGTTAGCCAAAGAGCCAGCATTGTCCGAAGACGCTTCCACGGTCATGTGGCCGCATGACATGCGCGGAACGCTGTTACCTACCCACCGAAGTGGTACCTATTCATCTACTTGCATTTGCATGCTTTCGAATTGCTAGGTTGGCAAGAGCTGGAGCTAGTGCGGAAGCTCACTCCGCACGCAGGACTAGGGATTCGAACCTCCGAACTTGCAATCTTCCGATCGACAAGCCTGGCGTCTTACCCACTGAGCCACCACGCCCCTAAACAAACAATAAATTCAGGGTAAAACTTAGAGAAAATTCTTTAACCTCTAGCTGCATCTGTTTTATAAAAAAAAACTGGATTCTCTAATAAAGATATAGAAAAAAATGAGTCTGTTCCTTGAGGTCATTGAAAATGTTATTGGGGTATGACCTAATATAGCTATAACTATATCTGTAACATCTATGCTACATTTTTAATACGTTGAGTGAAAGATCAAAATACTGAAAATTACTTAGTCAAGAACAGCTCTGATGTATAACTTAAAAACAAACATAGTCTTGTTGGAAAGGGTTTAAAAATTGTCATTTTTGGTTGTTTATTCATTCAGTCGCTTCCGACTCTTCGTGACTTCATGGACCAGCCCACGCCAGAGCTTCCTGTCGGCCGTCACCATCCCCAGCTCCCCCATGGAAAAATTGTCATATATCCACCAAATTAAACTCTGACATACAAGCTTGCAGTATTTTTTGTATCTGAGAATTAGAGATAATGTGGGGTAGTATTCAAAACTACTAAAGGACCTAAAACTTGATTAAAATATCCAGCCATAATTGTCCTGACCCTAAGTAAAAAGGTGTTAAAAGCATTTATGTAAATAAGTCTGAAAAATGCTTAGTGGGACCATATTAATTAATAAATGCAGTATGTTTACTAAAATCTGCAATATCAATCACTACCTTTCTGGATCACTTATTTGTTGTTCTACCACAAATTTTGGTATTATTAATCATACTACATCTCTAGCAGATTCTGAATTTCCACTTATGCATACCTGAGTAACCTATCTGCTAGACAAGAAATCCATCTTTTGAGGAACAATGTAAGTTTCTTGTAAACAACCACTTCAGATTTTAAGTTGCCCAACATGGTAAGTATCTGTCTCTTCAAGGGGCATCTAAGGCATTTTAGTTTCCATGAAATGAATAAAGATGTTATATTGAGCTAAAAATTTTTTAAAAAGTGAGAGTAAATTTGCACACATTCACACCAATGTTTCCATAACTCAAGGAAAGGAAGAAAGAAGAAAAGTTTTTGGCTGGCTCACATGGATTTTGAAAAACTACACACACACACACACACACACACACACACACCATACACTGACTTACTCACACCCACAGATAAATAAACACATATACATTAAAAAGAAAAAAAAAAGAAAACATAATGAAAGCAATTATAGGCTCATCTTGCTTAATGGTGTAAATTATTTAAATTATTTCTGCAATAAAAACCTATAGGTGGATCACTTCATTCTGAAGAGGGGTTTCTTTTGGTGGGGGTCTACTTTAGGGCACTTGCTACATCTGTTATTTATGCTGAGTGATTCTTATTTCATGGAACTCACTAATTAGATTTTTCAGCTTCCACCATTCTTTTAATCTTTTATTTAAAAGCTCACATCTCGGTGTTCTGTTCTGCTTTTGTTGTCTGCATAAATTCAGTTACAATAAAGTTTGTATATTGTAGAGAAAATGTTTTTAAAATAGTGTGAAGTTCAGTGTAGTTATTTTATTGGATCAGAGCTAGATTCAGTTCAAGAAGTTGGTTGTTCTGCTGCCAGAACAACAGATTGCTGCTCCCCAACCACAGGGGAAGACTTTTGATTTTTCTATCTTCTTTATTTCAGATCCATGATAAATCAGATCTTCACCATGTTATATAGATAATTATATTGTATCAACAAAGAAGTTCAAAATGGGAATTTCATAATTGAACTTTTACATCAATAACTAGTTTTTATTTTATAGTTTTTATAAAAAATAGTTTTTATTATTGATTAAATAAAAGAAGTTAATATAACATCTATATTGTTAAATTCTACAACAAGTAATCTATTTATTCAAATGTTGACTGCCACTTAATTGTAATAAGATATCTGGATATAAAATATTGCAGCTTTTTTTTTTCTAAGAAACATTTTAAGATTTTATTTTTCTTTCCCAGTCCATCCTCGTGTGCATTTGTGTGTAGGGGGAAATTACCATTTTCCTCCAGCCACGCAGTGTCTGGACACTCTGGAGAATCCAAAATGTTAGCCAAGTTGTCAATCCTGCTGCAATTGATGTAACTTCCAGTGGCAAAAAAAGTTTAAAAATTAGAAAGTTCTGTTATTGCCAAAGGCAAAAGCAATGGGTGGTTTTGTAGTAGTTTAACAAATTTATTATAATAGATTAATACATTTTCTTGGACAAGTATCCACTTGATCAGATATATGAAGCTTTATGCAGAGTTATGCATGCAAGGAGACCTAAAAATATTTTGAGGTAAAAAACTTCTGCAAGGAAAAGTAGGAAATAGTCCCAAAAGTAAGAATAGAAGAACTCTTATCTGGATATAGAAAACATCTGCACAATGTTATTTCTCCCAAGGTGGTGTAACAAAATATTTATTGGAACTATAACTATGTTATATGTTCATGCAGAATCTACTCATTTCATTATTTGAAGCCATTTAGTTTTATTTCCAAAAAAATGTCCACTTGCTGCTATGTCTGAAGCCTGCCTTAAGGAGAAAAGTGTTCTGCTTCTCAAGAAATGGATTGAAATTTTCTCTGCTTCCTGAACACCGGTATTATGGGGTGACAAACTTTAAAAAATGAGTTTGAGGAAAAGGAAATTAAGAAAATGCAGGCAATTACAATTTTTTTAACTATGACCATTCATTGCAATGTGTTTTTACTCTTGCTACACCTGCTCCCAGGTTTGGCATATGGTCACTCACTCACAAACACATGGCCTGTTGGGGCATGCAGATCTTATAGCCCCCTTTGCTTTCCACCTGGGTTTTCCATATATATTTTTCTATATCTTCATGTATAGAGTGAAAAGAAATTGAGGTTTTAAAATTTTGAATATGGGAGAAATTGAAACTGACAGATTCATCCATTGCTACCTTCCGGGATTCCCTACCTGTTCTAAAGTGATTTGTGTTGTGTGTGTATGTGTGTGCCTTCGGGTCAGTGTTGACTCCTGGTGACTGCCTGGACAAGTCCCTGCAGTTTTTCTTGGCAAGATTACAGAAGTGGTTGCCATTGCCTGCTTCCTAGGGCTGAGAGAGGGTGACTGGCCCAAGGTCACGCAGCTGGCTTCGTGCCTAAGGCGGGACTAGAACTCACAGCCTCCTGGTTTGTAGCCTGATGCCTTAACCACTAGACCAAACTGGCTCTCAAGAAAAGTTATACCTACCACTTATCTCAACTGAAGTAGGAGTCCTCTTAATTAAAGAGTTTGGGGACTTCCATTCTTGTTATTATGCAGTATTGCAGTTATTTAAATTCTCACTGCATAGCCTCCATTTTAGTAAGAATGGAAGATGTTCATTTCAGAGCAACTGGCCAGCAAGTAACTATTATATTAATTATGAGTAATGGATGACACATCCTAAGCACTGTTTGAAATGCCACCTACTTTAGCAAAGCCCATTAGGAACAGCAGACAGACGGGTAGATCATTCTGATGTCAGTGGATGGGAGATAATAGAATTCTAAAATAGACTGAGAGCCAATCCAGATGTCTTCATGTCATTTTTATTATGCTTCCAATTGTTCCAGTAACTATTGCATTTATCTATTTCTGCCTAATAACACTTGATATGAACGTTGATAAGTTTTGTGATTTTTTTCCCAATGAGAATTTAAGAGGGGGAAAAAAAGGAAAACACTGGTTTGGTATTTAAAGGAAAGAGGAAATGTGCTACAATGATTATGTTTGTAATCTTTTTTCTTTTTTTTTCTTTCAGAGTACCCGGCAAATAAATCTACACTTTGAAGAAGCTTAACATTCATCAACCTATAAAAGGAAAGGAAGAAAAAACTCACTCCCTTTTCATCTTTAAATGGAAGGACTCCTAGATTAAAACCCAAGGAGATATAACCATAGCAATTTTCACTGCTTTTACATATGCTAAAATGAATGCAATGAACCTCTAGTAGTCTCTTCACACTCATTTTGAATATTTCAATAAATTAACTGTGCAAAGAGAGCCAGTTTGGTGTAGTGGTTAAGGCATCAGGCTAGAAACCGGGAGACCAGGAGTTCTAGTCCTGCCTTAGGCACGAAGCCAGCTGGGTGATCTTGGGCCAGTCACTCTCTCTCAGCTCTAGGAAGGAGCCAATGGCACTTTTGAAAACCTTGCCAAGAAAACTGCAGGGACTTGTCCAGGCAGTCACCAGGAGTCAACACTGACTCAAAGGCAAAAAAAAAAGTTGCAAAAAATAATCCAAGCAGTGGGGGAATGGATCTGCCCCTCCATAGATATCACTGCATCACCACCATGCTTCAGCTGGCTCTAAGAGTGAACATTATGTTTTAAATATGTCTATGAAGGTTCTCAGTCATCCAGGTGGAATTGTCTGTAGCTTGAATCATGTCAACTGGATTTCTATTTTCTCAGTGGAAACGTTTCGCTCCTTATCCAAGGAGCTTCTTCAGTCTGAGCAAAGTTGGTAAGGGAATCCTAAATATGTTTCTAGGTAGCTGTGTGACCTTACACCTGGGGTCATGGTTATATTGAGATGTATTTTAAGTCCTTTTATTATCTAAAGGAGGATCGTTAAGATCACCATGCTGCTGTTGAGCTTGGAAGATTAAGACCAGGAAGATTAAGATTAAGATTAAGGAAGATTAAGACCAGGAAGATTAAGACCAGGAAGATTAAGACCATTTCACAAGCTCAACAGCAGCATGGTGATCTTAACGATCCTCCTTTAGATAATAAAAGGACTTAAAATACATCTCAATATAACCATGACCCCAGGTGTAAGGTCACACAGCTACCTAGAAACATATTTAGGATTCCCTTACCAACTTTGCTCAGAGTGAAGAAGCTCCTTGGATAAGGAGCGAAACGTTTCCACTGAGAAAATAGAAATCCAGTTGACATGATTCAAGCTACAGATTATGTTTTAAAGTTCTCCACATGGCTGTAAAAATGTTTCTTGCCTTGTCTTAGAGCAATACACCTCTGCTCAAATATAAGATTTCTCTTAAACCTTCACCCTGGGCAGCACAAGGGGATGCAATCAAATTAACCTAATTGAGTGCCTATGTATGATAAAGTTGGTGAATATTGATAGGGTCCTTGGATTTTACTAGAGTCCCCAGATCCAAGCTGCAGAAATCAAGATGTCTACTAGATGGAAGGAATGAGAAAGGATTTACTGTGATCATCTCGATTTTTGCAGCCAAGCCCCTAATTTTACTGTCCTAAGTATTTAAGGATCAAACTATACAATATGTAAAATATGGATGGTCCATTTGCCCCTACCAGTTTTAGTTTATTCTAGTGGAAGAACATGGTGCCCCAATACAAATCAAGATCAGCAGAAGATTCAGAGAATCTAATTATCTAGTGCAGAGATTTCCAAACTTTTCATGTTGGTGACACACTTTTTAGACATGCATAATTTTGTGACACACTCTTACAGCAGGGCACAAGGCAGGCACTAGGACCTGCGTGGAATCCTGGCAGGGCTCGGAGGCGGCAGCAGCCACGACACACCCAGATACTGCAGCCGACACACTAAGGTGTCCCGACACACAGTTTGGAAAGCTCTGATCTAGTGACTGTCCAAATTTCTGCACGCGAGGTCTGGAAGCCCTACTCAAGGCCCTTGCTAAGTTTACTTTAAAAATATCAGTGAAATAAATAGAAACTTACATGAGAATTATCTCAAACTAGAAAAGCTACCATCAATGCATATTATACGTAGCATTTTCGTTTGGTCAGACAAAGGTGAAAATTGGGAGGAGGCAACTGTTCTCTAATGATTAATTCTCCTATGCCCAGAGAGCCATCACTACTTTTCTTCATGTATTTCCAAACTGAGACCAGCCTTTACTAAAAATGCAAGCTAGATATGTGTTGAGTTCTTCACAATGAGAAAATTGATGACTAAATATTTATTGACAATCAGTGATGCAGTGACATACAGACTGAAACAGGCAATGCAACACCACAATGCAAAATTTCCCCATGGAAGTTTCATCATTTTGGCATAATCATCATTAGGAACAGAGAGCTGGACAAGGAGGCCTTTATAAGTTGTTTAACAGTGCCTGCCTCTTTAGAAGTAAATCTCACTGAATTTGATTGGACATACTTTCAAGTAAGTAAGTAAGTAAGTAAGTAAGTAAGTAAGTAAGTAAGTAAGTAAGTAAGTATATGATTGAGCCTTAATGAAAGATAGATAATAGTACCCATGTATTTTCTTTTCTGGAACTCAGCATGTATTTCATGCAACCATATGTAAAGACTAGCTCAATTCTTAAAATTGTAAAGTGCAATGAAATTAACTTTTCTCCCCCACCTCTGCACATCAAAGTCCATAACAGAATGATAAGCTATCTCGTGATAACGTTATTTCTTTCCAACCTGATTTTAAATCTATGATAACTGTATTACATAAGGACAACATTCCATGAAGATCATATGGTGACTAATTTATATATATCAGCTCAGCATAGCCAAGAAAACACTGAGACTTTTCCCTCAAAAGTTAACATGCCATCTGTCAACAGATGAGCAAAAACACTGCTGACAATCCCTGATTGATAAAAGCACAAATGATGCTACTTTTGTCAAAGAAGTGAACTCAGAGGTAGAAAGTGTCCATCATTCTCATTTGAACAAGTAATGGAGCTGTGCCTCCATTTCTTGAAGCTCTCTGGTTTCATGTACAATGACTTTCATCAAGCTGCACTGTCAGGATGGTCGTACATCAGATTCCATGGGTGCTGCTGCTTTTGATCTGTATGATTGTGCAGATTTGTACGATTTATTGGAACTCTGTGAAGCCATCTCAAATGAGTTATAATGTCCAACATTAGTAATGAAGACAGACAAAAGCTGCAAAAAAATCCATAAATGATAAGGCCGTAGCTAACATTCAAAAGTAGTACTTCACAAAGCATAGTGGCTTGAACAAACATCCCTGTTGGTGTGTTCCATATGCACGTGTATGCAGTGTCTTTGCTTCACTGTCAGATTCAGCAGAGACGTTGCTGGGTATGTATGCACAGACAACCCCTTTCTGCTGACTCTGACAGTGAAGCAAAGGGACAACAAAGAAAAGTGTTTGAAGTAGCCGTGCCAAGATTTCCAGAACGCACAGCTGCTTTAATGCTGTGAGCAGGGGTGCTTCACTTCTGTCATAGCATTTTCTGAAGCACCATTTTGAATGCCTTGCACAGCCCTAATAAATGTGGTCTTCCATTTGGAAAATATAAAACATTTTTCTGAGCCTACTGGGTATTATATTTTTCTCCTAATTGGAATGGTTTGTAGCTTCCATCAATTTCCGCTAATTTTTCTTAATTCAGACTTCTGTTTTTTTCAAAGATTCCCATAAAAATTTGCAGGCAAATTACAAACTGTAGTTAATGAGCTATACCATAACCCTTTATTTATTCTTTATCACTTCAGCCATCTGTTTTCTAGTTTTATTATCAGACTGTAAGCTAAACTACATACTATGTAGGATTCAACAATACTTCAGATATAAGGTGGTTTGAACATGCACCATCATGAATGTAGCACCTGTCTCTGACTTATTAAAACAGCTGCATCTTTTTTCAGGATTGCACAACAGCTATGCTGCAAGTTCTTCCACATGTAGAAACATCAGGTCTAAAAGGTTTTTAAAGCAATCATCTCCAAGCCCGAATTTTCATTATCATGGTTGCCAGAAGCACCATAGATAGGGGATCTTCCTTTTATCAAAGGAACTGTTCTGTGAGATGATAAGGTAAGAAGAAAACTGTCTCATAGCCACTAAATTAAATTACATTGAAAGTCAGGTTGCCTACTTGCAAAAATTTGCTCCCTTTTCCCAAGAGTGTACCTCTCCTGTTTTTCTACTTCATTCTCAGGATATTTTACAATCCCTTTCCTTTTGTTAATTTTTTTTAATCCATTCAATCATGTCCAATTCCCAGAGACTGCCTGGACAAGTCCCTGCAAAGGTTTGCCATTGCCTCCTTCCTAGGGATGAGAGAAAGTGACTGGCCCAAGGTCACCCAGCTGGCTTTGCACCTAAGGCAGGACCAGAACTCATGGTCTCCCGGTTTCTAGCCTGATGCCTTAACCACAACACCAAACTGTCTCTCTTGGTTAATTAGTTTAGCACAAATTAAATTTAGCACAATTAAAATTGCAACACCACCAAGAACTAGCCAGCCCTGACCCAGTGAGATTCTGGGCATTTCCAGCTGTATGACTTGAAAGCTCAGTTTTCTACTTGCCAGTGCTGAAACATTGCTCTTGACTATCAAGATCACAGACTGTGTCCCTGGTTTCTGAGCCTCTGCTTGTAACCTGGCCAGCTGTCACCTTGTATAATAGACAGCGTACTTGACTTTTGCCACCTGGTTTGTAACCTTGACTTTGCCTTTTGCAACAGATGGAGTGTTTGATGTCTGACCTTTAACTTCATTACTCCTAGAAACCACTGGTATTAGGTGGTTATTTGCACTCAGCTTTGGAGATTCTGTGATCTATCCACAATAAGCCTCTGACTTATTTTCCCCAACAATGCCAATTTGGCTGAATATAATGCATTTTGTACATGCGTTGGGAGACAGAAACCCTTGCAATCTATTAGAACAGGGCTTTCCAAAGTTTTCCCGCAGCGACACACCAACCGCCGTTGGTGTGTCGCCGCGGGAAAACCCGGAAGTACCGCCATTGCGGCAGCGCACAAAAACCCGGAAGCGCTGCTGCTGCTTTCAGGTTTTTGCATGCCACCGTTGGTGTGTCGCCGCAGGAAAACCCGGAAGCGCTGATGATGATCAGCGCTTCCGGGTTGTGTGGCGACACACCAGACTGTGTGTGGCGACACACTTTTGTGTCGCGACACAGTTTGGAAAGCTCTGTATTAGAACATCCCGAACTACTATCTATTCATTTCAACACTTACTGGCATGGTTTAGGATGGACTTTTTCCAGCCCTACCTGGAGATGCTGGTGGTTAAACAAGGGATCTTCTACATGCACAACATGCACTCCACCACTGAGCTACAAGCCTTCCAAATTCAACATTGTTAGGTTGGCAGATTGTACATAATACAAAAGAAGATACTGTGTTTATAGAGGGAAGTATCACTTTTATGAAGTTGGCAGCCCAAGTGCTCAGCAGAGAGAAATGATAAATTTACCATGATTTTTTTAAAAATAGAAGTTGATATTCCAGGAAACAAATATAATTTCTCAGACAGCACAAACCTGCCTTGAGGCCATTTTTAGCTCTCAAGCCATATGTACTTTAATCCAGAGTATATTGGAAGCAAGAAGCAAAGAGCTGAAGAACCAACAGGGATGTAATATAGGTTTCTGTAGAAATGTTCCACTTTCAGACAAGACAAGAAACACATTTAATGCAGTGAGCAGAATAATCTTAGGCTTCCACCAAGTACAGAAATGGCTTTGCCTGAATTCATTTTGAATTCTGAATTAAATCAGGGTAATTGAACAATATAATTGGTACATTTGAATCAAACTGAATCAATTTTAAAATAAATCAGATCAATCTTTCGAATCATACTGGTGATTTAAATGGAAATGTGTGTAATTTTCACAACGAATAGAAATTGCAGCTCATTTTCATTTGCTAGACCAGCGCTTTTCATCTCTTCTGAATAGTCAGCTTCAAAGGTCAACAATGTAACTCCCTCCCCCAAATTATTATTCTGTGGGTAGTCGCACAGCATGACAACTTACTTCACATGAGAAGCTTTTTATGGGATCTCATGACCTGGGTCACTCCTGGTTTCAGTATGGAGATTATTCACTACCCTCCCTACAGAATGTTCAGCAGACAGTGAGAATTTAACAAAAAAAGATAAAAAAATGTTCCAAAGAAGTATAATATTGAGATAACACAAAGACTTTCATACAAGTTTTAAGTCTCACCCCACACACCAAAAGTTTTACCCAGATGAGTACAGTCTTGGAGTTTTAGCAGAAAAAACTGTTATGTTTTGGGTATGCTCCTCTCTCCTTCTATGTCTCTCTGTGTGGGTGTGCCTGGACAGGCATTCTTTTTGTCTTTTTCTGGGTTTGATTGACATGTGTCATTAGCTAGATCTGCATGCAGAAATAGTGACAGTAGGATGCTTTCTGGCAGGGTGTTTACCTGTAACAGCTTCAGAGGTGTGTTTTCCTTCTAAAGACCTTTTGTTTGTCTTAGAAGGTGTGTAGGAGCAATTGGTTGTTAGCAGTCATGCTCAGAGACATTGCTTCATCCAATAAATGGTACACCATAGCTCATACAAGTTATGAGATATGATTTTAGTGACCCTTGTGTTTGGCCCAACTAAGAAGGTGTAATAATTTTTATTTTATTTTTTTCTAATATGTATCCTGACAAAATATCTGTTCTATTTTGAGGTTAGAAACATACGATTTTTTGACACCCAATTCTTTGTCTAGACTGCTTAGACTGCTTGGTCACCCATCTCACTATTTTTTTATATCTTTTGTGAGACCACTTTGCTAGAAGAATTTGGCTTGTGTTTTTCTCTGTTGACTTCTTTGACCTCTGGTCTCTTCCCAACTTGCAATTATCTATAATTAAGTATTTTATTGTTATAGTCTTAGGTCATAAAACAGGATTGACAGGAAGAACTTCTGTAAGCCTGGCTTTGGTTAAAGAATTAAGACTAGTTGATGCTGGATATGCGCTATTTGCTATACAAACTAATAAGTGTTTTATTGTTAATTTGTATTTGGCAGGTTTTAACTAAAGACACAAAGTAATTAAGGAGATCATGTTAACTAGGATGAGATTTATAACATTTTGCAGTCCAAAATTCTGCTGGAGCTTAAGATCGGTCTAAAATCAAAGAGGTTATGATTTTGAATTATTAACATTATCAGCTTGAGGCAAGCTAAGATGTACTGATGAAGTACAATCTAGTCTATCATGCTGCAATAAAGTTGATTGCTTAGATGCCCCAAGATTCACCTGAGTACTTCACTATTCATTAAAACCTTAAGTTCAGAAAATACACAGCATTTTTATATTCCTATTTCTAAATTTTTTGGTGCAGAATATCATAATAATACCACAAACTCTGTTATTTTTGCTGCAGTGCAGAAATGATGCACATATTATCTTTGATTACCTGCACTACTGAAAGTTTACAGTACAACTTATGAAAGAACTAATGTAGTGGTACATTTCCTCAGAAACACAGACACAGCATCTAATGTAGCTTATAAATTGGTAGCTGTGTAACTCCATTACTCCATGCAACCTACAAGTAACGTACAGTCTCTGTCAACTCAGACTCAATTGTTGGTGATTACATGGAGGTTTGTTGGTTTGGTTGGGGTATTTTTCTGGGGGGGGGGAAACATATGGTTTGACATTGCCTTCTTCCAGGATGTTCCTTGACTTCCCAGTCTAACCAGAGCCCTGAAATTTGCCATATCCCATCCAAGTACTAACTAGGACCAAACTACTTAGCTTCCAAGTTCAGACAAACTATACCAGGTATTGCCACTTGCTAAGATTGTTGTTGTTTATTCATTCAGTCGCTTCCGACTCTTCGTGACTTCATGGACCAGCCCACGCCAGAGCTTCCTGTCGGCCATCACCATCCCTAGCTCCCCCATGGTTGAGTCTGTCACCTCCAGAATATCATCCATCCACCTTGCCCTTGGTCGGCCCCTCTTCCTTTTGCCTTCCACTTTCCCTAGCATCAGCTTCTTCTCCAGGGTATCCTGTCTTCTCATTATGTGGCCAAAGTACTTCAGTTTTGCCTTTAATATCATTCCCTCAACTGAGCAGTCTGGCTTTATTTCCTGGAGTATGGACTGGTTTGATCTTCTTGCAGTCCAAGGCACTCTCAGAATTTTCCTCCAGCACCACAGTTCAAAAGCATCTATCTTCCTTCGCTCAGCCTTCCTTATGGTCCAGCTCTCACAGCCATAGGTTATTACAGGGAATACCATTGCTTTAACTATGCGGACCTTTGTTGTCAGTGTGATGTCTCTGCTCTTAACTATTTTATCAAGATTTGCCATTGCTCTCCTCCCAAGAAGTAGACGTCTTCTGATTTCCTGGCTGCAGTCAGCATCTGCAGTAATCTTTGCGCCTAGAAATACAAACTCTGTCACTGCCTCCACTTTTTCTCCCTCTATTTGCCAGTGATCAATCAAGCTGGTTGCCATAATCTTGGTTTTTTTGAGGTTTAACTGCAACCCAGCTTTTGCACTTTCTTCTTTCACCTTCGTCATAAGGTTCCTCAACTCCTCCTCGCTTTCAGCCATCAAAGTGGTATCATCTGCATATCTAAGATTGTTAATGTTTCTTCCAGCGATTTAAACTCCAGCCTTGGATTCCTCAACCCCAGCACGTCGCATGATGTGTTCTGCGTACAGGTTGAATAGGTAGGGTGAGAGTATACAGCCCTGCCGTACTCCTTTCCCAATCTTAAACCAGTTCGTTGTTCCGTGCTCTGTTCTTACCGTTGCTACTTGGTCATTATACAGATTCCTCAGGAGGCAGACAAGATGACTTGGTATCCCCATACCACCAAGAACTTGCCACAATTTGTTATGATCCACACAGTCAAAGGCTTTAGAATAGTCAATAAAACAAAAATAGATGTTTTTCTGAAACTCCCTGGCTTTCTCCATTATCCAGCGGATATTGGCAATTTGGTCTCTAGTTCCTCTGCCTTTTCTAAACCCAGCTTGTACATCTGGCAATTCTCACTCCATGAATTGCTGGAGTCTACCTTGCAAGATCTTGAGCATTACCTTACTGGCATGTGAAATAAGTGCCACTGTTCGATAGTTTGAACATTCTTTAGTGCTTCCCTTTTTTGGTATGGGAATATAAGTTGATCTTTTCCAATCTGATGGCCATTCTTGTGTTTTCCAAATTTGCTGGCATATGGCATGCATCACCTTGACAGCATCATCTTGCAAGATTTTAAACAGTTCAGATGGGATACCGTCGTCTCCTGCTGCCTTGTTATTAGCAATGCTGCTTAAGGCCCATTCAACCTCACTCTTCAGGATGTCTGGCTCTAACTCACTGACCACACCGTCAAAGCTATCTCCAATATTATTATCCTTCCTATACAGATCTTCCATATATTCTTGCCACCTTTTCTTGATCTCTTCTGCTTCTGTTAGGTCCTTACCATCTTTGTTTTTGATCATACCCATTTTTGCCTGGAATTTACCTCCAATGTTTTTAATTTTCTGGAAGAGGTCTCTTGTCCTTCCTATTCTATTGTCTTCTTCCACTTCCGCACATTGCTTGTTTAAAAGTAATTCCTTATCTCTTCTGGCTAACCTCTGGAATTTTGCATTTAATTGGGCATATCTCCCCCTATCACTGTTGCCTTTTGCTTTCCTTCTTTCTTGGGCTACTTCCAGTGTCTCAGCAGACAGCCATCTTGCCTTCTTGGTTTTCTTTTTCTTTGGGACGTTTTTTGTTGCTGCCTCCTGAACAATGTTGCGAACTTCTGTCCATAGTTCTTCCGGGACCCTATCTACTAAATCTAGTCCCTTAAATCTATTCTTCACCTCCACTGCATATTCCTTAGGAATATTAGTGAGCTCATATCTAACTGATCTGTGGGTCTTCCCTATTCTCTTTAGTCTGATTCTAAATTTTGCAATAAGAAGTTCGTGATCTGAACTACAGTCAGCTCCAGGTCTTGTTTTTACCGACTGTATAGATGTCCGCCACCTTTGGCTGCAAAGGATGTAGTCAATCTGATTTCGGTGTCGACCATCTGGTGAAGTCCATGTATAAAGTCGTCTTTTAGGTTGTTGGAAGAGAGTGTTTGTTATGCACAGTGAGTTGTCTTGGCAAAATTCTATCAGCCTATGTCCTGCTTCATTTTGTTCTCCCAGACCATGCTTGCCTGTAATTCCAGGTGTCGTCTGACTACCAACTCAGACTGCATGACTACACAGCATTTAATGTAGCTTATAAATTGGTAGCTGTGTAACTCCATTACTCCATGCAACCTACAAGTAAAGTACAGTCTCTGTCAACTCAGACTCAATTGTTGGTGATTACATGGAGGTTTGTTGGTTTGGTTGGGGTTTTTTTCTGGGGGGGGGAAACATATGGTTTAACATTGCCTTCTTCCAGGATGTTCCTTGACTTCCCAGTCTAACCAGAGCCCTGAAATTTGCCATCTCCCATCCAAGTACTAACTAGGACCAAACTACTTAGCTTCCAAGTTCAGACAAACTATAACAGGTATCGCCACTTGCTAAGACTACACAGGAGTAATTACATTTTCTTACAAGAATCTTCCTCACCTCATCATTCTTTCAAAGGCCACTTCAGGGGGAAAATATCTTCTTATCATGATACATATAAACAATTATTTCTAAAGTGGTGCAGACCATTTTCAGCCAGCATTAAAACCTCAGGAAGAAAGAATTCACAAGGCAGTTCTTTAGATGACCATCATCTTCATATAGTTGAAAGAGTTTCATGCAAACTAATGTTCTTCTTCATTCTTGGCAATCACTCGTAGCCGAGTACGATTGTCTTCCAAGGGTAAAATCTTAACAGTGGATCCGTAAGTGGCTGTAAAGGCCAATTCTGGATCCACACAACCTCCCACAATGAGGGCATAGGTTTCCGGGTGGAAGAAGGTCATGATGAGGGTTTGCTTGACGTGCCTTCCTCTTTGCTCGTTTCTCCCTTTTGCCCTGTACTCGTGCTTCTTCAAAGTCCATAGCGCCTTTAATAAAGGCTGACCTCCAATTGAAACACTCATGTGTTAGGACTTCCCAGTTCTCAATGCTGATATTAATTTTTTTTAAATTAGCTTTGAGAGTATCTTTAAATCTCTTTTGCTGTCCACCAATATTCCGTTTTCCATTCTTAAGTTGGGAGTAAAGTAGCCGCTTTGGAAGACGATGGTCAGGCATTCGAAAAACATGGCCGGTCCAGCGAAGTTGATGTTGGATGATCATTGTTTCAATGCTGGTGGTTCACTAATACTCAGTGAATGGTTAGCCACCCATATATGAAATTTCTTGGTTAGCACAAATATATGCTATTTCTTCCTCTCTTGCAAAGTTCTTGATTTGATCAGCTCAATTTAATTGTGAAAACAGTGCTGTGAAAACTATTTATTGACCTTTTGGAAGATCAGCAAAAACTTTTTGACTCTTACACTGTTAACATATTGAAAACACCAGCTTTCATTATTGTTCAAATTTGAGGTGTCAAAGGTTATGCTGAAGAACCAGTAGTTCCAAATTATCTTTCGGGCTACTGTTCTGATATTTTATATAAAATAAAATTCCCTTCTCACCCTTATGGGTGGTTTGTGTCTTCCTCAACCTCAGGTCCTCTACCAGAGGCCTGGGAGTTTGAGGGTTCTGCGCAGTATCTTAGCTGTTCCTAGCACTGCACTCTTCTGGACAGAGAGCTCTGATGTTGCTCCTGGGATCTGTTGGAGCCACTCTCCCAGCTTAGGAGTCACAGCCCTGAGTGCTCCTACCATCACTGGGACCACTTTGGCCTTCACTTTCCACATCCTCTCCAGTTCCTCCTTCAGGCCCTGGTACTTCTCCAGCTTCTCATACGCCTTCTTCCTGATGTTGCTGTCACTTGGCACCAAGATATGACTTCACCTTCAAGTCAGTGTTGACTCCTGGTGGCTTCCTGGACTAGTCCCTGCCTGAATGTGCCACAAAACTCAAACGATCTTTCATATGCTTTTTGTGGTTGCCTTATATGTTATTCTGGGCTTTAGGAAGTAACAAGTATGACCTTCATTCCATATGTGATTAATGACACCAAACAATTTTATTTTTAAAGACCAATAAGGTAGACTACCCAGAGATGAGAAAAGTAATTACTGAAGAAATTTTGTATTAGTTATTGAGACTGTGGGCCAAACTTAATTGATTGCTTTAATTTCACACACTATCCCATCTCATTTATTTAAATGGTTCAAAACACATACAAATTGAGTCAATAAACATGGGCGTAAGACAAATGATTTATGAAGATATATGATTCATATGATTTATGAAGTTGCATTGAAATTGGAATAGATAGAAAGGTTAGCATGACTCTGGCTGTGTAGGAGACATTTGCAAGGAATTGTATATGTTGTGATGAGGAAACACAGATGTCCATTGGTCCAATATAGTTGGACAGCCTGGATTACAGGAGCACAACTTTGAGTAGCATGGTGAGATATAGTGAAAGATTTTTAAAAAGGAAAGGAAAAATCAAATTAATTAAATCTTAATATTATTTGCAATTAACTTAATAAAACTCTGCCTGAATTTAAGTAGAATACGTAGATGTGTTTCACATTTTTTCTACAGCATAATTGCCTCCCTTTCCCATATTAATATTATTAGTTAATATCCCATATTCTTGTCACACGAGACTCTTTAACCTGGCATGAATAGGGGGCTACACATTAGGATGACAATGATTGGATAAATTAACTTTCTGTATGAAAGCCACACTTGCATGTACACCATTATGGAGGCTGAATCTGCATCACATGTGCTTTTCAAATGCCTGTATGTACCAATGGTGGTAGAAGTTCATAGCTCCAATTCTCTTTAACTTTACTTGCTCCTGTGTTTATGAAATTACTGCTCTTCTTTTATGGGAATGTGTTTGTGTGTGTGTGTGTCTATATATATATATATATATATATATATATATATATATATATATATATATATGATTTTTAAAAACAATAAAAATATACATTTTGAAAGAGAAAAGTAAGGAAAGGAAAGTAATAAGTAAGTGAAAAAAGGGCAAAGAAAGAAATGGAAAAGAGAAAGAAAAGAATAGAAAAGAGGGGGAAAAAAAGAAAAGAAAAGAAAAGAAAAGAAAAGAAAAGAAAAGAAAAGAAAAGAAAAGAAAAGAAAAGAAAAGTTTATAAAGAAGCAGCTTCCGGTCTTCTTAACAGCAGTTACAAGTACATTTATATTTTACCCTCTTTCTCTAAGGTTACAACATAATTTCCTTCTTTCCATAGTCTACCTTTCCTACAAACCCATAAATCACAAGTTCGCTTTTTTCTTTTTTTCAGCAAAAAGTCCATAAGGGGTTTCCAGTCACTAATATTTATGGGATCCATTCTCAGAAATATATAAGAAGGTTGCAAAATTCCCATTGATAGTGACATTTATTAGAAACTGCCTAGTGTCTTCTTTACATTATTAACTGTTTCAGGATTTTATGTAAATTTATTTATTTATATTTTATGCACTGCATTTTCTGGACTTCATTTTTATAATTGGTCTTGGACTGTAATTAAACAAAGATATACATATACTCACTTAGCGTGATCCCTCTCTACCTGCATCTGAACTGAAATCCTGGAAGTAAAATAGTGCCTGGGTTGAAAGCTTAGTTCCTGCTAAATAAACAAATAAAACACCCTTAGGAAAAATCAAAGAAGCTATGCTAGGGATACACTGAATGCAGACTTGGGTCCCAAAGAAAAGGTTGAAGAATTTCTGGAGTTCTTGGAGAAATTGGTTGAAAACTTTCCTTCCGTTTCATTGCCCAGAAGTAAGGTGGACAAAAAGGCATATTCATATGGTTCTTTATACAGGTAACAGTTTGGATATCCTTTTTATTAGACCCCAGTTGATCATGAAGACAGAGAAAGAGTATCTAGTTCCAAAGGGGAAGCACAGCAGGACAGAAATAAGCAATAGCCGGTTAATAGCTCAAAACTGTTTTACAACATGGTGCCTTCTGAATAATGGCTGTGGTTGTTTTCGATATTTGTTTTCGACAAGACGGTCTATAAGGAAGCCCTAGATAGAATATCATTGCTCATAATTGAAAGCACAGATATATTTTTTAGGTGTCTCAAAGCACTAATGCAAATGATACTTAGCTGTTGAAGAATGTGATTTGAAAATAATGATTCCTTGCACTGCACTGCCAGAGAAACAAATGCTAACAATAAGTGCAAATATACTATGCCAAAGAACTTGGATGTTGATGTCCTGGTTTACATCAGGGGCAGAGTTCCCTCTACCAAAAGGAAGATTCAGGTATGTAAATCTCTAATAATTCTGATGTCTCCTTTCTTGAGTAATAAACAGAAAATTCAGAAGAAAACTAGTCTATATCATTAGACATTGTCAAAATCATCTGAAAAATGAAAATACTTCTACCCTCACTATTGTATATTTTTCCTCTTTGCCTCAATTCAGGGATGCCAAAAAAATATTTCTGGAGGAGGAACTATTTCATGCAGAACAAAAAAAAAGTATAACATTGAATAAGAAAATTGCTACAGCATAAACATTTAGGTCAAAAATTTGTGGTCTCTGGTGGACAAAAAGAAAAGAGTATTATATGGATCAGAAACTCATGGAATTTGGAAAAACAAATTCAGGAGTGGGAGATTTATGTTATGATGATTTCAAAGGAAGATTTCAGTTGCTTCAAATTATGTTCCAAATGATAGCAAAAGAAATCTTTATGACAAAAATATTTATTGATTTATTATTTAAATTTGTATTACTGCCCCTCTCCCCCAAACAAGAGGACTCTGGGCAGTTCACAATAAAACAAATTAAAAACGTAAATATAAAATTAGAACATCCATAAAAATAAATATAAAATCCAAGTGGACTAGATGTTAATAATAGGGTGGGCTTCATGGCACCAGCCACCCCCAGGAGGAGCTAGTAGAATTCCCATCCCACGCAAGGCGGCAGAACCAGGTCTTCAAGTCTTTCCGGAAGGTCGGGAGCAAGGAAACCCGCCTCAGCTCCGGGGCAAGATATTCCAACGGGTGGGTGCTACTGCAGAGAAGGCCCGCCTCCTGGACCCCGCTAGATGGAATTCTTTTGTCAATGGGGTCCATAGCATGTCCTCTCTGCATGATCGTGTGGGGCGGGTCGATGTACTGGGGGTGAGACGGTCCCTCAGGTAACCTGGTCCCATGCCATATAGTTCTTCTTTAATTACTTCTTGAAATCACAGAGGGAGCCTTTCTGAATGTGTTTTTCCCCCAAATCTTGGTGAATCTGGTTTAGCAAAAGAAATTCTGGTAAAGTCCCCCCAAATGTTCTAGACTCTCTGCCATTATTTCTCTCTTAGACTCACAGAGACATAAATATCCTTTAGAGAAAGAATATATCTATTATTCTTCTGTTCATAAAACTTGCTCAAGAGTAGACATGTTTTGGATGTCTAGCTCATTGGTCAATGACCAAAATAAAGTGTCTGTCTGTCTGTCTGTCTAGCTCTTTATTAAGTAAACTATAGATGTAGAATTTGCATCCCTTATGCAGATCATTATTTATTTATTCAATTTATATATAATCCAATAATTATAAGATATTATAGCAGAACGCCTGGCTCAGAAAGGTGGAGACTGAATCATCTATTATTAATTGAAGAAGATATTACATTTAAATGCCAATCTGAGTTAAAAAGCTTCTTCCAAATTAATTTAAGTCACAGTATCTGATTCCAGTAAAGTGTTTATGATAGGATTATTTATTTATTTGGTATCAAATAGAAAGAAATCCATAGGTGAAAAAATGATATATTGTGAAATAAAACAAAGACATTGGAACGAAGACATTAGCAGAAACCAAAGTTGGATCTAGAACAGAAGATTAAAGTGATTCATAATCAACTAGATTTCATGGAAGTAAATAAGATTTATAAGAATATAAATTTCTCAAACAGAAATATTTTTAGAAAAGTAATAAAACAGACAAATTTCTGGCCTATCTACTGAGAAAAGAAGAGCAAAACATTATTATTACAATTTGGGTTGGAAAGAGTTATGTTTCAACTCCAGAGGAAGTTATGCATCAATTTTTTAAATAATATTCTTGATTATATGGAAAACAATAATCAAGTCTGGAGAACATTAAAAAGTATTTAAATACAATACAGATTATGAAATTTATATATCTGCAAAAGTAATCTTCAGGTACCTAAATCACTAATAATTCTGCTCTCTCCTCTCTTGAAAATTCAAAGGAAAACTGATCTATATATCAATAGTCATTGTCAAAAGCACCTGAAAAATGAAAATATTTTTACCCTTATTATATTTTTCATTTAGCCTGAATTGTGTGATTGTATTTATTTTTCTTTCTTTCTTTCTTTCTTCCTTCCTTCCTTTCTTTCTTTCTTTCTTTCTTTCTTTCTTTCTTTCTTTCTTTCTTTCTTTCTTTCTTTCTTTCTTTCTTTCTCTTTCTGTCCGTCCTTCCTTCCTTCCTTCCTTCCTTCCTTCCTTCCTTATCTATCTATCTATCTATCTATCTATCTATCTATCTATCTATCTATCTACTGTATCTATCTATCTATCTATCTATCTATCTATCTATCTATCTATCTATCTAAACTTTGATTAGGATTTATTTATTTATCTTTTAAATTTAACCACCGCCCATCTAGCCCAGAAAAGGGGGACCCTGGGCGGTTTACAACGGTTTACCAATGTTGATATCAACTATAATAAAAGATTGCATTCAAACCAATCCTTTTCTGACAAGTAAACAATGTCTAGCCTGTAGTGTCACATATCAAGGACTCATCCTGGCAAAAGCCTAAAATTTTGTTGACAGGGCCTGTGCTCTTTCCTCAGATGTGTGAAGTAAGAAAATATGTCTTGGACTTGGTAAAGTGTCTTATTCATCATTTCCTTCAACTATCCTATTAGACACATATAAAGATAACTTGACAGGTAATTTTTCCACTTGAAAAGAGCATCTAGATTCCCAAAGGCATGGGGAGGAGAAGGGGAAGAGCCTCTTGCTTGTTCTACTTGAACATGAATAGCTCACATATAATTGTGATACTACTATGATGATCCAGTCAGAGCAAGTTCTAATTTGAGGGGCCAAGTGTTTTCTGGGGAAATTCTCCTCTATCTGTGAGCCTGGTACTTTTAATTGGCTCCACTGAAAGTAAGAAGAAGTTGCAGACAATGGGTCAAATGGCCCTCTTAATTTCACAATGCTCTTGAGATAACATCATCTGGGGAAATTTTATGGAAGCCTGATGCCCAATGATACTCAAAGTGGCAAATTTATCTTTTCCTAAAGGATCATCCAGGGCAAAAGTCAACAATGGAATCTACTCAATTGTTCAAGAATGCTACACTGGTCCCAGATAAAGTCATGTGGACAGTGGTCCTAATCTTACAGTCAGCAGCCTGGTAGAAAAGAATGCATGATCCATGTTTGGGATTATCATAACAAAACTTTGTTCACATTTTTGGGTAATTCTTTAAACATTATCTCAGGTTCAAATAGAATAACATTTAACATTTAATCTTTTAGAAGCTAGCAGATGAAGAGAAGACGAAAACTAACTCTTCAACTCTCTGGTATTTTGCTTAAATAATCCTACTTTGCTCTACACTTTTAAATCTGATGCACTGTATCTTCTAACTTTATATAGAAGGTCCTACTCTGATGTATAATGGTTATATTATTCACATACTGCCCCAAATAAGACATGTTTAATTGTGGATGAGACTTAATTTTTATTTTTTAATAATTCTTTGAAGGCCTTGGGCAACCACAGTCAATCCATTATATATTTAGGTTATGGAGAAGGGCTAACAAGGTAGAAGATAACAGAAGGAGGGCTGTTTTAGAATGGGGTTCAAGCCTCCTTCAGTTCTCTAAATTATGCTATAAAGCTGGGTTAAGGTCCATCTTTCATTCTGGGCAATAATTTCTATCTAACTTTACAACTCCACAAATTCTGGCAATGTATTTGAATATTGGTTTCTGCTGTCTGACTCATAATGAGAAACAATGCTGACAGTTTTATGTGCTCCGCTGACTAGCTGAGAAAAAAGACATGACAATCCAGTGAAGTGCATTTTAAAAAAATCTTTAGTATGGATTAATTATTGGAAAAAATCCATATGCAAACAGTGAGATCCAGAATGCGCTTAGAGAGGATAAAGTCCCCTGGACTATGTCAATAAGCCTATGCTTGCCTAATCACATTTTGGATGGTAACCAAAGAAAACAGCTGGATACAAAATGACAAACACTTCAGAGAACATTAAGGCAAATATTGTAACAACTGACTCTTGCTCCTATGAATTTATCATCTCATTTGAAGAAGCGGGCTTTGAATTTTTTTCAGCCTGTCACGCAGGTTATGAAATTTATTTGATGAAGAAGCACACAACAAAAATGTACACAAGGACAGACATTCCTTCTGCTAAAATTGTAGTAAGTCAGCATTCTGATCTGCAAAAGGGATGCCATTTATTAAAGAGAGATTCACATTTGCATTAAAAAGACCCATGTCCCATATCACTAATATTGGAGCCCGGAGATTATCCAATATATTAAATGGACCTCAAAATGATGGACAAATGATACACACGAGGGCTGAGTAAAGAAAAGTTAGTTGGTTCAAGTGAAACACCTCTTATTGAAGGGTGTTCTTTAGAAAAGAATTCCTGAAAAGGTGCCAGTGTCATATCAAGAATGGGATATTAGTCCCGCTCACCACCCTAAGCAATGTTCCAATGCTACTGTGAAGGAACTTGAAACTAACCAACTAGTGGTGACTAGTATTTATAATAAATCTCATTTTATTTACTTTGCTACACTACATGTGTTAAAAAGCATGATGATAAGAATGTGTAATATTTTTATTTTTATTTTTTGCCATTCAATCGTGTCCGATCCTTGGCGACTGCCTAGACTAGTCCCTGCAGTTTTCTTGGCAAGATTTCAGAAGTGGTTTGCCATTACTTTCTTCCTAGGGCTGAGAGAGAGTGACTGGCCCAAGGTCACCCAGCTGGCTACATGCCTAAAGCAGGACTAGAACTCTCAGTCTCCTGGTTTCTAGCCCATTGCCTTAACCACTAGACCAAACTGGCTCTAATGTGTAATCTAAGTGCAATAAAAAAGGCATGCTAAAAATAATCAATAATGATAATTGAAAATTCATTTTATGTTAAGTATTACTCAGTTTGGTCTAGTGGTTAAGGTGCTAGGCATGGAAGCCGGCTGGGTGACCTTGAGCCAGTCACTCTCTCTCAGCCCAACTCACCTCACAGGGTTGTTGTTGTGGGGAAAATAGGAGGAGGAAGGAGTATTAGGTATGTTCGCAGCCTTGAGTTATTTATAAAAATAATAAAGGTGGGATAATAAATGAATGAATGAATGAATGAATGAATGAATGAATGAATGAATGAATGAATGGAAACATTGGCATATGCATTCCCTGAGGGGGTGTTGGGCTGAAAAAGACTTTGTAAAGGGATGTTGAATTGAAAAAAGTTGGGTATCCCTGCTGTATAGTATGACTATATTTCTGTACACTGATATTGCACTACACCAAAGCATTCCCATGAATAATTTCTTCAAGATTCTTCTTTATTTGTGCCCTCTTATCAATTCACATAAGCACTCATGCTGCTTGGTAAAAATTGCACCAAAAGGAAATACGTTGATGCATTCATATATACGTAATCACAGCTACATTTGCACAGTTGAAGCGGAATGCAGGAGTAGGAAAGAGGCTGCCATGCACAGAAAAAAATGATTCTGTGACAAGCTATATATGGGTTGTGGCATGAAGAAAGTTTGGAAAGGAAAAAAGGTGAATTAGTGGCATTTGGAATTCTAAAATTTAGTGAGAAATTTGGGTGAGGAGGATTTTGGTAATAATAATACTAATAACATAAGAATAAAAGAATAAATGTGTTAAGGCTCAGTCCTGTTTCTTCTGGAGATAATAATTCCCCAGGCCTGGGGTTCCCAGGGGACAGGTGAACTAGTGAGGTGGCTCCCTTATTTTTAATATCCCTTCATCTTTTATTCTTTGTTTTAGTTGGGTTTTAATATTTTTAATGTATTTATTTGATTTTTTTTAGCTCTTTGTACATCACTCAGAGTCACTTGTTTGTGATATGGGCAGCTATATTTATTTATTGGATTTATATTACCGCCCATCACAATGAGAACTCTGGGCGGTTCACAACCAAACCATCATTAAAATACAAAGTGGTCCTAAAACAAATATACAAAAAATATAAAATATCATTAAAATTCTTAAACAATTTGTTGTTTATTCGTTCAGTCGCTTCCGACTCTTCGTGACTTCATGGACCAGCCCAGGCCAGAGCTTCCTGTCAGCCGTCACCATCCCCAGCTCCCCCATGGTTGAGTCTGTCACCTCCAGAATATCATCCATCCATCTTGCCCTTGGTCGGCCCCTCTTCCTTTTGCCTTCCACTTTCCCTAGCATCAGCTTCTTCTCCAGGGTATCCTGTCTTCTCATTATGTGGCCAAAGTACTTCAGTTTTGCCTTTAATATCATTCCCTCAAGTGAGCAGTCTGGCTTTATTTCCTGGAGGATGGACTGGTTTGATCTTCTTGCAGTCCAAGGCACTCTCAGAATTTTCCTCCAACACCACAGTTCAAAAGCATCTATCTTCCTTCGCTCAGCCTTCCTTATGGTCCAGCTCTCACAGCCATAGGTTACTACAGGGAATACCATTGCTTTAACTATGCGGACCTTTGTTGTCAGTGTGATGTCTCTGCTCTTAACTATTTTATCAAGATTTGCCATTGCTCTCCTCCCAAGAAGTAGACGTCTTCCCTTCTCCTGGGATTTTTGTTGTTTATTCGTTCAGTTGCTTCCGATTCTTCGTGACTTCATGGACCAGCCCACGCCAGAGCTTCCTGTCGGCCGTCACCATCCCCAGCTCCCCCATGGTTGGGTCTGTCACCTCCAGAATATCATCCATTCTTAAACAATATAAATAGAATAATATGAAATAAAATCAAGATGGCTACAGTTCTCAAATTCTAAGCATAAGGGCCGCTCTCCGTCCATGCTAGGGTGCTAGCCAACTCCAAGAATGACTATTTCCCCTCCCATTCCAGGCTTGGTGGCAAAACCAGGTTTTCAGTCCAGGAGTGTGGGGGCCTGTCTCACCTCTGGGGGAAGGATGTTCCAGAGGGTGGGAGCAACTGCAGAGATGCTATATACATTTGAAAAATAAATAAAATATGCCCATTCAACCCAAGTGTTATGATGTATTTCCAGTATATATTTTTACAAGTTTTCTTTTTCAAGAATCCATTTAGCAGCTGCAGTTTTTGGTTGTCTATTGCTGTATTTAATGAGACAACTTAGGGCTGACATTACTTTACAGTTCACTCAGTCTCAATATATCCATCATTTATACTATACAAAACAGTATACAATTATTTTATAATGTGGTATTGCATAATAAAATGAAAGAGAAATAATTCATTTGAATCCTGTTATTTATTTTAATCTGGGTATAAATTATGAGCTAGTGCTGGCTCTTGAACTCAAAAGGTAGGGTAGGCCTTCTTTTGATTTATACATTAATTAGCATAAATCCACTATTCTTTTCATATTTAATGTGTAATTATTCTCCCTAAGTGCAGCAGTTTTAGGCTTTAGCTTAGTCTCTTACGATTTCAACATGAAATCAGAAATTGCAGATTCCAAAACACACTCAACTGCCAGTCTTGTAAATCGTTGGGACTATGCCAAATATTCTTTTGTTTCAACTTTCAGGGCTGGGGAAGAATTATTTCCTCAAATCTCCATTCAATATAAGAATATTCACTTTATTTTTCATTCCAATTTGCTGCTATAATTTTTCTTCTTGAGAGTTGGGATAGGATCTTCCCTTCCCTTCCCTTCCCTTCCCTTCCCTAAGGATCAGAGCTTAACAGTCCCAAACTCAATTTGAATACTTTGAAAGTCCCAAGTTCATTCCTTGGCATGCCAAGGTTTTTAAAGTAACATAATGGGTAACACAGCAGTCCCTGAAGATCCATAAGCTAGTCCAAGTAGACTATTACAGGCTAGAAAATTGGTCTGAATCAGTCAATGGCAGCTTCTTATGTTCTTTATTTAGTTTCATTGTCCAAGAGGAAAAGTATTATTTAGTTACATGCTCCAAGAGGAAAAACATGAGAAAAGAGAGCAGGTGCTGTGGCACTTTTGAAGTTACCATAACTGTTAATGAAAAAGAGACTCTTTCTCAGCTCAGATTAAGAAATTACAGGTTTGTAGAAATGCAGCCTAATGTATCATTGTCCCATGAAAAAAATTAATAATTTCTACAACTTAGAAATGAACTTCTTTGTAGGTTTACTCAAAAAGAAGTTTGATTCTATCCAACTGGGGGACATTTCTGATTAGTGCCCATACCATTGCCACCTAAAAGGAATGTACACCTCATTTCTACAAAATGACACCATCTCCATTTTCCTATCAATGAGAGTAATTTCCCATGAGCTGTGTTGTACAACAGCTTGATGTGTGAAGAATGGGAAAAAGGAAGGATAGCTACGTACAGGTGGTCCTTGCTTAATGATCACTTGTTCAGCAACCGTTCAAACGTACAACAGCGCTGAATGAGTGGTACTTATGACCAGTCCTTGATATTCTGGCTGTCACAGTGTCTCTGTGGTCATGTGATCGCCATTTGCAACCTTCACTGCTGGTTTCTGACAAGCAAAGTCAATGGGGAAGCCAGCAGGAGGTCACAAATGGCAATCATGTAACATCATGCTTAGTGACAGTGCAGGAAGTGCCAGAACTGTCATCGCTGAGTGTCATGGTCACATGATGTTGCTCCTTATGACCCTGTCACTTAGCAATGAAAATTCCTGTCTCAATTGCCATCATTAACTGAGGATTACTTGTATCAGTAAAGAGGTACAAGGATGAAGAAAACTTGTTAGTTGGGACAACTCTACAGTTAAAAGAAATGGTTTAAAAGTAAACTTAAAGTATTCTGTACCTTTTTCCAAAGGATACACATGTGTGGCACAAGGCAATTATCTTTGCAAATATCTACTTCTTTAAATGTTGTGTGATAAACAATTATTAGCCTAAAAATGCATACAAAACTGCTTCTATTAGGGAAAAATGCACTCTGGAATTTGCATATTAATGAAAAATAATGTATATAACTAAACACATTCTGTTAGGAAGCATTATTTGCAAAAAATGTACATTGGGAAAAATATTGTACAAAATGTGAACATAATAAGAAATGGAGAAAATAGTTTGTCTTTTTTGTTTGTTTGTTTTTAGTGCCACGATTCTTTTTATTAAAAATATCAAAACATTGTAAAAAAAAAACAAACAAAGATGAATCAGGATTTTTTCCTGGCCCTTGAGTCAAGTGAGTGGGCATCCAATTCAGTTTGAGATAAAGAAGGTACAAACTGTAGCTTGCATTTTATATACAGATTAGCTCTATACATATTCATGTGGTGTCATGATTAGAGTGTTAGACTAGGACCAGGAGACTGAAGTTCAAGTCCAGCCTCAGCCATAGAAATTCACTGGATGAGTTTGGTCCAGTCGTTCTCTCTTAGCTCAGCCTACCTCACAAAATACCATAGCTTCAATAAAAATCTTTCCCTACTTCACATTTCCAAACACACAACCAGAAGGTTAGATTAAGTAGAGAGAATAGGGAAGCCCCACATACTGTATAGTATGAAGGAGATCTAGATCTCCATCTAACAGCACCTCAGAATCTTGCTCTCTCTATATCAGTGTTTCTCAACCTTAGCAACTTTAAGAAGTGTGGACTTCAACTCCCAGAATTCCCCAGCCAGTGCTTAAAGTTGCTAAGATTGAGAAACACTGCTCTATGTATTAGCTTCCAGGTTTAAATCCTTGGCTTATCCCTCCCATCTTTTCAAATCAATGTCCAAGTAGCTGCTCATTTCTCAGCCTCAACATTTCTAACATCTGTTCCTGTTCACAAAGCAGGTGACACCCAGAAATTCTTGGCTCACAATGATTCCTGCTTTTTTCTCCTTGCTTTCCGTTCCTTATTTTGATACCTCAGTAATGCATATTCTTTGAAGTCCTCCATCTTTTCTTTCCCACATATTGCTCAAGACCAGGATGTAATAATTATAACAACAAAAACAACTGCATTCCATTATTTAAGATACAACTATAGACAATATTGGTCTGTGACTAGGAAGAGAAAGGTGTATGCTGCATTACTCAGAAGTAGCTGGCTTCAGTTAATAAAGCTTCTCTTCAGTGATTACCTATATAATCCTGAAATTATACTGGGTCCTTCACACAGGATAAACTCAGTGACGTTTGGTATAATAAAGAATAAGCTACTGCTCCGTCTGGCAAGTAAGAATCTGCAGCAAAGCAAAACTTCTATTAAAGGAAGGCACACGCAACTACTGTTGCATGGCACGGTCCTATAGAAGCAGAAATTTGCTTTGTAAACTTTACCATGTCTATTTAACTCACACTGATTTCCAATGTCTTGCAAATGAAACTCCGAATTGGGGGAAAAAAACATTTTATTTCTTGCTGATGCATCATGGGGGGAGGAAGCTGACAATAAGCAGGTATACACATCACATTTCTCCTCACCAAGATTCTCAAGGGAACAATCCCCGCCCGCCTCTCAGTAGGTAGTCTTCACAAATCCAGCTGAGTGGCATTGTAATGTCATCCATTTAAATTGAGTTTTAAATCTAAGGATGCTTTCATCTATGACAGGATAATCATGGCCAATGGAATCATGATGACTGAGAGTGACTCTGAGCTGTCATGGATCAATCATTTGTGCTTGCAGATTCAATGGCTTCTCTATACTGCTCCTGAGGTTGTTACTAACAATTCCGAAATCTTTAACTTTATTTCCATATATAAAGAATGCTAAAGGGGGTTGAGTGGTGTGATGGGCTCTCTGACATTCACATGAGTAGCCAACCAATGTGTTTTATCGCCTCTTTCAGTTCCCTGCCTATCACAGCTGTTTAGCAATTGGAAGACCACCATTGCTTTGGGCTTCCCGCACTTTCTCACTTCCCGGTTTAATTTGGCCATCTACAAGCTTTATCCTTGCAGTCTGTTTTGCTGAATATGGGCTAAAATTTGACTAGTGCAATACACATTCCTGGATCAAACCTTACTTTTACGTTCTGCATGCTCAGGGCAGATTGAAGCTATCCAACGGTGAATAAATGGGTACCAGGCTGACACATACTGGTATTACCCAAAATGTGTGTTATAGGGGAACTAAGGCAAGAAATGTTGTTTTTTCTGTACTACCCACTTTCTCTATGGTTGCCTATCATGGTGGTGCTCTACCTATTCATTAAAAGGTAAAGGTTCCCCCCGCACATTTGTGCAGTCGTGTCCGACTCTACAGGCTGGTGCTCATCTCCGTTTGTTAGCCGAAGAGCCAGCATTGTCCAAAGACTATGAAGGTTCTCAGTCATCCAGGTGGAACAGTCTGTAGCTTGAATCATGTCAACTGGATTTCTATTTTCTCAGTGGAAACGTTTCGCTCCTTATCCAAGGAGCTTCTTCAGTCTGAGCAAAGTTAGTAAGGGAATCCTTACTAATTCCTTAGTTAGTAAGGATTCCCTTACTAACTTTGCTCAGACTGAAGAAGCTCCTTGGATAAGGAGCGAAACGTTTCCACTGAGAAAATAGAAATCCAGTTGACATGATTCAAGCTACAGATTGTCCAAAGACGCTTCCACGGTCATATGGCTGGCATGACACACACAGAACACTGTTACCTACCCACCAAAGTGGTACCTAATAATCTACTTGCATTTGCATGCTTTCGAATTGCTAGGTTGGCAAGAGCTGGGGCTAGTGCGGGAGCTCACTCCGTCACGCGGGGCTAGGGATTCGAACCTCCGAACTTGTGATCTTCCAATTGACAAGCCTGGCGTCTTACCCGCTGAGCCACCATGCCCCTACTATTCATTCTATTCATGCTATCCTGCTTATTTTGACTTTGGTATCTAACCAATTAACCTAGAATATTGCAAGCAAGTTATAAACCCTAATATAACTAAATCCTGGCAATGATAAGGGGGTTATTTCTAGGAAAAACCAAGCTTATCAACCAGTTATATTAATGTTCCTGCGATTCCATAAAATCCAGCAATTGGAAGTTCTACATAAGGGAGCATCAGTCAACATTCTTCAATGTCAAGTCAAACCTGGCATCTCCCCAAAACCAGTCAAAAATAACGGCTTGCTTTTTAAACAGCTATTTAAAGTTTTTATTTTTAAAATTGATAAAGGACACTTGCAGCATTGATTCAGCACAACTTAGCCTCTTAGCTTGACAATTTGACACTGCTGTTGTTTCCTCATCCCTGCTATCTCTGCCTTAAAAGAAGGGCTAATGCTAATACTTCAATAATCAGGTCAAGCACAAATGGTAAGAATGAACATACTTCACAAATCTTCCTTTTGTTTTTGAAAAAAAAACCCTCTTCTTTTTTATCCATTTATGTTAATTGACACATATGCCAGCAAATATAAATTGATTAATATAGAAATATTGACATCATTAGAGAAAGTCGAATCCAGATGCTTGAGAAATGTTTTCTAGGTCCTTCACTGTATCCTAAATAGGGTGTTTGATGAGAAGCAGGAGTCACTCATTTGGCCTTTGGATTGTTATCTTTAACTTTGGTTGAAATTATTACTCTAGTCCATAATTGGACTATGGTCCAATTGATCCCTTTAATTTTAGTAGATAATTTTGACTCCACTTGGAAAAAAGCCATTTTAGAAAACGACACTTCTCTGGCTTTCCTTGTGATGCTGTTTTGTCATTGGAGTTAGTGCAAGCCAACTCCATTCTGAAACAAAGGATTCTAGATGTAGAAGGCCAATCAGATTACACAGTTTGTCTCCATGATATATTGATTCACAACCAATTTTCAAAATACAAATCAGCCAGCTTTCTAGACAAGATCACTGTTTTAAAATTCAGAAGAACTTTATCCTTGGCTCATTGTAATGCTCTCCCAACAACAGAGTTGGAAGAGAAATACTGGAAAATCTCCATTGCTAAATGATGGTGCCCCGTGGTACAGGTGCAATAGAATCTAAGGCCCATGTTTTATTATATGGCCAGTTCTACAGGGACATTTGTTTGCAGTTGATCTCCCTGCTCTTCTCTGAATTCCCAGGAAATTCTCACTTACTTTACTTACATTACCTATTAGACAGCAAAGACAATTCATTGTCCTTAAATGTTGCTAAGTCTTGTTACACTGTGTGTAAACTCTACCCTGCTATGAGCAGTAACTGTTAATGGTTATGCATTATTTATTTATTTATTTATTTATTTATTTATTTATTTATTTATTTATTTATTTCTATCCTGCCTTTATTATTTTTATAAATAACTCAAGGTGGCGAACATACCTAATACTCCTTCCTCCTCCTATTTTCCCCACAACAACCACCCTGTGAGGTGAGTTGGGCTGAGAGAGAGTGACTGGCCCAAAGTCACCCAGCCGGCTTTCATGATAAGGCGGGACGAACTCTCAGTCTCCTGGTTTGCTATTGGCTCCTTCCTAGGGCTGAGAGACAGGGACTGGCCCAACGTCACCCAGCCACCTTTCATGCCTAAGGCGGGACTAGAACTCACAGACTCCTGACAAAACGAAGTGCAGGCTCAGCCATATGGTGTCAAATTGGGCAATTGTCCTATTTTAAAAAAAAAACTTTCCCAGAAAAGACTACACTGTCAGCTTAGCCATAGAACCTCCAGAGGGCTAAAGAATGCTGATAAGCTGGGAAAAGTATTGGGAGGTGAGCCAAGCTCTGGGAAAGCCAAAGAGAAGAACCCCCTAGAAAGAATTTATTTACTTACTTACTTATTTACTTACTTATTTACTTATTTATTTATTTATTTATTTATTTATTTATTTATTATTTGAATTTATCCCCGCCCATCAATATCATGGTAGACTCTGGGCGGTTTACAATCAGAATATATAAAAAGTTAACAAAACTATACATTTAAAAGCTACTATAAAAATAAAAAAATATGTTCATGGAATAACTGCCTCTTTGTTCTTTCAAAACCCCGTTGACTTGATAGTCCTGCCCCATTACCTCCTAGTTCCACCCTAATGCCTCACTGACTTCACTAGGCAGATGATGTGTTGTATCCAATGAGATACCTGGTTGCTCTATCCAATCACATTATATTCTAATTTGCACACATCTCTAAAGGAGGACTGTAACCCTTCCCCTCTTTGGCCATGTCTTTGCCTCTAGTGCTGTCAATAAACCAATTTATGCTTCAGTGTAATATGTACTGGTCTCTGGTTCAAATGTGCCTCTAAAATATTCTACTGCACTGGTCTTGGTCTTTTGTGTGTGTCTATGTCTGTAATAAAGTCTTATCTATAACATAAATTCTACTGTAAAAATTATGGTATTTATATGGAACTGGGGAGAGAGAAATGGGAGCATATAATTTTGTTACTCCATTTAATATTATTAAAATCTTCAATCACAAGATTGAGAGGAGAATGACCAAATTTCTATTAACTCAAAAAGGCAGGAGGAAAGGGCTTGGAATTGAAATGCTGGGGAATATATGTATGCATACACAAACACACATACGAATCCCATGCACAATATATAATTTATACGATGACATCGGCACAGAAATTTGCCCCTCTTGCCCCCACCACAGACAGCCATGGCTTATCTCTTATCTGAAGTGAAGCAACTCATCCAGCTGTGTCACATCTGTGAGATTCTGCTGTTCTTATTGCATGAAATATTCAGATATTCGGCCATTCTTCCAAGGAATCAACTAGAATTTGGATAAATGAAAACATTTGATAGGTTGTAGAAAGCAACAGTTTTTCTGGGTAAAGACATCAGTTGGGACAAGGAGATAACTGTCCCAAAATGCTTTTCTTAAAGCATTTAAAAAGGACTAAATGAGGCACTTCTATTTTGTATTTTTACTTTACTATGAGCCAACCTAAGTAAAGCTCTTTTATAGATTCTGTGGCGGAATAATGATTCTGTGCCCAATTAGTAGGAGAGGTCCAGAGGTAAGGAGAAAAGTTTATCTGGGTGATTAAAGATTTATTCGGTATTGGTTGTTGGATCTATCCCACAGGATTAAATACCAGCACTGAGGTGGTTACGGTTTTACACACATATATAGCACAATGTGTCCTTTTGGTTTAATATGTGCTTTTGCCTTATATGGTTAAACTTTACATTTTTTACACATACAAAGGCACTTTGTTCTTTATATGGTCTTTCAAAATGCTGACTAGTCACTTCTCAATTCTAGAATATCCTGAAATGCATAATAATGGTTGGTTTCTTTTTACATTACCTGTCCATGAGATATAATATAGAAAGACCTTTATTTGTCCCCACAATTCTCAGTATGTAAGTATCCTTAAGCAGTTGGGTGAATATTTTTTCTAGTTCAACAAATTCAAAAGTAAAGATGAACTTCTGATGATTGCATCAATGGAAATCATTCTAAGATGTTTTTCCAACTTCCCAATCTACCTTCGGTCCTGGAATTTTCCATCCAAGTACTAATTAGGATTGATTGTACTTTGTTTTCAAGATCAACTAAGGTTGGTTAGATACTGCCTTTTGCAGAGGTTCTTCTAGAACAGAGCTTTCCAAACTGTGTGTCGTGACACAAAAGTGTGTCACCACACACAGTCTGGTGTATCGCCACACAACCCGGAAGCGCTGATCATCATCAGCACTTCCGGGTTTTCCCGCGGCGACACACCAACAGCGGTTGGTGTGTCGCTGCAGGAAAACTTTGGAAAGCCCTGTTCTAGAATATCATATCAGATTCAGAATGGCTCCAAATTATCGAAGTTGTCCTTGAGACCTGGCATACTAAACATTTGAAGATTATATTTTTGCTCTTCCATTTCCATGCTGCTTTTAAAAAAACTAAGAATCCTAATGATTTTCTGATTTTCTCAGAAAAGTGCTTATTTACAAATGCATGTCACCTATATCTCCAAAAAAAATATAAACATCCCATTTATAGCTGTTCTATATCTTTGTCAATGTTACCAACATTCCCTGCTGATATCTCCAGCCAACAAAATTAGGGGTAATAATGAGAAGGGAATTAAGGCAGATGAGAATTCAAAGGAAGTTAAATAATGGCAAATAAAAAAACAGAGGTAACTAAAATGGGAAGGGAACCGACAGTATGCCAAAAAACAGACTTTTACAACTAAGTTTAATTCTGATATACGTATCTTTTAAAGTCAAGTCTGAATTAATTTTCTTTATTCTCAAGTTGTATGGGTTGGATTCAGTATTCTGCATAATAGAAATCAAATAAACTCAATGAATTGGGTGATTTTCAACAATTTGTGTTTCACATGCATGTCCTGCCTAGCTTCTTATGTCATGAAAAATCAGGGAAGCTGGGGATCTTCCATAATAAGATGAGGATGATGTTTCAGGTTATGGGGGCAGGTGAAAGTAGAAAGTGTTGCCTTAAACTGAGGGAGGAATCCAGTTCTCAGAGATAGAATTCCCCTGATCATAGAACAGAAGGTCTGGACCAGCTTTGTTTACAGCTGCAGATGAAATAAAACTTAGTTAATTTCAAGTTTGTATTCTCAAGGGTCTGAGTCATATACCTTGAGTTATAATTAGGCAAACAAGAAAAAATAACAAATATACACCAGCAATAAAAAAAAATCTACTGTAATTCTGATGGTGCATATCTTTCGGTAAACCATCTTGGGTATAATCAGAAAAGAGTAATAAACGTTTCAGTAAATAAAGCAAATACAGCAAGTGAAAAATAGAATATAACCTTTACAAGAATAGAAGGATCAGAAGGTGTCTGTAGCACATTTTTCAACACACACGTTTTATTAAAAGCATAAAATTTTGTGAACTGCTGCTCACTTCATCAGATGCATAGCATGGCTAAACTGACCTCAGATTTAAATTAAGATGAGGCAGGGAGGAAAGGCAGGTTGGTTATTAGATGGTTTGGCTTTTTGGTTTGGTTTTTCCGAGATGGTGAAGTATAATCTTTGGTGTAACCTGTATAGTATGTAGACAGTAGAGGGTTACTTTCAATCTTTTATGTATGGTGTGATTTTTTTTTTTTTTTTTTTTGCATTTTGTTTAAAAAATTATGTATGTTTGCATCTGGGCCAAATTCTTGGTAAGTTTTATGAATTTCCATTCAATCCAGCTGATCTTGGTGCAGATGGTAAAATTTCCAAAATTCTTTCTCCCTGAATAAGTTATAGGACAAATAGAGTAAGTTTAAAAATGAGTAAGTTTGGAAGTTTAAGCTTGAAAGTTAATTAGCATCTTTAAAAAAAACATGCTGGTGTGGAAAGATCTTTATTGTGCCAACCAAAAAGCAGATTTAGAACTGCAAATATTATTTCAGGGTTTGAAAAAGAGTGTTGAAACTGGAAGGAGAATGCCTCCAAATCTATTTTAAAGCTATGGATAGTTTGCAAAGAATCAAAGTTTTATGAGCCAGTTACCATTAATGGTCCATATCAAGGCATCTACCATTAAAGAAGCCCATCCCTATTTCCATATATAAATAAATCTGATCTTCTGGCACATTGTAGTTCTTCTACTGGAACATCATAATCCACTACAATTCTGCTGATGTTACTAGGACTGTTCCAAGGAAAATGATTTAAAAACTGCCATTATGATTGTCAAGTGTTTATTGTTAGTTATGACAAACCTCTGCAAAGTAGATTATATTACCCCATAGTGGTGTGCAACATAGACTTGATTCTAAAAAGTTCCCTTAGAGTGAATGAACATGTAGCATCTATTGATGTCTCCGTGAAGCAGCTATGCCATTTTCAGGAATATGCAGATTCCAGAAACAAACACTTCAAGTTCCTGTTCAATCTGTAACAACTTTTTAGAATCAAATCCTAACACATTATTATCTTTCTAAGAAGCCACATAAAACTTTGGGCATATTGGGTCTGGGGGCTGTACAGTATATGTGTATACACCTCCCAATCCTATTGAGATATCTAGAAGTTGAATCAGCTCATTTTAAAATTGTGCTATAGAATTCATCATCAATAGTTTTATTAGCATTATTATTTCTTAAAATCCTTCAACACTCACACACAGTCAGTTCAGTTATTTCATACAATCATGATGGTTGTTATCACTAAGCGATAGCTGTCATCACTCCTTTAACCTTTCTATGGCAAGGGGACAAACAGATTCTCTTCTATGAACACTTTTGCAGGTTATTAACTTGGCAAGTTAAACCAGGATTTAACTGGCTGAATTCACAAATCCAAGCACTGCTTTGTTTCAATAATAGGTTATATTGATATATTCTTGGTGGTATGGGGATACCAAGTCATTTTGTCTGCCTCCTGAGGAATCTGTATAACGACCAAGTAGCAATGGTAAGAACAGATCACGGAACAATGGACTGGTTTAAGATTGGGAAAGGGGTACGGCAGGGTTGTATACTCTCACCCTACCTATCCAACCTGTATGCAGAACACATCATGCGACAGGCTGGGCTTGAGGAATCCAAGGCTGGAGTTAAAATTGCTGGAAGAAACATTAACAATCTCAGATATGCAGATGATACCACTTTGATGGCTGAAAGTGAGGAGGAGCTGAGGAGCCTTATGATGAAGGTGAAAGAAGAAAGTGCAAAAGCTGGGTTGCAGTTAAACCTCAAAAAAACCAAGATAATGGCAACCAGCTTGATTAATAACTGGCAAATAGAGGGAGAAAAAGTGGAGGCAGTGACAGACTTTGTATTTCTAGGCGCAAAGATTATTGCAGATGCTGACTGCAGCCAGGAAATCAGAAGACGGCTACTTCTTGGGAGGAGAGCAATGACAAATCTTGATAAAATAGTTAAGAGCAGAGACATCACACTGACAACAAAGACCTGCATAGTTAAAGCAATGGTATTCCCTGTAGTAACCTATGGCTGCGAGAGCTGGACCATAAGGAAGGCTGAGTGAAGGAAGATAGATGCTTTTGAACTGTGGTGCTGGAGGAAAATTCTGAGAGTGCCTTGGACTGCAAGAAGATCAAACCAGTCCATACTCCAGGAAATAAAGCCAGACTGCTCAGTTGAGGGAATGATATTAAAGGCAAAACTGAAATACTTTGGCCACATAATAAGACAGGATACCCTGGAGAAGATGCTGATGCTGGGGAAAGTGGAAGGCAAAAGGAAGAGGGGCCGACCAAGGGCAAGATGGATGGATGATATTCTGGAGGTGACGGACTCGACCGTGGGGGAGCTGGGGATGGCACCAGCCGACAGGAAGCTCTGGCGTGGGCTGGTCCATGAAGTCACGAAGAGTCGGAAACGACTGAACGAATAAACAACAGATTGATTTGGTGGATCTGGCCAGCTTAATACCCACATCCTAAAACTGTACTAAAACTTGTCCTCCAGAGTTCAGAGTCAGAAGCAACTGAACAAATAAACAACAACAAATATACCACAGTAGTCTGGTTTATACTAAAATTAAACTATAAACCATATGTTACAAATCCCCAATGGTTAATTTTATATACTACTTTAAACCAACATCAAACAAATATGGTGATGTAATGTCTATGAAGGTTCTCAGTCATCCAGGTGGAACAGTCTGTGGCTTGAATCATGTCAACTGGATTTCTATTTTCTTAGTGGAAACGTTTCACTCCTTATCCAAGGAGCTTCTTCAGTCTGAGTAAAGTTAGTAAGGGAATCCTTAAATATGTTTCTAGGCTGGCTGTGTGACCTTGCACCTGGGGCTAGGTCATGGTTATTTTTGAGATGTTTGTTTCTAAGTCCCTTTATCATCTAAAGGAGGATCGTTAAGATTACCCTGCTGCTGTTGAGCTTGTGAAATGGTCTTAATCTTCCTAGGCACAGAAGACAAAGCAGGAAGGAAGATAGGGGAAAGGTTATGCCTGAGGCCCCCACCTCTATTCAAGGAAGGATTTTCCAAGTTGGCATGAATGGATTCCTTGACCCCTCTCTCAAACCACCTATCTTCTCTGTCTAAAATGTGAACATTAATGTCCTCAAATGAGTGTCCTTTTTCCTTTAGATGAAGATAAACTGCTGACTCTGGTCCTGTGGTGTTACTTCTCCTGTGTTGGGCCATCCTCCTGTACAAAGGTTGTTTGGTTTCTCCAATGTAGAGTTCAGAGCACTCCTCACTGCACTGGATTGCATACACTACATTGCTTTCCTTGTGTTTTGGAGTTTGATCTTTGGGGTGTACAAGCCTCTGTCTCAGTGTGTTGGTGGGTTTGAAATATACAGGTATGTGGTGTTTGCCAAATATCCGTTTGATCTTTTCAGACACGCCAGCCATGTAAGGAATGACCAGGTTCTTCCGTTTACTCTGAGTCTCAGCCCTATCTGTTGCTGTTTTAGGTCTGGTAGACTTAGATTTGGTGAAGGCCCAATTTGGATATCCACAGGCCTGCAGAGCTGTTCTCAGATGCTGCTTTTCATTCTTTTTGGAATCCATGGAGGTGGGGATGGTTTCTGCTCTGTGTGACACAGAGCAGAAACCATCCCCACCTCCATGGATTCCAAAAAGAATGAAAAGCAGCATCTGAGAACAGCTCTGCAGGCCTGTGGATATCCAAATTGGGCCTTCACCAAATCTAAGTCTACCAGACCTAAAACAGCAACAGATAGGGCTGAGACTCAGAGTAAACGGAAGAACCTGGTCATTCCTTACATGGCTGGCGTGTCTGAAAAGATCAAACGGATATTTGGCAAACACCACATACCTGTATATTTCAAACCCACCAACACACTGAGACAGAGGCTTGTACACCCCAAAGATCAAACTCCAAAACACAAGGAAAGCAATGTAGTGTATGCAATCCAGTGCAGTGAGGAGTGCTCTGAACTCTACATTGGAGAAACCAAACAACCTTTGTACAGGAGGATGGCCCAACACAGGAGAAGTAACACCACAGGACCAGAGTCAGCAGTTTATCTTCATCTAAAGGAAAAAGGACACTCATTTGAGGACATTAATGTTCACATTTTAGACAGAGAAGATAGGTGGTTTGAGAGAGGGGTCAAGGAATCCATTCATGCCAACTTGGAAAATCCTTCCTTGAATAGAGGTGGGGGCCTCAGGCATAACCTTTCCCCTATCTTCCTTCCTGCTTTGTCTTCTGTGCCTAGGAAGATTAAGACCATTTCACAAGCTCAACAGCAGCAGGGTAATCTTAACGATCCTCCTTTAGATGATAAAGGGACTTAGAAACAAACATCTCAAAAA
Organism: Charina bottae; assembly: GCA_023362775.1. NCBI lineage: Eukaryota > Metazoa > Chordata > Lepidosauria > Squamata > Charinaidae > Charina > Charina bottae. The sequence goes on along the minus strand of JALMGJ010000044.1, from coordinate 1,011,648 downwards.
TAACCATGACCTAGCCCCAGGTGCAAGGTCACACAGCCAGCCTAGAAACATATTTAAGGATTCCCTTACTAACTTTACTCAGACTGAAGAAGCTCCTTGGATAAGGAGTGAAACGTTTCCACTAAGAAAATAGAAATCCAGTTGACATGATTCAAGCCACAGACAGATGGTGATGTAATATTTTAGACAGAAATGTGGTAGGAAACCATGCTCAGTAATGGTGCTATATTAGTTTAAATAATGAGTCTTTAATATAGTGGTCTTTTCAATACAAGTATTCTATTGTTCATTTTATTTTATATTTGTTCCTTCCATCAAGTTACATATCTCAGTTGGAAAAGTGTATCATGGTTCACAGACTGAAAAATATTACATCTGAATGAAACCTTCAAAATATATAACTATCTAGCTATTATCTATATTTCAACTATTTTAATATTATTATGTATCTTGTAACACAAGCCATGGAGAAACAACTGTCTGTGAATGGTTGGAACATGTCATGAACAAACCTTTTTTTTTCATTGCATCTTGATTTCTATTGAAAGAAGTTGCTTCATGAATTTGACTGCATCTAATAGCTCACTCTTTGCACATAATTTCTTCATTGTGTAATGAAGAAAATCACTTTAAAAATTGTACTTAAAGTATAGGAGAAAAAAGAGCATGAATGCACAAATCCTTCCAGATTTCATATAGCTTCACTGGTTTCCCCCTGCAGGAGCCATTGGTGACTAGTATAGAATTGTTCAGCTGAGCCAAAGCAGGACATCCCATTTGAGAAATACAATAATTATGGAAATGGCAATTCTTTTGCAGTTTTGGGGGAAGAGGGAACACATAAATGAAATAAAATGTTTCATAGGACTTTGTCATGACTTATGAGAATGTGGGGAGATCACTGCATATTTGCACAGTTGCCACTATCAATAGCAATTCCAAGTCAAGTGACCTATGGGGAGGGGGCACTAACCCAATCATTTCCCCTCTCTCATCAAGGAGGAAGGGTGGATTTATTTCAGATGCAATATCTGATAGCTTTGGGGCAAAACATTTCCTCACCCCCTCCACAAGAACACCCCATTCCTCAATGTTGGCATCCAACACAGCCCTCAGAAACCTAAGTTCACTTCAGATGAATCAGAATTAATCATATACATAGCAAGCAACCACTTGCTCTAGTTCTATCAATATTCCCCAAGGTGATATCCTCCAGGACTAATACAGTGCAAGATCCATGATCCACAACCAGCATAACTGAAGGTACCAGATTGGGGAAAGTTTTGCAGTTGCAGGTAAACACATATGGTCTATTTTTTTTTAAAAAAAAAAGACACTTAAGTTTCACAAGGTTGAGTATAATGCTTTCTACAGAAAGCTATACTGAGATGTTTAAGGCTTGCTTAAATGATGATCAGCCTCACACTGATGTTACCTGCTGGGTAATGAAATGTCTGCAAGCAAAGAACCAAGCTCAGAGAGCACCAATAACTCCACAGTTCAACCCTGAGCTACATATATTGTCTTCTATTGAAACATTTTGACCTATGTCCTCATGGACATGTAGAGTGGTTTTCTAAAGGGTCAGTGAACAACCTCCCACATTCAAAGACTGCCTTCACATCCCAACACTTCAGTTGGTCTACAGACCTCCACTTTCACCTTCCACAATGCCATGGTTTCTTGAAAGCTTGAGGACATTGTGGGGATAGAACAGAGAAAGAGAACCTTTTCCCCCATTACCACACTGTGCTGCAGGTGATGCAGAGCAAACAACTGAGAGTGTGTCAAATTTCTGAGTAGCTGCAGTATAGCTGAACAAATGTCGAAAAAGATGCAACTCAAAAGCAAAGGTGAGAGTGAATGTGGGAAAGGAAAAGGACTAATGAGTAGTGGGAAGAATAGTTCTCCTTATAATAAAAAACCAACACTGTTAATGATGGCAAGGAGTAGCTAGCCCAGGATACTAGAATGCTAAAGTGATCCTAAAGAAAAGTATAATGAAGTTTTGTTATTTCATAGAAGTAAGTTGGTGGTGGTGGTTGAGATTGTGGGGAAAGGCTTATAGACGGGATGCCTATCTCTGCATATCTGAGCATGAGATCAACACCCTTGGGGCTGCTGTTTGAAGAATTACTCTTCAGCCTGAAGATTGGGCTTGTTCCTCCCTTTTCAGATGTTTCCTCTAGTGGCAGACATGAACATTGCTGTTGGATTTCACTTTTTCTCTTGTCAGGGAGTTTCATTAAGTTTTTCTTCTTCCTCTTCTAGTAAGTCTGGGAGAGATTGAGATTGAGATTGAGATTGAGAGAGAGAGAGAGAGAGAGAGAGAGAGAGAGAGAGAGAGAGAGAGAGATCTGGGCACAATTAATTCCTGGCTTCTTACTCCCATCCTCAAAAGCTTTCAGACACTTTGGAAATGCCTCTGCTGCACTTTCTTACAAAATAAGCCCAAAGAAACCCCATAAAGTGGGTTCCACAGAGGTTATTCTGCCTGAAGCCCAGCAACATTCCTTTATGGAAATCTTATGTCATAGTAACTTGCTAGATTTTACCCACAAGATTCTTCATTGTGTTTGCTAGAAATATGGAATGTATTGGTGGTGCAGCCAGAAAATCCAAGGGAGAATTTAAAGCAGCTAAAATTCCCCCCACCCTCTTTGGGGCAGGGAAAAAAAATCCTATAAACTCCTATCCTTCAAGGGGAAAAATAAATAGTTTTAAAGAGGAATTTCTATTATTATTGCTATTATTATTGTTCTGTTTCTCGAATCCAGGCTTTGGAACACCTTTGCTGTACCATTTAGACCAGTTTGGTCTAGTGGTTAAGTTCCTGGGCTAGAAACCAGGAGACTGAGAGTTGTAGTCCCGCCTTAGGCATGAAAGCTGGCTGGGTGACCTTGGGCCAATCCCTGTCTCTCAGCCCTAGGAAGGAGCCAATGGCAAACCAGGAGACTGAGAGTTCTAGTCCCATCTTAGGCATGAAATCCGGCTGGGTGACCTTGGGCCAGTCAGTCTCTCTCAGCCCAGCTCACCTCACAGGGTTGTTGTTGTGGGGAAAATAGGAGGAACATTTGGTATGTTCGCTGCCTTGAGTTATTTACAAAAAAAAGAAAGGCGGGATAGAAAATAAATAAATAAATAAATAAATAAATAAATAAATACATACATACATACATACATACATACATACATACATACATACATTTTCTGCCCAAATCATATTTTGAATAGAATATCATAGCAAAAGGCACAAGATGGCTGATTAAAGATGACCTTAACATTGGGAACAAGAATACTGATAGAATTCAGAAAATGAAATGTTTGTCTGCCTGCCATTAACACACATACAAAGCAACTGGCAAGCGAAAGAAATTCTGTATATACCAAAATCTAGTATTGTGTTAACAAATTCCATACCAAGATCACTGTCAGTTTCTATGCAAGTAGAAAAGCACTGTGGTCTCAACAGGAAAAGATTATTAACCTTGTAGTTCACAGCCAGCGCTCTGAAAGGTCTTGTTAAATTACACAGTACTAAACTGCCTTCTCCAACCATCCACAGAGAATTCTAATACCACCTTACAGCATGGAATGAATCCTCACTGAACCACAGTTACAAGAAAGCTGCTTTTCCCCCCTGAAATTTGTAGATGGAGGTATCATAGAGAAGAGGCTGCTGTGGCAACCTTAGCTGGGTTTGCAAAGAGGTGTCCAGTGCTGTGAAAAAGGTCTTTTCTTACGCAGTTGCCCGATGGTGGATTGCGTAAGACAAATTTGAGGAGATGCTGAAGAGACACACACCAGGTCTAATGAACTAAGATTAAGGAAAGCAATCTGTGGAACAAAATAGCTACCGCTCTGTGCTATAGATGTCTGTGTGGGTTTGGGTTTTCAGTCTTAAAAGATGGTAAAAGGGAAGTGGGACATATGGTTTCCTCCCTCATTTTACGTCTCTCTACTCTAGCAGCTCCAGGCACCCTTTTGAAAACTTGAAAGAAGTTGGAAGATGGGTGATAAGATTCCCTTGAAAGATCTTTGCTCATTCTGCATCAGGAATGTACCACAGGTGCTTGAAAGGCTACATGGGCCCCTCAGAACCCATGCAAAATTTGTCACCAAACTGTAATTTTAAATGTGAACAGAAGGCAAAAATTATCAAATACTCAGGGAGTAATCATTTTAATGATATATAATTAACTTGGTTTAATTTTAATTAGATTTAAATTAAATTATGTATGGGTATTGATACATTGTCACTCAACAGCCAGTCTGGTCCTCAGCCCTCAAAAGGCTGAGCATCTTTGACCTAATTTACTCATGGAAAAATTATTTTAACTGTACCTAACGTATGGGGGAGACAAGTTTGCATCCAAGCAGCAGAACAAAAAGCTGGTGGAGATGTAACATTGTGAAGACAATATTGATCATTATGAGGTCTGAAAATCCAAAGCTTGGGTTGACACAACACACTAAACTCTAAACCTAGATTAAAAATTACAATTACTGTGTTCAGATAACATGCTATGCTCAAACAAATAATCTGGAAAATGGTGATAGCCTAGTTCAGACAATATGCTAAGACCATAATTGGGTTCTCCAAAATCAACCACTGCCTACCCAACCCCATTTTAGCCTAATTTATAGAATAGTTCAAATCTAGCCCAAAGTTTACGAGATACAATGTTGTTATGGGACATGAAACAGGGGAACTCTGTTCATCATGTACAGGGACTAGCATTATTTTCACTTAGCAGGCAATACAACTCATACATTCACCTACTCACATAAACACCAGCTATCAAAATTACCTCCAGCATATTCTTGATCATCCGAATGGAAAAGATAGATATTGATGATTATGTAGATATAGATCGCAGATGAGCATAGTTTCTATGTACCACTTTAGGATAATACACATAAGGTAAAAAATGCAGAAACATCGCAATTCTGGAAAACTGGGGAAATAAAAATGGAGGAGGGAATGCTCAGAACATATTGAAAGTCACAAAACCAGCAACTAGAGATGCAGAGGACCTGAAATTGCAGGGAATGAGATACAACATGGAATCTCAATGTCAACTAAAGAGAAGCAGGCAGACTGTGGACTACAGATTGCCTATTCAGGTTAAGGATGTAATTAGAGATTTGTGGCAGGCATAGTATCTTAAATTAATTATACCAATTAGTTTTCACTGTTGTAATTCTGTTTGGGGTTAAATTAATGTAGCTGTGGCCTTAGTTTACCCTACTCTTACTTATTAAAGGTATTGCTTATTACCAAAGCAGTTTCCAGTATTTTTTATTTATTTTATTTTATAAATACATAAAATAAAAATATATACATATATTTATCAAATTTATAAGGCCACCCATTTATCCAATGAAACTCATCAACAATCATAACACACAAAAACCCAGGTCAAGGCCCCTCAATAAAAACTTACATGGTCCCACAAGTAACCTGGCCCATGCGATGTACGGCTTTAAAGATGACATGTGTGTTTGTGTCTATGTGTAAGCTTACTGAGAGCCAGTGCAGCTCACATAGCAGTGGATGGGTGTACCATTGTGTACCCAATACAGCATGAGTTGCTGCATTGTGGACTAGCTGAAGAATCCAAATGTTTTTCAAGGGCAGGCCCATGTAGAATGCATTGCAATTGTCCAACCAGAGGTGACTAAGGTATGAGTGATCCTGAGCAGTGCCTCTTGATCTAGGGATGGGCAGAACTGAAACACAAGATGCTTTTCTGCAAAGTCTCTCCTGGCCATGGCTGCCACCTGCTGCTTGAACAGAAGCTGCAGTCCAGAACTTTGTTTTTATATATGATAACTGCAGCAAGATTATTATGTGCACAAAAGTGGAAAGATTCGGCATAACCCACAATGGAGGAATCGTTGGTGAAGATGATGGAACTTGCAGAGATGGTGAAATCGACTTCTTTAATTAGAGAAAAGACAACTTTTACATTCATTGCTGATTGGATTCCCCTATTTGCATGAAACAGAAAAAAGTGAATTTATGATTTCTGGTTTTTGGTTAGAAAAAATAGATAATAGTAAAAAGGTGTTTTTTTTTCTTGTTACCATAAAGTAAGAGGTAATTTTGTATTGGTACTTACAATTGCTGTAAAGAAAATTGGAAGCCACTTTTCTTTTTCTTCCTTTTCTTTTTTTTCCTTTCTTTCCTTTCTTTCCTTTATATTAGTTCTTGTTAGTTTTTATTTTTGTGTTAAAATACTTAATAAAAATTAGATGAAAAAAAAAAGAAGCTCCACCCAGGAGGACCCCAGATTGCACATAAATTCTGCTTGCGGGAGTGTTAGCCCATTCAGAGTTAATGAAAGAAAATCACCTGATATGGGGGGGGGGGAGGAGCAACAACCCACAGCCACTCAGTCTTGTCAGGGTTGAGTGGAAGCAGTTATGGTTGGAGAAGGTAAACTTATAGGTGAATTTTGTTTTGAAAAATCTAAAATATATCAACAGTGGGATCTGGTGTAGGACAGAGATCATTCAGTACAAGAAGTGCCATTGTAGAGAAAATCCACCTCCATATTGCCCGCAACCTGGTCCCAAGTACTGTATTCAAGCATCCTTATAGGTTGTGTACAACCTCTCTGATGTCTCAGATAAATATATCTTATTATTTATCATTATACTTATCATTATCGTACTGGGGATTACCTTGAAACACAGATAAAGCTGTTTTGTACTAAACAAGCAAAGATAAGTGAGTGCAACTTCTGTCTTCTACATAGATAAGATCTACCAAATTAATCTTTGGAAAGTCTTCCATTTCAAATTGACAAGTCATATTGACAACTGCTAGACTTGCCTTCAAGTGATCCAGGGCAAATGAGAAGAAATTACTCATCTGAGCAAGCTACCACCTGTGGAAGCATATGCTGCTGTCATTTGTGTGCAACTCGGCAGGCTTTACATTTGAGATATCTGTCATCAAGAGAGACATTTGAGGAAATGGCAGGATCTCCATCTAACAGCCCAGTAAATTCAGTGTACCAAATATTACAATATTTCCCTGATTTGTTTTTAATAAAGCACCACGCATTATAAAGCAAGAACGTCATGAAGGATAATTCAGCCTAACCATCTCCTGGACTGGATATTGCTCTACACACAGGAAGGATTGGTTTGTTTGTTTGTTTGTTTATTTATTTATTTATTTATTTATTTATCTATTTATCAATCATACTTATATCACTGCCCATCTCCCCCCACAGAGTTTTGCTATAGTGCTGGGAAGGATTCCATGGTACTCCACGAAGAGTGCTGCTCAGTTGATTCCAGGAAAAAGCTTGTATTTGATTTGACTGAAGCTCAGCTCTCACCTTGTTTCAGACATTCATTTGTACATTTTAAAGGCATAGGTCTACGTCTTGTCTGGCAAAAATCTCCTTCTCTTCTTGGGTACAGAAAGGAATTGTATGTGGGTGTGATGCGAGTGTGGGCGATGGATTCCTTCCTACTAGGCAAGGGATGGGAGTTGTCTCTAATTCACATTCAGTTAACTGCAGAGTCCAAGAGAAAAGGTAAAAGTGTGGCAGCAAATCAACCTAGATTGAATTTTCACAACTTCTGGGGCTACCTGGTGAATGGAATTACCTTCAAGTCCAGAAGAGTCTTCCAAAAAGGTACGGAGGATGTTCCTATTTTTAGGATGCTCCAAGACTTTTTCTTTTCACTCTTTTTCTTGTATCTGTGTAGTATGTATACTAAAACCAGGCTCTGGAACATATCTTATCTTATCTTTTCTTTTCTTATCATATCTTATCTATCTTATCTTTTGCAGAGGCCTGAAAAAAGTGCAGTTTTAACACTCAGGGTTACATTTCCAAAACACCGAGCTACTCGATTGCTAGGCTCAGCTAAAGCTGGGAAGGAAAAAAAAAACAACTACTAAATTTAAGTAAAGAAAGTATTTCATCTACCAACACATGTCAGCAAGATTCCCCCCATCCTATACTGTACATTCACAGGCAATTTATAAATGTGAGTGGGGAATACAATCCAGCTTTAGCATGTACTGTTTGGCTGCTACAATTCACTGGGTTGTCATCCAGCAGGGGTTGGCAAAAATAGAATTAAAATTAATAATCTGTTTTTTTTCATGAATAAAATCTTAAGAGATCACCAAACCACATATATATGTGGGGCTCTTTTCTTTGCTGAGCTTTCTAGGAGAGAAGCAGATTGTCTTTCTTCACAAGAGTAGACAACCTAGTTCCTCTGGATATTTTGGACTTCAACTCCCACTACCTGTAGCTAGTGTGGACAGTGTCACACTTGTAGAACTCAGGTTAGAATCAACAGTCTCACACCATGCTCGTGGAAAACTGTTTACTATAAGTTACTACAATACAAAAAGAAAGTTGCTACTGAACAAAAGTGCATGCAACAGACACTGATATATGGCCCTAAATCCCACCCCCCTGTTCAGCCACTGAGATGGTACTTCCGGGTCTTCAGACAAACGCTGATGTAAACCACCATTGGCAGACAGCAGTCTCACGTATGCTGGAACAGCCTCTTCCCCTGTTAACTCTTTTCATGTCATTATCTCTGATACAAAACCCAGAAGCTTTGAGTCGGAGACCATGACAGACAGGTGCTAGGGATTCTGGGAATTATAGTTCTTAAACATCTAGAATGCACATGTCTTACTCTTGTTCTACTCTGTACAATTCCTGAGAAGCTGTCTTACCTACATGGCAAGATTTATGATCACATTTTTATACTTATGTGGAAAAATGTACTTTGAACATTTAAGAAGTGTTTTACATAAATGAGATATGGAGAAAAGCTGAAGTTTCAATGCCGTAGGCTAGGGTTGCTCAACTTGTGTTTAAAAATACTTCTTGAAATTAAACTCATTTTGGATTGACATAGTACTTGAGGGATTTTTTTTTGTATCTACAACATCAAAGGCACTGCCAATAAGCCAATAAACTGAGATTCTCCACTGTGAAAATGGTTTTTGCAAGTGGTCAGATGCACATTTAGTCAAAGTCAGTCCTTTGATATCAGAGTTGCACTTCCTTTATGGCTATCCATATGCAAAATTAATTAACATTCAGAGAGGAGCTCCATTTATCAAGATGATTTATATGCATGCTAATCTGCATGCAAAATGACTCTGGTGACACAACCAAATGTTATCTTTGCCAAATAATACCCACTTCCAAATGGGATCTAAAGTTCAACACTGAAAATTAGTTTAATAAAGATTACAGTCCTAAACACACTGACTTGAAAATAACTCTGATTTAAGTCAATCGGTTAGGGTTAGGAGGAATGCATTACAAGTACAAATTCAAGGGAATTTATTTTTGAATAGACTGCTAGAATTGTACAGGCTACAATTGTAAACACAGTTTAGGGAGTAAACCTTTCAAAAACAATGGGTTCACAATTCTATGCACATTTACTTGGAAAAAAACATTCAGTGAATTCAAATAGGGTATTTATAATCTACAGAGGATATCTCTGTGTTATAATTTGGAATATAATATTTATACTGATAAAAATGGGGTTGAATACTTTGGGGTCACTTCTGATGGGCTTAAATCTTATTCAAATATCAATACAAATAGGATGTTCTCTCTGTGATGTATTTCTCTGTATTTTTCCAAAACTATCTGAAAGCTGATAAACTGCAGATACCCAGGTGATCCGACACAATAATTCTGCTCATTATTTTAATGGATATTAAGGTGTAGATCTCTGAAAGCCAACATAGCTCCCATCACCCTCCTAATCTGCTCATAAAACCAATCTACTGTACCCCCCTTTGTGTGTGCTACACTTCCTTCAAACGAGGTGGTCCCCTACTCCATTGTGAGATGCTGGAAAAAATCAGGTCACTGAATATTTCATGGCAAACCTGATAAAACTCTGTAATTCTTTCTAGTAGATTAAAAGAAGGAGTTTGTTTTAGAATGTGAATTTTGAAAGTTTAAGATGAACTCCAAGCCAGTCCGAACCACCATGGCATCTGTATCTTCATTCTACAACCCCATTGTTGAGGAAAAAGTTGTTAAGGATTAAAGGAAATCATCAATATTTTATTTCCAGGAACATAACAGCTTCAGCTAAAAATGTAATGAGAAAAAGGCAATAACCACTGCAATTTGTGCTTCATAAATTGTTTAGCGCCAATATGTTTTATGAGATTCAAATTTTAGGAACAGCTAGTGAAGCTTTACATATGGTGCCCTGGGCATCCTTTTAAATATTTGCTAAGAAAGACTCACATATTTCTTGTCATTCTAAACCAACAATTGGCACTCTCACGTAATTGGAAAATAATGGTGAGAATGAAGCCATAGTAATTGACATTTTTGCTCCTTTTGTCTTATTAGGAGAAAACTAATCTTGCTATTTCAAGAATCAATTTCTAAATGCTAACTATTTTACATTCAGATGTTGGGATTTATGCTGGTCTATGACAATAATAAAGATTTGATTTGAATGTTGGGATGGGCTTGATTGTTTTCTTACAATAACTACATTTAATGCCCCTTTCCAAGATAGATATGCAAAGGAAAGATGCACTTGTTACTATTGAATGTTACTACTGCAAGTACCTCTCTTCACTATCAGCAGCAAAACATTATTAAAATTTTAGCATGCATTTTTAAAATAAAAAAGTATCTTTTGAAAGTCAGTCTTTATTTATTTATAAAATCTACAGACCACTTCCATCTAAAAAGATGCTAAGCAGTAGAGAAAAATAGCAGAATGCAAACATTTCCCTAGTCACTCCTAATGTCATTCTGGGCAAAAAATATTGGTCATGTCTGTGTAAAATGTCTGTATTTCTCCTTAAGAAGTAACACACATACTCTCACCATTTTCTGTTGTTGTTGTTGTTGTGGTGGTGGTGGTGGTTGTGGTTGTGGTTGTGGTTGTGGTTGTTGTGGTTGCTTTTGGTTTTTTGTTTTAATTGTACAATTTTTATTTCCTAAAATAAAAGTTAAACAAATATATTAATAAACAATTAAAATATAGGAAAAAATAGATATTCTTAAAAGATAGTTGAGAATTGCATCAGAACATTTGGAAGGTATGAAGTCTAGTGAGAACTGACATCCAGTCTATACATTAGTCTAAAAGATGTTAGATCAAGTTAGGAAATATGGGAATTCGCAATAATTTAATTTAGCCTTCCTTAATCTGATATCTTCCAGATGTGCTAGGATAGGATCACAACTCCCAAAGTAATGGCTGGGAATTATGGTTACAGCATTTCTAGAGGGCACCAGGTTGGGAAAGGCAAGTCTAAATCATCAAACCTGTTTAGAAACCAAAAACTTTGGAAAGCAAAATAATTCAATGCTTTTACATTGTAATTCTATCACTTTGTGGGACTTTACCTCAGCAAAGAACTAATAAACAACAAAGTAAATTTTAGAAAAATAATCTTAATTTTGTATGACTGCAGTGAGTTAAGAAATGGTCTGAACCTTAAATGTAAAGGTTCCCCCCGCACATTTGTGCAGTCGTGTCCGACTCTAGGGGCCGGTGCTCATCTCCGTTTGTTAGCCGAAGAGCCAGCATTGTCGGAAGATGCTTCCACGGTCATGTGGCTGGCATGATGCACGCGGAACGCTGTTACCTACCCACCGAAGTGGTACCTATTTATCTACTTGCATTTGCATGCTTTCGAATGGCTAGGTTGGCAAGAGCTGGAGCTAGTGCGGGAGCTCACTCCATCACGTGGGACTAGGGATTCAAACCTCCGTACTTGCGATCTTCCGATCAACAAGCCTGGCATCATACCCACTGAGCCACCACGCCCCCTACTTACTATACCTTTACCATAAAAGCAGTGCTGACCTACATGGCATTGGTTTCCTGGTCAATTGAAGGTTGACTAGCTGCACAAGGGAGCAATGCTACTCATAGATAATGGAATCTGACAAATTAAATGGGATGGTCACCAGTAGAGATTAGTCATTACTACAGAGGCTTATCCTCCAATAAAGGTAAAGGTTCCCCCCGCACATTTGTGCAGTCGTGTCCGACTCTAGGGGCCGGTGCTCATCTCCGTTTGTTAGCTGAAGAGCCAGCATTGTCGGAAGACGCTTCCACGGTCATGTGGCCGGCATGATGCACGCGGAACGCTGTTACCTACCCACCGAAGTGGTACCTATTCATCTACTTGCATTTGCATGCTTTCGAATGGCTAGGTTGGCAAGAGCTGGAGCTAGTGCGGGAGCTCACTTCGCACACAGGGCTAGGGATTCAAACCTCCGAACTTGCAATCTTCCGATCGACAAGCCTGGTGTCTTACCCGCTGAGCCACCACGCCCCTTATGTAGCATTAAATAAATACAGAATAAAGCAAAAATTGTCACAAATCTTCTATAATTATAATAGAGCAGAGCAATGAATACAAAATTATTCATATTCTATTGACATAATTTCCTTAAGTATTTGCCCATATTTTGTCCATTCTCTGTCTTCAAAACATTTACAATTTTCATTGGTTTATAAAGGGATATGTCATGTTTAATTTCTATTTTTTATCTACTTTCTTGTAGGAACTGAACTGAATTTAACCGTAAAGGACAGTCAATTTTCTTTGCCGCAATCTTTAATATTTTTCATAAGCATCTTCTTTCCCAAAGGGATAGGTCTCTTATCAGAATACACTTGTTGATAAATGGATAATATGATTACACTGCTGACTTTTCAAAATAAACATAAATAATAGAGCATATCATATCATCAATGGATTAAAAAAAATTGGAATCTCGAGTAACATTGTGCTAGTGTGTGTAATACTTTGGTCTCCGTCAATAATAAAGTTGAGAAATAGGTCCTAAAAATCAGCATGATGCATCGCATATATAAGAAATATATACAAAATAAAATTTGTTTACAGGATGAGATAACATGTATATACAAAAAGAGAAGACATTGTTTTAAAATTCTGGTTGATAAGCTGATGTGTGAATAGTCTATACAAATGGGCAAATTTGTCATTTGCTTTCCCCATATTATTTTTTTAATCAACTTATTTCCCTTTAGGAAATAAAAATATGAATTTTATAAAGTCTTAGTGTGTATTTCTTTATTTTTCAAAAATGAAGTCTAATGAAAATAAAGGGGAAATGTTATCAAAAAGAACATTTTCAGCCATCCCTGATTTCAAAGTAATCAAAAACAGCAGTGTACTGGTGATATTTTTATGGATTAAACTAGTTAGAATTCAGAGCCAAAGCTATTTGTTTGCTAGGGAGTAAAGAAATGATTGGCACTGAAAGTGACAAAACTGAGTTTAAGAAAGGAAATCTGTTAAGTAATGAAGATGAGCCTTAAATAGCTACTGTAGCTATAGAGAAGCAAAAGCAATATTCTAGTACGGCTTTAAACTAGATGTTATTTATCCATTTCCCTTTATTTGCTTAGTTAAAAAAACATTTGTCCTCTGCCTTTCTGGGAGACCCTTGAAGTGATCTGCACTCAATAGTGCATGGCAATGCAAATACAGCATTTCATCCCAAATCAACACAAACTCTTCACGGTCTCCTGATGCCCCAAGCATGTTCTTCATGCATTTTACTGATCAACAATTCTACAGGCAGTTTCATTGGCAGCCTACAGAGAAAGCCAAATAGGCAAGTCACAGCCAGTCCTATTCTTCTGGTTTATTGGCACAGTAGGCAGCATTGGAAAAATACCCAGAGCTCTGGGAGAAGAACTGAGTCAACTTCATTGTCCGCTTTCCTTTAGCCGCTGGGCTGAAATGAGATGTTGCCCAGGTTGTGTGGCTGCTGCTATCATTCTCCCATTTCCCTTAGAAGCAGCTACAAAACGAAGATGTTTGTCCAGATGGCATCATCACATTGATTGTATTCACACATCATACAGAGCCATTACAGTTTAACTATGGTTTGTTGAACAAGTAGAAATAAGGTAGATTCAATTTGGCAGAAGAGCAAGAAATAATAGCTAGGTTGGTGCATTCCAAATTCATTTTCCTTTCTTTCTAAGCTGCTGTTACACAGATGTAGATTGGTTAGAGCAGTGTTTCTCAACCTTGGCAACTTGAAGATATGTGGACTTCAACTCCCAGAATTCCCCAGCCAGCATGGTTGGCTAGGGAATTCTGGGAGTTGAAGTCCACACATCTTCTGGCTGTCAAAGTTGAGAAACCCTGGGTTAGAGGGTAGTGCATACAAACAAAGCAGGAAAAAACAGGAATGCACAAACAAACCATGCATTGCATTTCACACTCTATATTAAGTCACAATCATAATCAGTAAGTTAACCATAAATTATGGTTTCAAATGTAGTTTAATGTCCTAAACCAGTGTTTCTCAATCTCAGCAACTTTAAGATGTGTGGACTTCAACTCCCAGAATTCCCCAGCCAGCATTCCCTAAAGTAATCCGAAAATATTTACAGACATTACCACCCCTCTTTGTATACCACATTGAGCAAAAAGCAAGCCACCTTATAGTATTATAGCTTAGTGCACTGATGGTATCCCTGTTCTTAAAAACAGTATCCAGTAAAATAAAGCAGGAAGTAGAAAATTAGTAATACAGTACTACTCCTTTCCTTTACCCTGGCTTTTTCTCATTTTGTATACACAGTATTAAATAAATAAGCATTTTTTTAAAAAAAGTTTGTGGCGGAATATTGCTTCTTCATTGATTGTTCTTGTTTATCTGGTGCAGGTTCCTGCTTATCTGGGTGTGATGAGGAAAGATGTCTTTAAGTCTGTTTGCCTCTTTTCTTGAAGTTACCTAACCTGGTAATGAACCATCTGCAGGAAGAGAAGCAACACAACCTCAAGAACCCAACAAATAAGCAACATATTCCTCAAAGGGTTGTAAGAATGGTTGAGATATGAGAAGCACTCAAGTTCCAATTCAAATTGCAATATGCTTGCATTACTCATTCACATTTGCTTTACAGCTTGGAGAAGCCTGTCAGTCCAAATGTTTGCTTTGAACTGTAGTGAAGTTTCAATTTGACTTGATAGAAGTGTGGATTCACAATACCTTCAAATCAGATTGAAATGATCAGCTTCAGTTCTAAGCATGATTCTAAACTGAAGCCCCACAGTCCTTTTTTGAATAAGGTACACTTAGTCTGATGCAGGGTTTCTCAACCAGGGTTCTGTGGGACCCGAGGTTTCCATAAGAGGTCACTAGGGGTCCTGACTGCTGGTCGGCTCCGTTCTCCCAAAGACCACGCAAGACGCACGTGCTTGGTAGTAAACGGTTTATTTCATACGCAGGATGAACACTAAAAAAGATTAGGATAGCTGACAGGAGTGAGCTCAGCTATTTAAACCCTTTCGACAGGACTCCCGCCCCCTCCCCACTGTGGACTCCCCTATGATTGGCTCAGGCAAGTCCCAATTGGTGCTTACGCACCCATTATCCTCGAGGCGTGATTGGCTGCTGTTTTCCCACTCTCGCTCCAGGTCTATCGTCTCTATCTGTCAGTTGAATCTTTCTGTCAGTTGCTTTCTCTGCTGTATGGCAGGACTCTGGGATCATGCCAGAGTTCTGACATGCCTCCGGCCCAAGATCTTCACCCCCCCCTTGTCTTGTTCCATGCCGGTGATTCCTTTACTTAGTGGTTGTCCAATTATCTGTAATAAAATACAACAATGTTAGTATATGGCTCAATGGGGTTTATCAGGGAACGTGCAGTGGAAATTCTTGATTAGGGCTGGAGCTTGCATGTGTTCTGCTGCCACCCATTCTCGAAATCCCTCTGGTAAGTGTTGCCACTTGACCAGGTACTGTAATCGCCCCCTGTATATTCGTGAGTCGCGAATATTCTCGATTTCAAAGTGTGGCTCTCCATTTATTATCGTTGGTAGTGGTTCTGGAGCTTCTGGGTGCCATTGTTCCGAGGGGTGATATTGTTTTAGGAGGCTCACATGGAATATGGGGTGGACCTTCCTTAGTGCTTTCGGCAGTTGCAACCATGCTGTCACAGGATTTATTACTTTTGTTATTGTAAACGGTCCAATGCATCTCGGGGTTAATTTGCGGGATGGTTGTGTGGACCTTAGATTTTTTGTGGACAGGTATACTTTGTCCCCTTCCTTCAGTTCCCACTCTATCGTTCTTCTCTTGTCTGCGTATTTCTTGTATGTAGCTCTTGCTTCCTGGAGTGTTTGAAGTATGACCGGCCAGTTGCTGGTGATTTTATTTATCCACTCGTCTGCGCATAATGGTGCGTGCGTTTCCTTTCCCTGAATCGTGTCTATTTCGGGGATGACTGCGAAATCTTGACCTGTGGCAATTTTGAACGGTGTAAACCCCGTGCTGTGGTGCACTGCGTTATTATATGCCACCTCTGCGAATGGTAGTAGCTCCACCCAGTCGTTTTGCTGGTAGCTAATATAACATCTTAGATACTGTTCTAGTACGGAAATCAGGCGTTCAGATGCTCCATCTGTGCACAGATGGAATGCGCTGCTTAGCCCTTGTTCCGATCCAATAAGTTTTAAGAACGCTTTCCAAAATTTGGACGTGAAGGTACTCCCGCGGTCGCTGATTATTCTTTCTGGTGTGCCATGTGCTCGATATATTTGTTGAATGAATAGTTTGGCCAGTTTTGGTGCGGATGGGACTGCATTGCAAGCGATGAAATGGGCTTGCTTTGAGAATAGGTCCGTGACAACCCAGATAGCTGCTTTCTTTTTGCTTATGGGTAAATCGACTACGAAGTCCATGGCTACTTGCTTCCATGGCTGGAAAGGTTCTGCCACAGTTTGCAGCAGTCCTTTTGGTTTCCCGATTGTTCTTTTTGCAGTCGCGCATACTGGACAGGTTTTTACGTAGTCCTTCATGTCCCTGCGTAGCGTGGGCCACCAAAACTTACGCCTGGTGAGGTGCATGGTTTTTACAAAGCCAAAGTGCCCGGCTGCCTTATGATCATGGCTCTTTTCCAGTACCCGTTTACGTAGGATGGCTGGTACATATAGCTTGTCATCTTTCCACCACCCTCCATTATGTTCTTGCAGTGCATATCTGTTCTCCCCCCACCATGTGTCATCAGCCAATGCTGCCTGTATGTCATTTTCCAGGGGATTCAGTGTCGTGTCCTTCTTTCCTTGGAGCCTTGTTACTGCCATGTTACCCCCTTGTATATTTTGTGGTTCCTTTTTGTCTGGTGTGTGTGTGGGTTTGGTGGGAAATAATGTTTCTGTAACCTCTTAAGTTCTTCCTTCATGTTGCGGTAACCGAGAAAGTGCATCCGCCAAGAAGTTATTCCCCCCCGGGAAGTACTTCAGTGTGAACTTGAAGCGGCTGAAAAACACGGCCCAGCGAAGCTGCTTCGGGTTCAGTTTTCTGGGTGATTTTAATGCCTCCAGGTTCTTATGATCTGTCCACACTTCGAACGGCATTGACGCTCCTTCCAGGAGGTGTCTCCACGTTGCGAGCGCATGGTGAACAGCGAACGCTTCTTTTTCCCAAACGTGCCATCGTTTCTCCATCTCGCTGAACTTTTTTGAGATATATGCTCAAGGCCTCAGATGATTGTCCTCATCTGCTTGTAGCAATATTGACCCCACTGCGTTATTCGAAGCGTCTGTGTGTATAATGAATGGTTTGTCGACCTCGGGGTGTTTCAATATGGGTTCTGCTGTAAGCAGCGCTTTAAGTTTGTCAAACGCCTCTTGGCACTCTGGGGTCCATTCGACCTTATAGCTGGCCTGTCTCGCGTCTGCCTTACCCCCTTTTGTTTTAGTTTTCAATAGGTCAGTTAAAGGCAGGGTGATTTGCGCGAATTTTTAAATAAAATCTCTATAGAAATTGGCGAACCCTATGAATGCTTGTAATTGCCTTTTGGTTCGTGGCGGGTCCCATCCCAAGACTGCTTGTACTTTTGCGGGGTCCATCTCGATGCCTTTGTGTGATATTCGGAACCCTAGGAAATCCAATTTCTCTCTATGGAACTCACATTTTTCTAGCTTGACATACAGTTTAGCTTCCAGAAGTTTCTCTAGTACTGCTTTCACTAGTCTTTCATGTTCTGTAATGTTGTGTGAGAAAATTAGGATGTCATCTAAGTATACAATGACTCCTTGGTATAGGAATTCGTACAAAACTTCATTGATTAACTTCATGAAAATTCCTGGCCCCCCTGCTATTCCGAATGGGAGGACCCGATATTGGAAGGAGCCAAGGGGGCAGTTGAATGCCGTTTTCCATTCATCCCCCTCCCTTATTTGGACTCTGTAGTACGCTTCCCTCAGGTCCAGTTTGGTGAAGATCTTTCCTTTGGCCAGCTGTGCTAGCATGTCTTTTAATAGGGGTAGAGGGTATTGGTTGGTGACTGAAATGACGTTTAACCCCCTGTAGTCGGTACATAGTCGCAATGACCTGTCTTTCTTCTTGCGAAAAAGTACAGGTGCTGCCAGGGGGGAATTTGCTGGTTCAATGAATCCCCATGCTAAGTTCTTGTCTATGAATTTGCGCAGTTCTTGAAGTTTATTTATTATTTATTTTATTATTTCAATTTATTCCCTGCCCATCTCCCATACAAGGGACTCTGGGCGGGTTACAATAATCAAAGGTTAAAAGCTATACAATAAAAGTCTCTAAAAAATACAATATAAATAGATAAAATTCAAGATGGATAGGGATCGTAGCGTAGATCTTCATGTGTAGCAGGCCTACACATGAAACGAATATAATAATTTTGTAACTTCTGGTCTATATTTGAACCTGAATGTGCAGGGGTTCCCCAAAGCCTGAAAAATATTTCAAGGATCCCTACAAGGTCAAAAGGTTGAGAAAGGCTGGTCTGATGTGTATATCCATCTATTAAAAAGGGAGTATGCAGAAGCCTCTTGAGTCACCTTTTTGCATCTGGATTGGTTGTATCCAGGAGGGACGGAAGGAAGGAAGCAGGGAGGGAGGGAAGGAAGGAAGGAAGTCCATCAAGCTCAAAGTCTTCCCATTCTTTTATTGCTTCAAACATCAAAATAGAATTAATCATGTTCTTGTATACTTATATTTCTGCCTATGACTTCACTACTCTTCATTTTTTTTAAAAAAATACTCCTACAAGGACTGATTAGCAGGAATTTGGCACCTATTAAAATAACAGAGCTAGAGAAGATGCTGAGAAAGCCAAGGAAAGGAACGGGGCGGGAGGAGAGCAGTGTCTAGATACAGAAATGGCAGGGGAAAATTATGTCTTTATCCCCCCCTTGTGACAGGCAGGCTAAAAGGTGAGCTAATTTTACAATGCGGTGATACACCTTTATGGCATTTTTATTGTAAAGAGAATTGTTTCTGTCAGACAAAAATGGCTATGAATATTCTGTGGAATATTCTTCAAAACTATTGCTGCACTTTCAATGAGAGAAAGAAAAAAATATATAGCAGTAGCATATCTGGTGGCATTTTTTTTCCTCCTTCCAGTTTTCTGTTGCCATAGCAATGCTTTGAGGATACCAAAACTGCACCATCACACATGCCTTGACAGCTGTTTCCACTCAATATGTTTTAAAGGAAGTTTTCATTTTAGGTCATCACAATCACTGCTTGGTTGTCATTCCTTACAGTTGAGCAGATAAGTTCTTCACTTTAGCTAGCACAGTCCCTGGTTATATTTTCTTATTTGTGTTGGGAATAACATGCTTCATAAAAATAATAATAGCAACAATAACAACAGGGAGGCAGCCTTAATTGTGATGTTAAAAAAAAGTGAAACCCATTAGTGTGAAAACAGAAGGTACGTCATGAATGGCAGTCCCCTAAGATCAGAAAAGTAGTTTTCTTCAAATCTCTTTCATGTCCTTGTGACTACACAAACACATTGATATATGGTTTTCCTGATAACATTATGGAAATGGTGTCCCACTATCTTCCTTTGGAATTCTTTTTTTTTTTCTTTCTCCAGTTTCCCAGTCTGGCCTATAGCTGTGGGATTTCATGGTAGTCTCCCATCTTTCTTCTTACTGTCAATTAGTCTTCCTGTTGCTGCCCAAAGCATGGGCTAAGAGTAATCAGGATTCCCTCGGCCCATTTTGATTGTACGAGACAATGAAAAGCCCAGATTGGCTGGTTCTTAGAGGCTCCATGGAATCAGATATCCCCACAACTTGAGAATTATGCCAAAATCTCTTCAGAGTTAAAAAAAAAAAAAGTCCCACATTAACAGAACTTTTTGCTAACAAACAATATCACCATCATGAATAAATAAGAGTAATAAAGCACTTTTACTATTCAGCACATATTATGTTATCCAGGGGTCCCCAACCTTTGGGCCTGTTAGGAACAGGGCCGCGGGGCTCCTGCCCACAAACCCCACCCCCTTCACATTATTGGCTCCCACCCGCAAACCCCACCCCCCCGGCCTCTGGAAATCCTGGGAGCCCCACCCCCCGGTCCACAGAAATCCCAGAAACCCCACCCCCCTTGTCCGCAGAAAAATCAACTTTTGAAACCGGTCCCTAGCACCAAAAAGGTTGGGGACCCCTGATGTTATGCACATTCTTGTCCCTCATGTCATGTAGCATCTTCGTGAAACAACGTCACATGGTGGGGCCTTGGAAGTGTGCCTTCTCTTCTCATTGTGCCTGCCTTATGGAACTGCAGTGAAGACCTGGCCTTTCCCCCAGGCACTAGGATGTTGATGGAGCTGGCATGGGGTGGTTGATGGATGAACCTGAGTTTCATCAGGACGTCAAAGTTGTTTGTTGTTTTAAAAGTAGTGTGTGTTTAGTGTACTGTGTTTTTATTCTGTTCTCCACCCAGAGTTTCTTCTGGTAGATGGGGTGGCTAGGTAGGTAGGTAGGTAGGTAGGTAGGTAGGTAGGTAGGTAAAAAGGAAGGAGACTGCATTATTGGAGTTTTCTGAGCTTTGGTGCAGGGAGGAGTGAGATTTGCTGGCTGTTTATATACTGTATATATTAGTTTGACCTGCCAGTCTTGTTTGGGATGTCCCCTTAAAAGCTATATGAGGTCACATTTGAGGTTTTCACAGGGTTGCCAGGGTTATACACTCTGGCTTTAGCAGTTAAGCACAATAAATCTATTAGTTCTGCAATCCTGCTCCATAACTGTTTCTTTCTTTTGTTATCTTGCTTTGCCTTGGATGCTCACAGCATCTTAAATTACTTAAACATTCTCAGCCAGTCTGTTTGATGCTGAATCCATTTGCTGATGCTGAAATAACATGAATCTTTCCAGCTAGTGGCTGCTCTTGTATTTCTTTCTTCTATTATAGCAAAAAAAAAACACAACACCTTTTTTCCTACCACTTGTGCTAAGCTATGCTTTGTTGCAAAGAGTTGATAAAAAATACTGGATGTTTCCTTCATAAATGCAGCAAAGAGGATTTGGGGAGGCTGAGATCGGCCTGCAGAAATGGAAGGAAGGGGGAGGAGTTGGATTATCTAGCAGAGAACCTAACTCCCTTGTCAAAGAGATGATTAGTTGAAACAGTAGAGATGCTGCTGTGGTGCATATTGCCAAAGTTGTTCTTTCTTTCTGAGCTGTTCAGCATTGTTTTTTAAAATTTTCTTCGGTTTTCCAGGCGTGCCCTTTTGGCTGCTTAAGATGCATGCAAATTTGGTACACTGTCTTTGCATTTAAAGCAAAGCTAGATTTCATAGAATTTGTAGCACATGAATAATCTTTCAGTGCTATTATTTACTTGGATAAAATTTAATGACATAAGCATACTATAAGACCACATTGCTTTGCTGGATAGAGAATGCTGTACCGGATGCTCTGGTTGCATACTCTATTTTATTTATTTATTTATGCTTCAATTTGTATACCGCTCCATCTCCCCACAAGGGAACCCTGGGCGGTTTACAGGATACAACAATTAAAATTTAACAGTTAAAACAGCGTAATAAAATACTCTCATATAATAAAATTAAATATAAAATCCAAGATGTGATGGTTTGATGTTTAGATGTTTAAAAGGGCCCTATGGCACCAGCCATCCCCAAGAGGAACTATTCCCCCCCCCCCACGCAAGGTGGCAGAACCAGGTCTTTAAGTTCTTTCTGAAGGCCGGGAGCGATGAGGCCTGCCTCACCTCCGGGGGTAGCATATTCCAAAGGGTGGGTGCTACTATCGAGAAGGCACGCCTCCTAGACCCCGTCAGGTGACATTCCTTTATGGACGGGATCCGCAGCATGCCCTCTCTGAATGACCGAGTGGGACAGTTTGACGTTATGGGGATGAGACGGTCCCTCAGGTAACCTGGCCCCATGCCATGTAGGGCTTTAAAGGTGATAACCAACACCTTGAATTGGACCCGGAAGCACACAGGCACCCAGTGAAGCTGTCGCAGCAGAGGTGTCACATGCGCTGATCTTGGCGCACCAATAACTGCGCGAGCAGCCGCATTCTGGACCAATTGAAGCCTCCGGATACTCTTCAAGGGTAGCCCCATGTAGAGCGCATTGCAATAGTCTATATGGGAGATGACCAGGGCATGAGTGACTGTACGGAGGGCCTCCCGATCCAGGAAAGGGCGTAACTGACGCACAAAGCGAAGTTGTGCAAAAGCCCTTCTGGCCACGGCTACCACCTGCTGTTCGAGCAGGAGCCGTGAGTCCAGAAGAACCCCCAGATTACACACTTGGTATGAATGGGGTAGTGCAACCCCATCCAGAACTAAAGATGATAACTTCCTGGATCCACAGGAGCCATCTATCCACAGCCACTCCGTCTTACCAGGGTTCAGTTGAAGCCTGTTGTTCCCCATCCAGACCCCCACAGCCTCCAGGCACTGAGAAAGGGTAGCTACTGCATCACTTACCTCACCAGGGATGGAGATATATAATTGAGTATCGTCTGCATATTGATGGTACCTCATCCCATGGTGACAGATGATCTCACCCAACGGTTTCATGTAGATGTTAAATAGGAGAGGGGAGAGAAACAAACCCTGCGGTACCCCACAGACGAGGGGGCGAGGGTTGGATCTCTCATCTCCTATTACCACCGATTGGGAACGGCCCCGGAGGAAGGAGGTGAACCAGCGCAGAACTACGCCTCCCACCCCCAACTCCCTGAGCCGTCCCAAAAGGATACCATGGTCAATGGTATTGAATGCTGCTGAGAGGTCAAGAAGAGCTAGGATGGATGCACTCCCTCCATCCCGCTCCCACCAGAGATCATCTGTAAGCACGACCAATGCAGTTTCCACCCCATATCCCGGCCTGAAACCTGACTGAAAGGGGTCCAGATAATCCATATCATCCAGGATCCTCTGGAGTTGCAACGCCACCGCTTTCTCAACCACCTTCCCTAAAAAGGGGAGGTGGGAGACAGGACGAAAATTGTCCAATATACTAGGGTCCAGTGATGGTTTCTTGAGGAGGGGGTGCACCAGAGCCTCTTTAAAAGCAGCTGGGAACACCCCCTCCCCCAGAGATGTATTAACCATCACCTGGACCCAACCACATGTCACCTCCCGGGCTGCCTGTACCAGCCAGGAAGGGCATGGGTCCAGATGACATGTGGTGGCCCTTACAACCCGAAGGATCCTGTCCACTTCCTTAGGTCCAACAGGATCAAACTGTTCCCAGATAACCGGTCCTTTTTCCTTTAGATGAAGATAAACTGCTGACTCTGGTCCTGTGGTATTACTTCTCCTGTGTTGGGCCATCCTCCTGTACAAAAGTTGTTTGGTTTCTCCAATGTAGAGTTCAGAGCACTCCTCACTGCACTGGATTGCATAAACTACATTGCTTTTCTTGTGTTTTGGAGTTTGATCTTTGGGGTGTACAAGCCTCTGTCTCAGTGTGTTGCTGGGTTTGAAATTTTCTTGAATAGAGGTGGGGGCCTCAGGCACAATCTTTCCCCTATTTTCCTCCCTGCTTTGTCTTCTGTGCCTAGGAAGATTAAGACCATTTCGCAAGCTCAACAGCAGCATGGTGATCTTAACAATCCTCCTTTAGATGATAAAAGGACTTAAATTACATCTCAATATAACCATGACCTAGCCCCAGATGCAAGGTCACACAGCCACCTAGAAACATATCTAAGGATTCCCTTACTTACTTTGCTCAGACTGAAGAAGCTCCTTGGATAAGGAGCGAAACGTTTCCACTGAGAAAATAGAAATCCAGTTGACATGATTCAAGCTACAGACAATTCCACCTGGATGACTGAGAACCTTCATAGGCAAAGACCCTAGGTAGGTTTAGGTTGGGATGATTTGTTGAGTTTTTATTATTGTCAAACGTCATGCCAGGCAAAGCAATAAATCTCAGCTCTCCAAACATTTAGCTCCATATTCAGAATCTTGCTTACAAGAGAAGCTTACAAACATGGCACAGCTAGATAAATTGTTTTACTGCAGATGGACATATATATGTATTCAAAAGACCTGCATACTCTAAAACACAGATATCATCTCTCTCACTCTCTCCTTCCCCCTCCTCTTTCTTTTTCCTTTTTTTTTTTTTGTTTCTATCTTTGTGTGCATCATTGAAACAAAACCTCCTGTTCCAGATTTTTAGGGAGAAAATACAAGGAGAGCTTTTAAAAAGAATATCACTAGTACTTTTTTGCTTACCTTTCATTACACCTTCAGGCTAATTGCCTCCATCAGAAACAATTGCTTCCATCTATACTGGTGTATAAGGGGCGTGGTGGCTCAGTGGGTAAGACGCCAGGCTTGTCGATCGGAAGATTGCAAGTTCGGATGTTCTAATCCCTAGTCCTGCATGCGGAGTGAGCTCCCGCACTAGCTCCAGCTCTTGCCAACCTAGCAATTCGAAAGCATGTAAATGAAAGTAGATGAATAGGTACCACTTCGGTGGGAAGGTAACAGCGTTCCGCGCATGTCATGCGGCCACATGACCGTGGAAGCGTCTTCGGACAACGCTGGCTCTTTGGCTAACAAATGGAGATGAGCACCGGCCCCTAGAGTCGGACACGACTGCACAAATGTGCGGGGGGTACCTTTACCTTTTTTACCTTATACTGGTGTAGGCTTTCACAGCCAGTATCTGTTGGGCAGTATTGAGCTTCAGGATTTAATGACCATGGTCTAGACAGCAAATTTCCTGACTTTTCACCAGCAACTGGTGGCATCTTTATAGCCAGGTGACCTGACTTCTGATTGGTCTTTAGCTGACCTGGTTTCCTAATGATGCAGGTTTATTATTATTTATTTATTATTTGGATTTATCACCGCCCATCTCCACCATGGTAGACTCTGGGCGGTTTACAATCACATTATAAAAAGTTAAAAACCTATACATCTAAAATCTACTATAAAAGAAATTTTAAAAAATCCAAAAGATGGTGTGTTCTTAAAAGGAGGATATTACTAAGCTAACCACCCCCAGGAGGAACTATTATGTCCTTCGTTCCAGGCAAGGCGGCAAGGTTGGTGAGGTCTGGTCTCTGGTTCTTTGTGAACAATTCTGATTGGTTGTTTTGGCTGGTCTTTGATTGGTTCTTTGTTTGTGCTGGGTTCTGGTTGGTCAATATGAGCAGATGAGTTCTGATTGGGTTCCCTGGTTGGTTCTGTTTTGAAGCAGGATCTTGGTGTGGCACAGGGCAGGTAACCAGGCTTTGTTAACCTTGCACCATACCAAGATCTTGCTAAAAAGCAGGGCCCGGATAAGGACCCAATCAGGACTCACCTGCTCTGAACAACTAGAACCCAGCCCAAATAAGAACCAATCAGGAATCAGCACTCCAAAAATTGAGCCAGCTCATTTGGTTCACTCCAAAGAAACAATCAGGAAACAGCAACACCAAAATGACCAATCAAGATTGGGCACAAACAAAGAACCAATCAGAGACCTGCTATGGTCTGGTACCAACCTACTTTCATGACCCTGGGATATAAAATAAAAGGTCCCATGGCCCAACACTCAAACTTTGCAAGTTTTGTTCTTTCACAACAAAGAACGCTTGGGCTATTCTGAATTTTGTTGCATCAAAATGCAATCACAACAGACCATTCCATGCTTGGGGAAAAATAACATCCATTTGTGTGCAGTTATCAACCTTACCTTCTGAAATAAATGAAGGACAGAAAAAGCCATTGAATCCAATTCTAAACTGAAACGCTTGAAATTAGAAATATTTTCCCTAGGAGATACCAAGTTTATCTTTCCACACCAATGGGCTGCTGCTACTTTGTTATTTTAAAAAATGTATTTGTTCCATGTACCTATACTTTGTCAATTTGATGAATTTGCCAAGGGCAAACTAGTCTGAAAAACAATCTATTGATATGGAATCAGCTTTGTTTGCCCTCAGTAAGGCCATCACAAGTATAACTGGGGCCAAACTGGAGAAAAGCTAGCACCAAAAAATCCAAAGTCAGTGGAATTATGCCAATCATATAGAGTATTGCAGCAGTATATAAACCCAGTCAATCCATCAATCAAATATGTAAAGATAGGTAATAGATCAGGATGGTAGGGAAGAATAAAGACTGTACCTTCCTACTTCTTGAGAATTGGTGGTAGACAAAGCCTCCAGAAGTTCATGGAAGGGGACAATATCAATATCAATATCAGTATTGATAGGGACAGGGGTTCCTATCAATACTGCTTCCAAGTGCTTTTTATCTTTGGTTCAGTCTTTCTCCTGCATCTGGGGGATCAAACCAAATCACAAGGTGGGCATTTGTAAACTATTTCTTTGTCTGATCTGGATCTTGCTGTTCCAGTAAAATTGATTGGCATTTTCAGATTGTGAAATTCAAGTCAGCAGAAGCTGCTCCAGGAACCCAGGAAGGCTGTGTTTCTGATGTCCTAGGAGGGAACATATTCAAGTCCTGGAAAACCCAACAGCATCCTTGGGGTGATAACTTTAAGTCCAGGTCTGTGGAGGACCCCAAAACTTCATGGTGACATTTTCTGGGCTCAGGTCCTGCTTGCTAAGGAGATCTACTGTAGCTTCAGATGTCTCAAAAAAAATCTCTCTGGGATATGCAAAGACTTGAAAGGAGGGAAGAAGAGCTGAGATGGACCACCCAATTTTCCCTACATGAGATGGAAAGAAGAGCTTAAAATTCTTCTTCTTCTTCTTCTTCTTCTTCTTCTTCTTCTTCTTCTTCTTCTTCTTCTTCTTCTTCTTCTTCTGCTTCTGCTTCTGCTTCTGCTTCTGCTTCTGCTTCTGCTTCTGCTTCTGCTTCTGCTTCTGCTTCTGCTCCTCCTCCTCCTCCTCCTCCTCCTCCTCCTCCTCCTCCTCCTTCTCTTTTTGCCTCAAAGTTAGGATTTTTGTATTCTGTCTGCCTAATATTGCTTATTCAGAGGGATTCATAAATCATCTAGAACAAATTAATAAATGGTTTCCCTGCTCTAATTGTTTTAAAAACATGTTTTCCTTTTCCTCTTGCATTCAAGATAATCACTACTGAGGAGCTTTATAACCCAACTAACTTAGGAGCAGAAGTCCTATGTGCTTGATCCATTACTCCACAATGTTAACTTAACATCATAGGTAGCACTGACATTAAAGCTGAGCAAAGAATCACATCTGAGTTTGTGTGTGTGTGTATGTGTGTGTGTGTGTGTGTGTGTTTGGGGAGTGGAGGATAAGGGAAAGATGATTCCTCATAGATGTTTCCTTGTAGTAACTCCATATCTCCCCTAATACCTGCCATATTATGAAGCCTTTTCTCTCGTGGAAACTGAAAATGGTGCAGTATTTGGACTTCAGAGATGAAATCTTTCAAGAGGAGCATGAACTGATTCTGATAAATTTGAGAGCTTCCTTATAGTAATTGCTTCTTCACATCTGGAAATTAGAAGGCTAATTTGATAACCAGGTGAAGCCATCTGCCTCGAGATCTGGAAGAAAAAGGCCTACTAATGTCCTCTTTTTAAGCCCTGGCCACAATTGCAGTTTGGTCCCATAAATCTCCTCATTAAAAGAATAATCTCTGTTCAGTATTTTATTGATAATAGCATTCCATAAATCCAATTGTGTCAAGCTGTGTCTAGAAAATTATTAGAATTCAGTACAACCCTCATCAGCAACTTTCAAAAATATGGAAGTAGGTTATTGGAAAATAAATTTAATCAGTAATATTATTCCCACTCCAGTTTGAATTCCAGATCTGGCAATGACTATGCCAAGGCCTAAAGGAAATTCATTGCATTATCTAGTGATAGTATCAACAGTGCTGGAATGTTTCAATTAAAAGCTGCATTTTAAAAATGATCTATTAAAGTATTACAAGCAAAATAAAGGGGATTTACACTCAGGGTGCTTTCAATGGCATTGAAATTGGACAAAAGCTGGGCTATAATTTATGCAGATTAGAAGGCTATAGTTGGAATAGGAGGACAATCCAAAATCAGCATGGACCGGCTCGAAAGGGATTGAGTAGGGTGTTCATGGCTACTAGGGATAGCTGTAAATATCATTGTGAGATTGTCATGAGTAAGGGTGCTATAAATATCATTGTGAGATTGTGTCTTTATGGCTAATTGGTCTGAGAATGAATCCAAGAAGAGGAAAATATCCACAGAAACTACATTCATGTGGAATAGACGGTGGGGGCGGAGGGGGATTAGATATCTCTAAAGACTACATGGAGAAAGGGAGAAGTTCCATTCATAGAAAAAATAACAGTATTCCATTACTACCACACTTTACTAGTAGAGCAAATTCACTTGGTTAATTTCAACTTAATCCTGCAAATACAAAAATCTTGCCATTAGGAGAATTATTTTGGTAACATATTTTTAGCAATATGAAGCTAAAATCCACAATTAAAGAAATAGCAAATCACTGCACTGATCATAGGAAAAAAATCATAATGTACAACATGTTCCTGTACAACTAAGAATATTACAAAAGTGTGATCCATCATTCTGGGAGGTGAGGAGGGGTTACATTGTGAAGCAAGCTGAGGGTGGCAAGGAAGTGTTATATAAGAAAACACGAAGTCTACATTTAGGCATGGTGTTAACATGGAATATAGGTTGAATAGAAAATACTCAAATTAGAACTTGGTTCTGGGATGATTTCACATTGTATCAGAAATCCTCAGAACTCTATGGAAATTAACAATGTTTACATTTCACCCCCTCCTCTTTTTTTTAAGGAAAATCCAGCTGTTAAATGGATTTATCTTACAGTGAAGTTTCGGAAAGCATGCATTAATTATTAGTAGCATTAAGCTCTAATGATGATTTACAGAGCAGCATATATGATTATTATACAACACATAAAATGTCATTATTTATGGTCATGGTTCCTTTTCTTTAAATCTTAGGGTATTACTCTCTTATGAATCACATAATTTAACAAGCATTAGAAAAAATGTGGACTGCAACAGAGATTTAGAGATGAACACAAGCATCAGGCTGCTGTGTGATTCATTTCCTACTTGTAGATGGATGGGATGTTGAAAAGACCTTTGGTCTGACCCCAAGGGCTCTTCTGTTTTTATTAAATTGTCAGTTTTGTACATTCATTGAATTACAGAGTTGAGAGAGACTATCTAGACCATCAGCCTGAACCCCTTGTCCAGTCCTGTCAATGGCGGAGAGGAGGAGGAAGGAACTCCTTTGTTTTTAAAGAGTGTATGCTCTGCTGAAAGCAATATCTGCATTATGGAGATGAGCAATTTAAAAATTAATTGTCTGTGGAAATGGCTTAATAATTATTATTCCGACTGATAATACATGGATTATCAGTGG
Organism: Charina bottae; assembly: GCA_023362775.1. Lineage (NCBI taxonomy): Eukaryota > Metazoa > Chordata > Lepidosauria > Squamata > Charinaidae > Charina > Charina bottae. The sequence goes on along the minus strand of JALMGJ010000044.1, from coordinate 981,984 downwards.
TTTTTAGAAGCCTTATATATGTGTATATATATATACATTGTTTGAGCAGGCAAATTTCTGGGATTTTCGCTTTATGCAGAATGTAGTGAAAATTCTAATTAAACTAAATTTGAAAAAGAGGGGGAGAAAGAGAAAGGTAAGTTAGCATCTTCAGTATATTAATGCAGCCCTGGAAATTTTATTAAGATCAATCTTGGATTTTATATTTTATATTTCATATTTTATACATATTTATATTCTTATATTAATCTGTTTTATGATATTTTAATTTTGTATTGTTTCAATTCACTTGTAAACTGCCCAGAGTCATTTCTCGAGAAGGGTGGTGTAGAAATATGATTGATAGATCGATAGATAAATAAATAAATAAATAAATAAATAAATAAATAAAATATATGTTTGTAATTTTTTGTTTTTGAATTTTTAATTCTGTTCTCTCTCCAAATACAGATGGCCTCACAAGTATACAGGGCCATCTGAACCCTGCTCATTCTTCCACTCCTCTACATTATGAAAAATATATCCTCTATGAATATTCTCCAGAATAAATGTCCTCAACCTGGTACCTTTTAGTTGTGTTGAACTTCAACTCCCATAACCCCCAGCATGGGAACTGAAATATCTGGTGGGCAATTAGTTGAGGAGTTGATGTACAGTATATCAGGATGCATGAATTTGGTCCATGTCATTAACACTGATATATACTTTTATTTTTTAAAACTATTGTAAAGCATTTGGAGAGATGTAAATTCCCTAGGATTGCTTCTAATCTGTGCATTAGTCTAAGAGGTACAGATAAAGTCATTGGACTGGAATTCACAAAGATTGCATTTTTCCATTATCCCTACCTGAGCAGCCTCAAAGTGCAGCAATAGCGGCAAAAATAGAAGGAGAAAGCTGTGAACTCCTTGGTATTTATTAAAATATATTTATCCAGAGCCTATGCCCACATATGTACTTGAGATCTTTAAATCCTGCCAAGGGTCAGTTACTTTATACAAGTTCATGTGATTCTAAATGTACATATTTCCCCAGTTCCTATGTTTATCTATGCAGCATCTCAATATTGAAAAATAAAGATGTAACTGTATTACAAAATGTCTGTTTTATGAACACTCTGCAAAACAAAGAAATAATCCCACTTCCAGCAGACTTTGTATAGGGACATTTTAATATGATTATTAGTTAGGCTGACTATATTTCCTTGAGACAAAAACGGGACATTGGGATGGTAAAACAGGACGGGGTCTTATGTAATATTCCGTATTCATGAAAAAGACAGGGGTCCCCGACCTGCAGTCCGCGTGATTGGCTCCCACCTGCAAACCCCACCCCCAGTCTGCATGATTGGCTCCCACCTGCAAACCCCACCCCCACTCTGCACAATTGGCTCCTGCCTGCAAACACCCCCCAGTCCACACAATTGGCTTCCGTCTGCAAACCCCGCTCCCCCGGTCCCTCCTTTGCCGTGCGCTGATAGGCGAGAGGGCTTCCTCTTCTGGGCTGCCTGCAATTGGCAGCTCCGGCTCGGATCCTCCTTCCATGCCATTCCCACCAGTTTTAAAAAACGGGACAAAATTGAGATTTTTATCAAAATGACGGGACGGTTGAAAAATGCTAAAAAACGGGACTGTCCCATTCAAAACGGGACATATGGTCAGCCTATCATTAGTGCAAAAGATGAGTGATCTTTCTGAGAAATCCCTATACTTGGATATGTTGTACAATTTGCAAACAAAGCTGCTAATCCTGTTGGTGCAGAAGGCTCAATTTACCAATGCTGTATGAATGCTTATGTTAGCTGTCATATGGTAACATTAATGTTCCTAGTGTTATCCAAAGTATGAATTTCTTACAGCAGCAGCATCTGTTCTATCAGTGACAAAAGGCATAGACCAACATGTTCAACAATATACATAAAATACTATTATGTTAGTACTGAAATGATGCAGGAGAGAAAGAGTCACCGGTTTTAACAAGTAATGTTTCTCCCATGCAAACTAGATGGGCAATTTTCCATATTTTCTAGAAGATTTTGCTTGTTTTTAGCTGAGTGGGCTTTCCTTCTTTAAAAGTCTTCAAATTATTTCAAGGCCTATCTTACATTTGTAGACTTCCTTCATCTCAAAATGGTCACAAACTGCACCACTGGTTTTTAACAGTAGTGTCTTCAGAGAGGGGGCCACGGGAGATACCAAAATCAATGCCCTGTCTGGTCTAGGATTGCAAGTTGCCCATCCTGCTTTAAATGAATAGTGGAATAGCATTTATACTAGGGCTGTGCAAAGCTTCAAATTGGAGATTTAGTTCAAAGGATCCTCCCAAATCAATCTGACTTGATTTGGACTGATTTCTATGCCTTTCATGTATATGCATGTATATTTTTAGCACCTGCACCATTTCAAATTGAATTGACCCAATTTAGACACTTCTATCTGATTTGACCTAAAGTATTTAACCAGATTATCAGTTTTGCTGCTTCAATCTAATTCAATTGAGAGTCTGACTCAGCAATCCCAATCAAATCAACAGCTGAAATTGCACCAGGCTTGATTCACACAGGCCCAGTACTCAGGGGAGAGCAACAGTAACAATTGCACTTTCATTTTGCAGAACAATCTGTCAGCCCATTTGGGGACATCTTACTCATGACCTAGAATCATATTCTCAGAGAGATACTTCACCAGGGCTCGGCAAAAAATTGTGGAAAAAAAGAAGTGGGGAGTGCTGAAATTCTGGCTTCTCCAAAAGAGGAAGCTCTTTCTCCAAATACATTCTGAGCAAACTTCTCTAAAGGTTTCTCAGTAATATTGTAGTAGGATCAATGTTCTTTCTTTAGATTACACAGTCAAGCTTCACACCCTGGCTTGGCAGTAAAACACAGGTCTCCAGAAATTTAACCCTCAATTCCATACATTTAACCCTCTTGGAGGGACTTGTCAGAAGACCCCCATGTATCACTTGGTTAGATTAACATCTCTATTTGAGACAAGAATGAAGCCTCAAATAAAGCCATTGCAGTGCAAAGATATCAGAGACTTCATGTAACCCTGCTCCAGACTTTGAACTGTAGATCTCTTCCTCCTGCCCTTCTGAATTAACACATACTTGGCTGGTCGCTTGATGGCTTGAGGAGGGGGGCTGAGATGTATTTAAATAATAGCACTCTCTCTAGCCTGGGAACTGCTGATTCCTTCCCCCCCAAACTCTTACACTCTCAGCCCTTACATTCACCTTCATTTGGAATTTGCCAGCAGGAATAGGGATGGCAAACCAACATTGTTCCCTATATAGATAAACTGGCTATTATTACTTTCTCATCTCTTCACAATATGCCAAGCCCAATACCCTTCCAAGGCACCATGAAGGGAAAGCATCATTTTGCTCCCCATCAAATATTTGGAGAATGTTAGCCTCCAGCCTTCATTGCTCGACTTTGTGACTATTTGGAGAACATTTTTGTTCTGCTTGCTCTATACACAACCCGGACAAATGATTTATCCTTATATCTGGAACGGCATTGCACATTTGACTTTGGTTTTTCATTTTTGTACTTGTCTTCAGAATGGTGTGGGACTTAACTACAGGAATGCCAAATGGAAAATAACACTTCTGTAGTGTAAAATTGTTCATGGTTTCTTCTCCCAGTAACGAATCTATACTCAGCAGGTCAAGATGACAAACTGTGTGTTAGTGGTTGAACTCCCTACAAAGGAGAAGAAGAAATATTGTTTTAAACCCTTAGTTCCTAGGTGTTTTCATTAGAATCCAAAGAATGTTAAGCATGTATTTAGAATAAAACTTTTTTTTTCTTTTTAAATATACATTTAGAGAAAAGAGATTTAGGAAAATATAATCTGAGATATGACTAGGGTTAGGGTTTGCCCAGATTTTTAACATGAACCACACTGATGGGGAAGCACAATACAACAATGGATGAATGACTATGTGAGAAATTAGCCTGTACCAGGAATAGAATAATCTGCCTATTTCTCGTAGCTATGGCTTTGCATGGAGCTTTTCTTCACCAGGACGCTATGTGGTTGTTTTGTTTTAGGAAACACAGAAGGCATCTCCAGAGAGCACACATTCCACATAGGAATTTCTATTGCTCATGCTATAGGCAAATCAAAGATAAAGACTCCCTTGAGTTGAACAGGATTCCTGATAACTACAAGCATATGTTCATCTAGTTTTCCTGGCAACAATATGGGAATGGTTTGTCATTACCTTTTTCCCTGGAGGTCTCTCATTCAAGCATTAGCCAGGCCCAACCGTGCTTAGCTTCTGAGCTCTGACAAGGTCAGCCAGATGCTGCCACTGCTGAGAATAAAGAAGGAGAGTGGAAGTATATTTGAATTGAATACCAATTTTTGGATTTCCCTTTGACATTTATGAAAGAATGTAGCTGGCAGGAAATGTGCAATATGAGCAGGGATCTTTCCCGACCAAATGTAGCTATCAAAAACACGAACATACGTGGTTCTCAGGATGCACAGGTTTTAAAATGATTGCATGCAAACTGTTCACAAAATACAAAGCAGGTTAGGGTTAAGGTTTTAAAAAAGCACGATCAGGTTTAACATGAAAAAGGAAATGCAAGGAGAAAAAAATCCATCTACCTACTGATAGAAAGATCTTTAAGCATATCTATAGAGACTGCTTTTGAAAGAATGAAAGAAAGAGCAGAGCATAACATAACATAACATAGTAATCAAAATTACTACTAGATTCTGGACATTAAGTCAGTGGAAACACATACTGCATACTTATGCAAAATAAACAAAGCATAAGATGAACTATTTATGAAACCAAAACAAGTATTTGTTCCACAGTATTTATTCTGGAAATCTAAGGATCTGACCTATGTGAAAATGTGAACATGGTGCAATAGACTATTTTTCTGACCGGAAGGTTATTAAATTCTGTGTTATACAGAGACAGAAAGAAAACAGAGGAGAAAATGTACAGATTCATGATGCGCAGTGAGATTTGGGGAGTTTGAGATAGAAAGGGTATTATCTGTAACTGAAAATTATCTCCACTGAAGGTACATTATCACAGTGCTCCTCTTTGATCTGCTAGCATGATTGCTGCCTAAAGCCATAACAGAGCTTTATGAACACTGGAGGCTTTAGTTCCAAAAGGGCATTGCATAAACTGAATGCAGCAGCAGGAGACAGAAGATCTGGTAGCAATATATCCTGCCATCATTACTGCAGGTTGCCTACAGGTGCTTAACGCAGAGAAGCAATGTTTCAATCTTATTATTATTTGGAATGACATATGAAATAAACTGGTACAGTGTCTTATGCCTACAACAACTTGTTTTCTGTAAGCCAGGCTTGTACAAACTAAGTATTGACTATCAGTAATGCTATTGGACATGGAGTGGTTCTAAGTTTTCAGCGGGAAGGGATTTCCAACAGGGGGTGGGGAGGGGTTTCAACAGGCAATTGAAGCTGCCCCCTTTTTGACATGCCTCCCAATGCATATAAAAAAGGGGCAGGGCTTTGATTGCATGGGTGCCACCATCTTGATTTTTTTACCATCCCCTGGAGGAACATCAATACTCACATGTTAAACAAAAGCTATTATTACATTGATAGTAGTGAAGTCCCAGGTAAGAGATTGAGATGAATGCTAATATTTTCCAATGAAACCATGAAACATCAGAAACCCATTAAAACATATAAATTCAGTTTTCAAACAGTTTAAGAGATCTCTGTGGTCTAGATATGAAAACACTGTATTATAACATTGTGGTTTTTTTAAAAAAAAACATTATTGGGGCCTGGCAAAATTAATTGCACAAATGTATATGCATTTGAGACCCAGTTTTGTGTAGTGGTTAAGGCATCAGGTTAGAAATCAAGATACCATGAGTTCTAGTCCCTTTTTAGGCACAAAGCCAGCTGGGTGACCTTGGGCCAGTCACTCTCTCTCTCAGCCCTGTGAAGGAGGCAATGGCAGACCACTTCTGAAAAACTTTGCCAAGAAAACTGCAGGGACTTGTCCAGGCAGTCTCCAAGTATCAGACAGGATTGAAAGGATTAAAAAAAATGCATTTACCAAAAGGGTTTAAACTTCATCCTGAATCTAATACTTGCGCACTTAATTTCATTTTTTGTGTATTAGGGAAGGCTTTTAATAGATATATAGTTATAATTCAGTTTATATCTCACCTTTCTCTTCAGCTGAATACTTGTGGCAGCCAAAACCAGTTTTTAAATTACTAGAAAAATACAAGAAAAAATGATAAACACAAAACACTGAACATTGTAGTTGTTATCCTTTAAACAATTCAGTTCAAGGTGTTCATGTATGAATACCCACATATGTGTATGTGTTTGAATTTGGCAATTTGTATTTAAATTGTTTCATAAATGATGTACAGTATTTCAGATGCAAATCTTTAATGTTTTCCTGTAATTTCTATCTCCCACCTTTGTAGGGATTAATTTCTAATAGTGAGTTGAGTAGAATATATGTTGCCAAAAACTATTGTTGTACACTGCTTGTACTGTACTGTACTAAACATTACAGGTATTATGAAGTTACTCCTCCTACGCAACATAACACAACTTCCTGTGCTGCACATTGAACTAGCAGTCATACAAAGCAGGTACAAAGGCGATTGAGAAACATGCAGTTGTACAATGCATTCCTCTATCAAGTTTGATGTAATGAAAAGAGCAAGGATTTTAGTCTGACTTACATTAATGCATAAATGAAGCAGATATCACATACTGTTGCAAAGAAGACATGGTAAAATATATTAGCCACGATTTTTTAAAAAACCCAGAAAGGAAGGAAGGAAGGAAGGAAGGAAGGAAGGAAGGAAGGAAGGAAGGAAGGAAGGAAGGAAGGAAGGAAGGAAGGAAGGAAGGAAGGAAGGAAGTGTCCTGTTCCGACTAAGGCTGGACACGGAAGCGTTACTGAAATTAACTTTATTTACACAGTTACACAAGCAGCCCAATTTATACTGTCCTCTTCTTCTTCTGCAGACTGTACAACAAGTCTGGGAAATGCTCCTGGCCCAGCCGGAAGGACCAGAGAGGGTGCAGGCGCGGTAGTAGATGCTGCAGCCGGCGGCGATCCGGACGTGGCAGGCAAGGTGACCGCGGGCGTGGAGTTGGCTTGGCTGTCGGGGCTGGGAGTAGCCCGAGGCCCGACGAAGGCAGCCCACTGGTGACTAGCGTCGGCTTGGCTTGGCTGATGCTCCTTGCTGGTGGGCATCTGGGTAGACCGGGGCCCGACAAAGGCCGCCCACTGGTGACCGGCGTCGGCTGGGCCTGGAGCGGAGGGCAACGGAGAATTGGTGGCTCAGGCAGTCGAGAGAGGAGCAGGCAAAGCGGCGGCGCTTACCCCGGTGCTGCCTTCTTCCGCAGGAAACGAGGAGGGCTCCGAAGGACGTCCTGGAGCTGGAATCTCATGGGACGGAGGCGCAGCGACAGGAGGAGGTTCGGGCACGAGGCTTGGCACGGCAGCTGGGTAAGGCTTGGTTCCAAGGCTTGGTGCGGCGGCGAGGCAAGGTGTAGAATCAGGGTCCGGCGCGGCAGCAAGACAGGGCTCTAGATCGAGGTCTGGGGCAGCAGCAAGGCAAGGCTCTGGGTCAAGGTCCAGGGCGGCGGCAAGGCCAGGCTTGGGAGCAGGGTCCGGCGCGGAGTCTAGAGGCTTCAGCGCTGAGCATGTAGAACGGTTGTCTCTGGCAGCTGAGGTAAGTCGCGACAGCCTTTTCTTTTGTTTTTCGCACCTTGGGAGAGCAGGGGCCAATCAGGCTTCACGTTGCTCGGCCCGCCTTTCTGCTCTCCTTTGGCGCGCACTGATTGGCGGAGGTGTCTTTCTTTCCGAGCCTCTGCCAATCAGCGTTTCCGGGTCTACAGTCGGTTTCGCGCCAAACCTGCTGCCTCCTGTGATTGGCTCTGACTCCGACTCCGAGTCCGGCATGTCGGCCAGCAGCCAGGTAAGTCCCCGAAACCTCACACTATCCTCCCCGCAGGACCTTCCTCCCCCTGGCTTTGTGGTCTGGGTTTCTCCAGGTATTGGCGATGGAATTGTTGTACCCGTAATGGTGCGTGGACATCTGCAGCATCTTCCCGTCACATCTGGCCCGTAACCCTTCCAGTCTATTAGATACTGGAGACGGCCCCGACTGGCTCCTCCTCCGAGTCCGGCATGTCGGCCGGCAGCCAGGTAAGTCCCCGAAACCTTACAGGAAGGCTCATAATTCTTCATTAGTATCTTTACCCAGGATTGTTCAATAATTAATTAGTGAATAATATTACTGATTGAAGAGAAATTTAGACTCTTATCCACAAAACTTCGGCTCTGCTTCTCACTCCAGTGACCTTTGACTCATCACTGTTCTATTCCATCAAGCTTCCATCTGTATAATGAAAGTCTGGATGTAGGAATAAAATCCATTCTGGCAAGGAATTAATTGGGGAATGTATACATATCCAGATGGAAGTAAAACAGGAGACAGAGCTTAAGTTTTCAATTACTTTCTCTGGAATTACCTAATTGATTTTGTAGACTTGAATACCATTCCTAAAAAATTACTCTCATGTTTCTTTCAACACTTTCCTATCATCCCCAAAGCCACTGTGGCATAAACTGGTGATTTTGTTCTATTGTGCTGCTTGCACAATATTGTGCACATACTGCATTAAATATTTCCTTAGTGAACTTGGAGCAAGCCATTAACAGGAATTCATAAGCATTCTTTCTCATGCAGTATATGTATCAACCATACAAATGAACCCATAAAATATGATGAAGTTCACTATTATTTAGTAAAGCAAGTTGAATGTAAATCGAAACCAAACTGTATCTGTAGCATTTGCTATTGACTTCTTCCAGGATGATGATGATGATGATGATGATGATGATGATGATGATGATGATGATTTCCCAGTCTACCTACCTCTCCCTGCCCTGGGATTTCCTAGATGTCTCCCATTCAAGTTCTAACTAGGTCTGAACCTTTTTTGAGATCAGCCAAGCTCAGCTCAGCGCTGCTACCTTCATGGATTGCCTTTATTCATTAAATTTGTTTTTCTTTGTTCATTTATTTTGAAGATCTCATCAATTCCATCCAATAACAACTTTCATAGTTTTCCCATCCCATCCCATCCCCTCCATCCATTCATTCTTCTATCAGATATTTGTTTTGTGATTTGATCTTCATCCATTCTCTCTATAGAAGCCAACCACCTCAAGGTACTTCTTTCATACTTGCCACTCACTTTTTCTGAATATATTCTACATTCATTCAGCATCCATTCACTCCTATTTATGTAACCCACCTCTTCTTGTTTACCACAATGCTTTTCAATACCTCATTCCCACTGCATTCAAATATACTAATACATAATTTTAATATAAACCATATTATTAATGATATGAACAGTGATAATTATCATTATCACAGCCAGAAATTCTATATTTCACCTTGTGAAAGAAACAAATCTGACGCAGAAGTTACTAACACTCCTGCTCAAACAAGTCCTAAAAGAGTAGGGAGCTGAGTGTACCCATGCATGTCTTTACACTATAGTTTCAACCTTGTGCAGTCCTCAATCTTCAATCTTCCCATGTTGATGGGAAAAGTTTGAACAGAAGTCCTATTAGCTTTCAGATGAAAGTGAGTAGAACTTTCCATGATAAAGCAGGGTTCCTAATCTCACTGAGTCTTCTATTCATAGGGGCATCCATATTTGGGAGAGAAGGGGTTAAAAAATCAACATGAGGGCTGAAACTAAATGATTAATGGACTGTCCTTTTCTATGTGTGTCACCATCTTGACTTTTTTGACCCCCTTGATGATGGCCCAGTTTATTCACATTGCAAACCTAAGCAGAAGACCCTTTCAAAAATTCTAGATCAAGGATAAGGAACTGGATACACTCCATGCCATATAGAACAGGAAATGGGTCTGAAAGCAAAAAGCAGCCTCTACTGATGCCATCTAGTCCTGGAGACTGTTCAGCCAGCACTGCAGATGAAGGATGCAAGAGTCTATGAACAACACTGAAGTGAAGCAACATGGATGATGTGCTTGGTCTGAGCAGCAAGACCACTGTTGCATCATCATGCAGCTTTGAGGGTCTGTTTTCAAAACTTCATTCATTCATTCATTCGATTTGGAGACCACTTGACTCTCAAAAGATTCTGGGTGACTTACAATATAAAGAAAAGAAAGAGAACAATAAAAAGAAATGTATGGATCCAGAAGAGTGGAACAACTAAACATACCCCAAACAAACAAAAACTAACACTTAGCATCCACCTTAACGCCAAGCCTGGGACCAGGGCCACATTTAATGACTTCCAGAACAGCTGTAGGATGGGAGCCATAAGTACATCTGGGGAGGTGATGCTGTTCCAGAGGGCAGGCATCACAACAAAGAAGACATGCTGCCTAGGTCACAATAGATAACATTGTTTGAGGGAACCTGGAACACGCCTGTTCTACTCAATCTCACTGGGCATGCAGAAACTATTGGAGGTAGATGGTCCCTCAAATAGCCATGCCTATGCCATGTAGGGCTTAATATGTGATAACCAGCATCGTGAATTGCACCCATTAATGCCACTCATGAAACAGGGCTGTCCATTCTGGTCCAGCTGTAGCTTCCAAGTGATAGGAAGTGTTCAGGTAGCCCCATATAAAGCATATTGCTGTAATCCAAATGAGAGGTGGCTAAGGTGTGAATGACTGTCTGAAGGGCCTCCCACTCTAGGAAAGGGTGCCACTGGCACACCACATGGATGTGTTCAAAGGCCCTCATGGCCACAGCTGCCACCTGCTCCTTGAGCAGGAACTGTAACTCCAGGAAAGTCCCCAGATTGTGCACCAGTCTTGAACAGGGAAGTGCAACCCCATCCAAGACCAAAGTTGAAAAGTCCTCAGAACCTGGAGGCCCCAATAAGCACAACCACTCAGTCTTGTCAGGAGTGAGCTTCAGTCTGATCCTCCCCATCCAGACCTAAACCACCTCCAGAAACTAGATCAGGACATTGACAGCATTGTCTGGACAGCCCAGGGTTGAGATGATACCAGACACCAAAACAGATGGATAATCTCACCCAGTGGATTCATGTAGATGTTCAACAGAAGGGGGGAGAGCATTGAACCATGAGGTACCCCACAAGTGAAGGGCCAGGAACACAACTTCTCCCCTCCTGGAACTGACCATAGAGGAAGCAAGAAAGCCACTGTAAAACAGTGCCTCCCATCCTTAAAAGGATTCCATGGCTGACAGTATTGAAAATTGCTGAGAGAAAGGAGCAAAAGAATGGACATACCACCCCCATGCCGGCTCTGCCACAGGTCATCAGCAACATGACCAGAGCTGTACACTGGCCTGAAGCCTGGCTGAAATAGATCCAGATAATCTTTGTCAAAGAGAATCCCTCTTTTAAAGCTTCTGACAGCCGTATTAAAAAAGACAAATACATCAATGAAAGGAAAAGTGTTTAAAAGGAAACATAATGAACGTAAGAACACTGCATTTATTTCTTCAGGCTCTACCTCTCCAAGGTCTGAGATAAAAGTTTCTCTGTTGATGTACTACATACATTATTTTAACAGAATAAGCCAGGGACTGAAACCGGGATTGGGTAAATGCAAAGCAGATGCTGATTAGCAATGACTTTCCCACCATTTTCTTAAATGTCTGTAGAAGCTATAAGCATACAGAAGAGTAGGGAGCTCCTACACATCTCCTGGGCATTGTTTACCCACCAGTAATCACTAGAACAGGTAAATAACTATATCCTTATAGTGTACAATTTAATCCTGGGGCAGAATAGGATATTCAAGCACAAATCCATGTACATATTTTTAATTATTTTAAACATGATTTCAATCTCATGGCTGAGTGGTTGATATACGTAATGCAAAATAATGGTTACTCCTGGTGAATAATTTAGCTGAACATTCTAAGAGATTCCTTCTTGAAAGTGTTATTTGTAAAGCACAGGCTCCTCACATACACCAGATTTTTCTATTGTGGGTGTTCACTTTCCAAGATTAATATGCTCTTTTAGGAGCTGAAGCTAACACATGAATGTGAGTTTGTAGATACCTGATTAAGTGTTCAAGGGATGTAGTGCTACCAATCTATTGACCTTTCAATTATTGCATGTCTTTCCCGACACTGTTCGTATTTTCTTTAAACTTCAATACAGCTTTCTGCATTTTGTCATATTTTCATTGCTCGCCTGCCACAGCTTGCAGTACAAAAGGCTTCTTTAAAAGAGTTAAATTGCCAGCAGTCACCTCCTTATTTATGGCTAGAAAGCATGGTTAGCATCATTTCATTTCCACATTAAGCAGATTCTGAGCTCCCTTCTGCCTACCTCAGGTTCAGCTCATATTAGTCTTAAAATTTGGGTATTTTTATCCTCCTTGTGGATAACCAGTTGCCTTTCAGGGAATTACTGTGATATGGAGCTTTGACACTTGTAATAAATTACCTCTGGTTTGACATATTTGACATATTGACATATTGACATAGACATATTGCCATACATTTTGGGGATGAAACCCTGAAGTTGGTAAGGAAATTCGAGAAGACAGCAAGAAAGGTGGCAGACTATAGAAACCACCTACGTTTTATCCACTGAGAAAATAGAAATCCAGTTGACATGATTCAAGCTACAGACAATTCCACCTGGATGACTGAGAACCTTCATAGACAAACTCTGGTTTGAAAATTTACCAATATTACATTCCAAGGTCTACACCCTTTCCAAGCTCAAGACTGAACTGTTCAAGCATCTTAGGTGACCACTCTCACTTTGATTAGAAGTCTGTAAGACACTGCAACCTTTTAGCAAGTTGGCCCTGCTATAAACCTATCCTTTCCCCCAATTCCACATAGAGCTGCTATATAAGTATATTTTCTAAATACATTTTAAAATAAATACATTATTCTGAGCAGATTTCTTCTGCAGAACATCCTGAAAGTAGCAGAAATGGTGGAGAATTAAGAACCTCACATTAGTCCAGGAGATTCAAATCAGATTTTGCAAATAATCTTTTCCTCCGATGTCCCTGAATTATAGAATACATAGAAATCTCATATATACAGAGGAGTCCTCAGGGGACAATCAAGATGAAAAAATCAGCATGATTTTGATTGGATCCCACAGATGCTTCTGTTACTGTCAAAAGTAAAACTGGTTCAGTATTTTGCAGAGCATTTTGTGATTGGACAGAAAGAGTTTGGGTTAAATGGGATGGCAAAAATTGAGAATTTTTTAAAAGCAAACTTTTTGAAAAAGGCTTCCTTGGGATTTATAGCATAATGTGAATAAGTCATGGCCTTTTTTACATATTACCTGGGCCAGGCTATCCATGGAAATATTGCTATTTATTTATTTATTCATTAAAAAATTTAACCTGTGTAATAACTGAAACTCTGGGCAGTTTAAAATAAAGCACACTAAAACACAATTCAAATAAAAACATACACAGTAAAAACAAATAAAATAAAACACCATAATATGCAAAATGAAAACACCATACAAAGTAGGCAGCAGCAAAGCATAATTCAACATCTAATACAATACAAATTAAAATATAATTGAAAGCCAACTAAAAATGAGGATTATCCAGTGGCCACGGCCATTTTTATTCAGGACATGTCATGATGCAGTGCTATTCCTGGAAGCATTCGGTCTCAGAAAACAAACCTGGAGGATTACGAGAAAATTTGAACTAATCTGAGTGAAGTCAAAGGTTATTCTATATCATGTTTATGAACACAATGCAGAAGTGCTTACAAGCTTGCCTCCTCCACAGTTGCCATGAATTATTTTAAAAGTCAGCCATCTTATGAACACTGGAAAATACTGAATGCTACTTTTTTCTCTATAGCATTGCTCTCTGAGAAGAGTGGATGATGTCCACATCTGGAAGACTGCTGTTTGCACAGTATCACCCAAGAATGTCACCATCTTCCTTGAGACAAATGCCAAGATGGTTCTTCCCAACCATTTGCACATAAAGTTGATCAGTTTGGCCATTGACGAGATACTATTCTCCACCACATTTGAAGGAAGGAGCCTGATTTAGTGACTCAGGATCTAGGGCTAACTATAGTTGAGTTCCAAACCCATCTGGCCACTAGGCTTAGAGTTTTCTGTATTTCTTTCCTGCCATCTAATGGTCAGTGGTTCTTTTCAGCCTAGAAATGGTAGCCCTAAAATCTCTCTTCCAACATCTTGTTGCTTATGCATCCTATCTAATGGAGAAGACTCCATCTATCAAATGGTGGACTCATTCCTGCTTTCACATGACTGATGATGGAAATCAGCAGGGTCAATCCTTGAAGACAGCACAGGTTATGTTCACTGCATAAAGCTGAAGAAAGCAATTGGAATACTTATTCAGCCAATATTTTAGTTACATGTTGTATATCACAAGGTTCAGAATTCACTTCAGTGCTCCATGAGAATGCCAAATTCATT